>PVJL010000420.1:0-426516 GCA_004026885.1 Lyroderma lyra
ATCTCTGCATCTGTTGTCACTGCTCCACCTCTGACTCTGACTCTCTTGCCTTCCAATATAATCACCCCTGTTCACCCTTGTGGTTATATCCGGTCCGCCCAGAAAATCCAGGACAATCTTCCCGTCTTAAAACACTTAACCACACTTGCAAACGCCTTACTGCCGTGTAAGGTGACACACTCATGGATTTGCTGCATTTGGAAAGGTACATTTTGGAGTCAAGGGGTTCATTATTCTACATTCCACAATATATATTTATTACTATATAAATATATTGAAAAACATGAGTTCACCTGGACACGTCCGATTCCGATCCAACAACTCCAGGGTTCACAGCAGGTTTCTCTGTTTCAATACCTGCAACTCCCTCTGCCAACAGTGGGAAACTTAGCTCCCATTACCCGTAAGGAGTTACTCACCGATTTCTCACCTCTAGGCTTATCTCCCATTTCACTTCCGGCCTCTTACTCCTGCAGGGATATCCTCCCGCTCGGCCTGCACTCCGGTAGTTTGCACGTGGCTGCCCTTTCACAGCAACACCCTCCTCACAGCCACTTGTGTTCTGCCACCCAGGCCAGGCTACCCCTGTGTGAACACTGTCCTCGCCCTGCTTGGGCTCTGCCACCCCACCCGAGCAGCTCTCCTGGTGGACACCCCTGCGACCCTGCTGGGTCCAGCAGCTGGCTCTGGCCACCATGGGCCCCCCTTGTGTGTTCTGTCCCACCTGATGGTTTTAGGAGCAAATGGTTGAGAGAGGGAAGAGAAGAGAAAGAAAACCCAAATGACATATTTTTAGGAAAGAAAAAGGGCACTGAAACCTCGGTCCAAACAAGGGTGGGCAGTGTGGACTCGGGGTGAGGGGCTGTGGGAGGTGGGGCACGAGCAGGAAGTACACAGCCGCCGGCCCGAGGCCTGGAGGCACGCGGTGACTGCATTTGGCCCCCATTCCGGGCCTGTTTGCATATTTAAGTCATCAACGCCCGTGTGTCTGGGCCGAGAAGGCTGCCACCAGCCCTGGAGCCCCTCAAACCACGTTTTATTAACAATAACCCCCTTTGGCTCCCGATGTTTTTCATGCTGATTAAGAACACGGACTTGGTCCAACGAACAAGAGGGCTGATTGTCGCCCGTCCCTGTAAGCAGGCGCAGCTCTCGGTCAAGTTGAGTGGGAGGTTATGTTTGAGGTACTTTAAAAAAATGAAATTTGGAGATAAGCTTATTAACTGAATTTGAACTTGAGTTCAGGCTCATTGAACAGAAATGTTTCAGATCCTTTTCATCTCGAAAAAGCCCATTGCAACTGCCCTTTCAATCCCTTATTTTCCTTTAAGATAAAGCTCCTTCTCAGACTGTTTCCCATCACCTGTTGAGAAGGGCACTTCAGAAATGCACCCCGAACTCTCCAGATGGAGTTTCGTTCTTTCCGGGAGGATGGGCACCTGGGCTGTGGGCCCTCGCCCTTCACCTCGCCCCCAGAGCAGGGACGCTGACTGGCAGCACTGAGGGGGGGCCTGTTTCTCGGTGGCAAGGTGGGGTCACGCTCAGCTTCACTGTATGGGTCTGTGGGTTGGTGAAACAGAAAGCAGAAGTCTGTGGGTTCTAATCTCAGTTCCTCCATTGGCTTCTGAGTGACTTCATCCCCAGGCGAGTCATCATCTAATTTCCACATGTCTGGTCTGCCCCATCCGCCATATGGAGCTAATGATACCTCTCAGCTACTTATCTCACAGGGGTGTTGTGAGGGCTGATTAATGCAGAGGGCGGTCAGCCACCACCTATGTGGGATGAGCTAAGCAAAGTGAGACCAGGAACCCAGAGACCGCTTCCAATTAGAGGTGATCTTTCCCTTCAGGAACGAGGCATGCTTATGGTGCTAGTCATTTTTGGTCATCTCTCTGTTTGTCTTCTTAATTCAACTCAAGCTGTTATTTATTATATATATTTATACATACATGCTTGCTTCGTCCCAGATGAAGTCATCCACTTTAATATTTTCTGTGTAATTCCTGTGTTCCTGGCACTCTCTGCATTACAATTAAAAACCTAAGTAAAAAACAAATGAAGGGAAGATCAGAAAATGTGACATATTTAGGAGAAAATTTATGTTTATGTTTTTACTGTTGACTCTGATGACTTACTAGTTTGAACAGAGGCTTCCCCTTTTTATCATAAAACTTATCTGCACGACACTGAGCTTCGTTTTCCTGCAAATTTGTGAAAGACACAGCTTAGTTTTTAAAAGGAAGGGCTCCCCATTAGCCATTTTCTCATAGAAGGCCAATTCTCCTAAAGACATGGATGGCATTCCACTTAATTAATTTCCACATGGCTGTTCTTGGCCAAAAAGAACACTAACCTAAATTAGACCTGCCCCTTTGCCGTGGCGAGCACCTAGTAAAATGAATCGCATCAGTATATCCTCAACATGGGGAGGTTAAGCCAGACTGTGTGAACTGAAAACTGAACTAAACGTGATTATTTCATATTCCTGAAAAATCCTCATTTATGCACACGTGGAAAGAATTTCTTCCCACGGCACATCCCCCACCCCGTGTGGACGACCATTTGCCTTCAATGGCTTTATCTTTGAACAGGAAGCAGCAGGAAAGCTTTGGGCTTTTATATCAACCACAGCTGACATCTAAGTTCAAAGTGCCAAGAGGAAAATGAAAAAACACAAATAATACAACGCAGAGTAGGAAATAATAAGGGTTTGGCAACTTTGTTTCCAGTTGTTGGCTTTGATTCTGAGTAGGGCTTCTGGTTGGCTGCTGTAGAAAAACTTTTGGACTATTTTTGACAGAACAGGCCACATGAAATTTTTGTTATTACTTCAATTTTGCTTGGCTCAAGTGCACAGAACTGGCTGCTTTCTGTCCCTTGTCCTGTAGCATGTCATTAGTAAGCATAGCTCAGATACAGGGACCTCCCTCAGAGCCTGTTTCGGAAGCATTGCCTCTTAGGGATGAGACCATCCCCAGTTAGGTATCTTCAATACTGTAGCTATTGATGTTTTTGGAGAAGAATCAAACCCAATTTGCTTTTTCTTCTATAAAACTATGTCATAAATAAACATGTGTCTAAACCTAAGGCACCGGTTAAAGGACGCCTTGGGATTTAAATAGGGTCCTTACAGCTTCAAGTGTTTGAAGTAATAATGATATGTTTATATGTTGTAACCTCAGGCACTGAAAAATCCCAGAGGCCTATCGTCTTGTCTGTTGGTATTCACGTTCCTTGGCTTCTTAAGCAAGAGTAAAGACTTTGGACCACATGAAGTTCACTATGTGGTGTGCCAGAAGGTTGGGGTTGACTGGTTTCTATTTTTTGTTAGGAGTCCTGAGCTTTAGGAAAATGGAATTTTAGCCAGGGAATAGCTGTGCTTTTGAAACAAACTTTTGTTTCTTTGTGCTCAAGTACTCTTCCTTGGGAACCATTAAAAATAGAAGAATGATGACGGCAGTGGAAATGTCCTTATGCAGGTGGGTTGAGAAAAAAATTGGGCCAGGAAAGAGCCAGGACAGTAGAGAGTTCTGACTTTGCCATTGATTTCACTTGTTACGTGACCTGAGGCCATTCTCTTCATTGTTTCACAACTCAAGTTCTCTCCCTGTGAAATCAGGATGCTGACATTCACTACACAGTATGGCAAGAGGGTAGAGAGCATGGGGTCTGCAGGCCTTGTTTGCCTTGTTTGAATTCTAACTCCACCCCTTCTAACTGTGGCTTTGGGGAAGTTATTGACATGTCTCTGTACTTCAGTTTCCTCTTTTGAAAATTAAAGAGAGTAATAGTGCCTAATTCTTAGGATTGCTATGAGGAATACACGTCATGATACAGGTCAAATGTCTGGCACATAGTTCTCAATCAGCATTCTATCAGTGTTATTTTATTTATCTGAAGGTAGTATTGGTATTATTATTATTATTATTATTATTATTATTATTATTATATGCTAACCAGAGATAATGAGGTCCAAAGAAGTAGAGAAATAAGCACAAATAAAAGTTTGTCTTGCATTTACTTAAAACAAACAAACAAACAAACAAACCCCCCCAACCATTTTGTATAACAGCGAAGATTTCAAGAACTTTTGCAACTCTGGATTTGCTGGAAATATTTCACAATCTCCACGTGATGTCAGTAAACATTTAGGAAACAAGCAGAGTGATGCAAGGTCAAGGAGTACAATGGGCAGTTGCTGCCTCTGTCACCAGGTCCGGGATGATGCCAAAGCATTTGCAGGATCTCCAGCAACATCCTTATGACAATTATTTGAGGTGGCATCTGGTTTTACAAACATTAATTAGTTACTTGGGTGAGGTGTGCAGTACGTCACTCCCTGGGCTGGGTTAATTGAGTTGCAAATAAACAAACTCTTAGAGATGATGCATCCCAAAGTTCACTGACCGAGAAGGGAAAACTCCAGGCAGTGGAGCTGAGGCAAAACGTCAGAGGAAACCCAGATACCATTTCGTTCTTGTCTTCCCTGAGCTGGCCCTTCTCCATCTATTCGGGCTTATTTTCTGCTTTTTCTCAACAGGCCCCTTTCGCTCTCTTCCACTCTGCCTCCCATGGACCCAGCGCCATGATGCACTCAGGCTGTTGGCCACCTTGGAAAATTCCCCTTTCTCATTCTCTGACCCACACAGTACTCATTTTTTAAGTTCTAAAGCACACACTTTCCTCTCCGTGTATCTCTCCCTTTCTGTGCCGTGGACATTATTTCTCTCAGCATATGGAATTATATAGCCAAAAATAAGCCTTCCATTTCTTTGCTATAGCCACAGCACCATGTCTCTGAAAGTGATTAATGCATTCTTTTTTTTTATGTCCCTTGTTGCACATTTACTGAATGCCTACAATATGGCACATCTGTGCTGGCAGTCAACTGTAGTAAGTGAATGTTATTCCTATTTCATAGATTTAAAAAATGAGACTTTAAGATATTTAATAGTTTGCTCACAGCTCCACAGCTAGTAAGTGACAAGGATGGAATTTAAATCTGGGTCTGTCCTTTATCCACCTTTCTGTAGGGAATCTCATGTGCTGAATGTGAACAAATCATGATGAGTAGATAGGAGGGCTGGGAAAGACTTTTTAGAAGATCTGGAGATGAGCTTCACAGAGGAATTAGAACCCGTTACCTGATTTAGTAGGTGGTTGGGTGAGGTGGGGAGAGGGTTCAGGCCTGAGGACACAGAGGAATGAGATGCCAAAGGGAATGCTCATGGAGGAGAAGAGGGTAATGGGACCTCGGAGGTGGGAGAGGGCCCTATCTCTGGATTCTTGTCTTGTGGGAAGGCTTGTCTCAGCTTGGCCTGAGTGTTGGCCAGAAGCCTGGTGCCAGAGTGAGAGTTTCCCCAAACAGAAGATTGAGAGATCTGAAGGTTGAATGCAGGCTTTGCCCTCAGGATGGGGGAGGGCGAAAATGGGCTGTCCCTTCTGTGACTGAGCCCAGGCACTGAGAGTGAAGCCAGACTGGGAGATCAAGCTGAGTGTCAGCAGCCCGGTGGGTGCAGAATGGAGTAGAGAGTGCAGACTGAGTGTGGGGCAGAGCTTGGCTCCAAGGCACAGTTGATGAATAGAGCTGGTGGGCTGGGGCTTGTTTGAAATACAGCTTTAGGGGTAAGGGTAGACCTGTGTGGCTTACAGGCACATATCTGAAAGAGAAGATAATGATCTACGTAATGACATTTTAGTTAACAACAGACTACGTGTACAAAGGGGGTCCCATAAGATTGATATGGAGCTGGAAAATTGCTGTTGCCTAGGGACATGGCAGCTGTCTTGATGTCTTTTGGAGAATACAGTCAATTCTTCATTAAAGACTCAACCAGAAAGCAGAATCCTGCCACAGGTGGCCATTGGGCAACCTCTTCATGATATGCTAAAAGAATATTTACATATTAATATAGTGTGTTGTATATTGTGGTCTCCTGAGCACATTTAAGTGTTTTTGAACAAACAAGATCCTTCAGCCAAGTCCTTTTAATCTGTATCACCTTCTCTCCTTATAGTTTCCATTTTCTGGTCACCCTATGTTATTCTTAGTTCTTGAATAAACCACATTCTTTTTGGACCTCTAGCCTTCACACGTCTGTTTTCCCTGCCTAGACTTCTCATCACCCTATCCAGTCCTTTAGGTCTTATTCACATCCTCACAGTTGCCTTTTCTAATTTTCCAAAGTAGCTGTCAGGTTACTCCTCATGTGATCCCATAATATCTGTGATTCCTCTTTCCTCATAATCATCACACCTGTTATCACTTCGTGACTCTTTCGTACCTCACTATGATCTCATGGTGACATAATCTGCTTTGGTCACTATCACATTCTTAGTGTCTGGTGCAAAGTAAACACACCAAAAACTTTGTTGACTTGAAGGTGAACAGACTAAAACAATGCCTTGAAAGGATTTCAGCACGAGAAGGACTCTCAAAGGTATAGTAATCAAATTTCTCAAACAAAAAACGAAAGATTATGTCTAGTACAGGATTTTGGTTTTGGTTTGTTAAATTGTTTATATAAAATTTTTAACATAACTGAAAATTAAATAATTTTTAGCTGTGTATTTATAAAAATATTAAAATTACCTGGTATTATAATGACTAATAAATATCTGGTATGAATGCTTCTTACACCTAAAGCAACCCAGAGTTCAATAATATAAAAGCCTATGTAGTGGGTTAAGGTTTTTGAAATACCAACTAAGGTATTTTTCATTCCGGTAATTCCTAGTTGATTCATGTTGCCTCACAGGTCTTGATTCTAGAGCCAGATAGTCTGGGCTCAAATCCAGTTTCCCCCACTTAGTTCTCATTGATTTTAGGAAAATTATTTAAACCCTCTATGCCACATTTTCTTTGTCTGTTAACTGAGATAATAATAGTACCTGTATAATAGGATTATTCTGAAGATTAACTGAGATAATACATGTAAAATGATTAGAATGGTACTTGGCACATGCTTTTCAATAAATGTTATATTATTGTCATCATTATCCTCATTGAGAGAGAGAGAGAGAGACAGAGAGAGAGAGACAGAGAGAGAGAGAGAGAGAGAGAGAGAGAGCAGAGGCAGTTGAAAACAAGATAGCCATTGCTTAGCTTTGCATTTTAAAATGCTTTTAAATATCTATAGAGTGACATCAGCAAAAATGGCAGAGCAAGGACCTCCAAGAATTCCATGAAAGTAGCAAGAAAACTGGCAAAAGAATCAACTTGTTTAGGAACTCTGGATATTAACTAAAGACTTATAGCACTCCAGGGTGCATTTATTTAAGAAAACAATTGAACCTCAATAACAGTGAACTTTGTGGCATTTTAACTTGTCTATTTTCATGCCCCACTCTCCAGCTCCATGATAGCCTGAAAACCAATAGCCCACAATCAAGATGAAAACCAGCAGTGTGGTAGCCACTGTGGAGGGAAGAATGGGGTCGTAGTTCCTTCAAAGATTCATTCCCAGAAAATTGTCGTTACTTCACCTGCATGATGGTTCTCTAGAACAGAGTCATTTCAAGACAGTCTTTAGTTAACTTTATTTAACTTGCAGCTTGCCCACCGCCACTGCAAAAGGTCTTTGCCCCTGGGACAGGGTTTTTGTGAAAAACATTTAAAGGCAATTGTTTAACTTAATAGCTGCCTAAGGTGGTGGATAACTATTGGGGCAAAACAATAGGCTAACCAAAAAAGCTTAAAAGGAAAATCTGAGGGGCCAGACGTCTACATGGGCTTTGAGAAGCTCTGACATATTCTTCTTGGGATTTTAGAATGCCGTGTGCATGTGCAGGGCTCTGTACACACCAGGACCTGTGTAAATGTTCAGGAAAAATCTGAGAAAGTCTTAAGGTTTCACCTATGACTGAACTTGAGGTTCTACAGAAATTGAAGGCTAAAGTAAAATTATCAATTGTCTGGCTAAATATTGAAGGCATGTCCCAACCCACACAAAGATCCTTTCAGCAAAGACTGGGAAACTCATTAACTCCAGATATTTAAGATTCCTGGTGCCTAATCACTAGTTGACCACTGGCTGACTGAGTGGAAACTTCGGCAGACATGCACAAAAATTAGTTCAAAGTTAGTTCAGAAAATTCACTAAACAAACACAAAAATAACAACAACAACAAACCCTGAGCGGGAGGCAGAATTTAATTTTCAGAATTGCCACATTATATTATTTTAAATATCTAGTTTTCAACAAAAATTCTTGACCTTCAAAGAAAAAAGGAAGTATGGCTCATGTATAACAGAAAAAAAATTACTAGAAACTGTCCCTGAAGAAGCTTAGACATTAGACTGACCAGATGAAGACTTTAAATCAGCTATTTTAAATATGTTCAGAGAACTCTTGCGAATCATGTCTAAAGTTTTAAAGAAAAGTAGGAGAATGATGTCTCACCAAGTAGATAATAATAAGATAATAAAAATTATAAAAAGGAACCAAATAGAAATTCTAGATTTTAAAAGTATAACAACTGAAATGAAAAATTCACTAGAAGAACTCTGCAACAGATTTGAGTGAGTAGAAGAAAGAAGCAGCAAACTTGAAAATAAATCCATTGAGATTATCTGGTTTGAGGAACAGAAAGAAAAAAAAAATGAGCAGAGCCTCAGAGCCCTGTGGGACACCATCACACATACATATTTATAATGGAAACCTCAGAAGGAAAATGGGCAGAAAGAACACTTGATGAAATCCCTGGTCTCCCCAGATTTAATGAAAAGTCCCTAACAGAGATGATAGCCTGAGAATTAAAGAGCTTTTTGTTTGCAAGAGTCAGACTTTGGGAAAGAGAGAAGGCCCCATTTTTATTTAAGCCACATCATATACCCATGGTGTAAGGAAGCATGCATTATGAAGTCAGATGTTTCCGGCCAGACAGAGAGAAGATAGGTCCACTTTCTGGGCTAGCTGGAGGGGTACAAAAGATTTGAAGAGAAAAATTTGAGTTGAGACATTGGTGTGGGGCTTTGGGCTTTGCACTTTACATCTTTTCTCTCCAGAAAAAAATTCTGGTGGGATATGGATAAAAATCTTAGACAAGTCTAAGGATACGTCATTTCATGTGGAGTTCTGGGAAGTGTGCCCTGGGCCAGTCTGTGGGTCACAGCAGACAGGAAAAGGAAGGACAGTATGTTTAAATGAAGAGGGTGTGAAAGAGCTGGCTTGCTTATCCTCTCCCTCTCTCTATCCCTCAGTCCATGGAGCTCAAACAAACTTGAAAATTGGTTTGCCTGTCTTAGAGAAACCTTGAATGAGGTTGATAACTGAGAGTGGGTGTGTCTGTCAGAGGTATGGAACAAGGGCACTCAGAGTAGAGGTCAGGGGAGAATAGTGCAAGGAGGGCTGGGATGACAGATATGGATAAGTGGCAGAGGATCTGCAGTGCTGTGAGAGCTGGTGTGAGAGAGACCACTGTGCCCCCAGGCTTTTCTGGAGCACCAAAATGGCAAAGAGACGGATTATGCCTGTCTGACTTCAGCCATGATCATAGAGGAAACAAGAGGCTGCTGCCCAGGACTTGGTGAAACAAGCCCGAGCTCAGGAAGACCAGTGAGGACAGAAACGACACAAAGACCAATGACCTTCCTCTGATGCTAGGTTGATATGTATTCGCCCCTGGGACTTAGCTCATTCTGGAAAGAACAGGAGAAAGAAAATGGAAAGGAAGAGAACTGAAGAGACAACTTCTGAAGATGGAAGTGACTTAAGT
Source organism: Lyroderma lyra (assembly GCA_004026885.1). Classification (NCBI taxonomy): domain Eukaryota; kingdom Metazoa; phylum Chordata; class Mammalia; order Chiroptera; family Megadermatidae; genus Lyroderma; species Lyroderma lyra. The sequence continues at coordinate 9,721 of PVJL010000420.1, forward strand.
TTCTAGAATTGGCACAACTAAGTGCTCTGCTATCCTAGGAGATGGGATCTTGAGAGCTAAATTTAATTTCAGCCATAGACAATAAAATATATCCTTGCACGTCTGCACTCTTGTACTGTGAGAAATACGAGGTCTGACAATTAAGTTCACTAACTTGCCATGGTGCGCTGACATTGGCAGCACTGTACACACAACTCGGTGAGGTGTCATAGCCTCGGTGTAGCTGTGTCTCACAGCTGTGCTATGTTCGTGTTGACATGCGGTGGTGCCTTGCTGAATGGCGTTCATTATTGTTGTTGCATGTTTCTGTGTGCCGTTGCGAGAATTTTGGAGCTTGAATTAAAGCAATGAGCAAACATTAAATTCCTTGTTAAAGTTGGCAAGAACGGAAATGAAATAAGGGACGTGTTAATCCAAGTTTATGGGATAATGCCATGAAGAAAATGACAGTGTACAAGTGGATTAAATGTTTTTCAGAGGGGAGAGAAAGCATCACTGATGAAGAGAGGTCAGGGTGGCCAGTAACAAGTAGAACTGATGAAAACATTGAAAAAATTTGTCAAATTGTGCATCAGAATTTTCGGCTGACTCTGAGAAACATAGCAGATCAAGGACACATCAATAGAGTACACTCAGGAAAATCTGAACTGAAAATCTTGGTATGAGAAAGGTGTGTGCAAAAATGGTCCCCAAGGAGCTCACCAATGAACAAAAGCAAATGAGAGGCAAAGGTTTCGAAGACCTTTTGAAGAGGTAAGATCATGTTTTGGGCTATATTATCACTGGTGATGAAACATGGGTGTACCAATATGACCCTGAAGCAAAGCGTCTTAAGTGCACAATGGAAGTCAGCCAATTCTCCACGACCAAAAATGTTCTGTCAGTCCAAATCAAGCGTCAAAACGATATTGCTAAACTTTTTTTCATCTCACAGTAATTGTTCATTATGAATTTGTACCAACTGGATGAAAAGTCAACTAACTTTATTATTTGGAAGTGCTGAAAAGGCTTCATGAAAAAGTTAGATGAAAATGACCTGAACTTTTCAACAACAACCCATGGCTCTTGCATCACCAACTCACCTGGCACCGTCTGTGAGGGAGTTTGAAGCCAGTACACAAGTAACTGTATGGGAACACCCTCCCTACTCACCTGATCTGGCCCACAATGACTTTTTTCTTTCCCCAAAGATAAAGGATATTGAAAGGAAGACATTTTGATAACATTCAGACATCAAGAGTAATACAATGACAGCTTCGATGGTCATTCCAGTAAAAGAGTTCCAAAACTTCTTTGAAGGGTGGACTAGGCACTGATATCAGTGCATGACTTCCCGTGGGGAGTACTTCGAAGGTGACCATAGTGATATTCAGCAATGAGGTATGTAGCATATTTTCTAGGATGAGTTTGTGAACTTCATTTTCAGACCTTGTACACCTATTAAGATTACTCCTCATTTAATTCCAAATTACACGTATTTTGTATTATATATGTATTTAATTGTATAAATTAAATACTCTGCAAAATAAAAAGAGAAATATTTTTTGATTAGTGTGGGAGCATCTACCCACCATTCCACTTAATGTGTGTATTGGATGTCCCTGAGTGCATGTGAGCTGAGGCACAGGAATAAGCCATTCTCTAGCTCTGCTCAATACCTAAAGGCTTCTCAGAGGGGGCAAATCTCACCAAATTGAGCATGATTCCATTGCCGAAGATACTTTAACAAACTCAAATGCACGTCAGTTATTACATCTGGTGCTCAACTCAATAGACAGTAATCTCTTCCAGTAATGGAGCAAAATCTGTGTCTGTGGAATTTACTGAGCGAGTGTAATGGTCTTTAACACAACGACATCCTCAGGGATTGTCAACGGGATCTGGCAACATGTGCTTTTCTCTGTTTGTGCTAACATTCGAACCTAACCTTAAGGTAGGTAAGACTTTATTGTAAATTCAAGTTGTTAGCTGAATAGCCAGAGAACGGCTCTAGACACACTGCCTTTAAAGAGCTTACAGTGGCTTTATGTTTGTGGGTTAATTTTTCTTTAATAACTCTGCAGATCAAGTTAAATTAATGTTTACCTTTCTCAAAATGTTGAGATGATCACCCTAAATTAAGTCCAAATGTGGTCGTTTAATATCTTTTTGTAACAAAGTACCAATGTTTGAGGAAAAAGATTGCCTTGTGGATTTAGTTTCATATGTACTGGGGTCTCTCAAAGATGAACAAACATTTAAAGTCAACTGGAATTCTATGCTGAGTTAAAGCATTCAGCTAACTAAGCACAGTTGCCAAGGCCTTGGGCAATGATCCTGAAATGGGGGCCATTGCAATTGTTGCTAAGTCTCAACAGACTCTGTGTCTGGGCATTTTTCCCTCTTCTGTTGGTCAAAAAGTCAAAAAGGGGAATTCAGTATTGATTTTTTTTTTTTTTTGGCTGTTTAGGAAGTCTTTGTTTTAAAACTGAAGTTTTATTTTTGAAAAAGTAAATATATGTACAGAGTTTTAAAAGTACAATAATATTACTGGACTCCATCTTTTTGTATCTCCTAATTCTAATAGGGTAAAAACTTTCAACACCTTCAAAAATAGCTATAAGAAGCTGGCTATTTTCTGGTTAATATTTCTGTATTTCTGAATAACATAATGCTATCACTTATTTCAGTTTTAGATCTTATTTATAGACTTCCTGCTATGGAAATGAGTCTTTACCCCAATACACACTTCAGATTTTGAGAGAGCCACAGTTGTAGAGAGGTCACCAGACAGAAGCTATGGCCAAAGGTTAAAGGGAACCTCCCCACCCCCAACAAAAATTACCAAGCTACCATGCTTACATTACTCTCTGTTCATGATGGAAAAAAAAATATTTTTTTCACATGGTTATCTCATTCACAAAGGTCATGACTTACTGTCACATATCCACATACTAAAAATCAGAAATAAAATTATTTTTGTTAGGGAATCCAGGTTCACAAGAAATATTCAAGGCTTTACTATTTGAAAGACGAGAACCAGACTGACCCTGTTAGTTTTGGATTGTCTCAGGGTGAAAAGTGCTTAGTCATATTGGAATCAGGGTAAAATATTAGTTTTTGTTTCTATAGTGCGCTAGAAAAACTTAGCAAACAAAGAACAAAAGTGAGGCAATTATTAACTTAGGGAAAACAAAAAATGTATGTGTTAGCTTGTCTCCTCTCTCTATCTTGCCTTCAGGCAGCGAACCTCCAATAGAATGCCTGACCCAGCCCCCTTTATCTTCTAGCTTCTAATTTGGTTTAGCCAGTAAAATGTCTCCCACTACTATCAGTGTCCAGGACAAGAGACCAAAGGGCAGGAGAGACTGAGACATTGATTCTACCTCACCCCTCACTCCTGCCACCAGGCCATGGCATTTTGGCAACAGCCATGTTCCTTAAAAACTTGTTTTTAATTTTGTGGCCAGTCCTTATGCGTCTGACTTCCCTGTCGTCTCTGCAGGTAATGTTTTTCTTTCCTTTTCTAAATGCTTCTGTCTCCAAGTCTTCTTTTGACACTACCCATCTGTAACTCATCCAAAAACTTGCTGATTTCTCCTCAGTGTTTAGCACATTGGATATCCAATCAATTTCTACCCTTGAAATCTGTCTGATTCAACCTCTCCAGGAAGTAAACAACAGTAGTTTGCTTGGGTAGGGACAGAGTGATTTTTGGTTGCACAGGGAGGAGGGAAATGATGGGAGAGAGGGAATCGGGTGTTCTCAATAGCTTTATAGAGTCTTTCGTGGTGATTGTGTTCTTTGTACTACCTCTGCCTGCCTCTAGCATTTCCTGGTGTCTTCAACTTCTGAGACTATCAGAGATGCTTATTATTGACTCTCTCTGTCCTCTTAAAAGTTTAGAAATGCACTTTTTTTCCACTTTGCTAAATCAGTTACTGATTTGTATTCTAGCTTCCAACATTTGTGTTGATCTCTTTTGTCTCCCGTTTTCTCTTTTCTTGGGGGTCTTTTCTGTTGTTGGTTTTTTTTTGTTGTTGTTTGTTTTGTTTTGTTTTAATTTTCATTTGGTGAGATTTTGGCAGGGAGAGGAATAAAATACATGTGTTTAACTTTCTTTAATCAGATGTCAGAGCTACTTCTTTGGAGCACAAACATGCTAAATTCCAGGATTCAGCACTCTTCTGTACACAAGTTTTTCTGGTCTGAATTAACTTGTCTTAGACTTATCAAACATAATAGTTTTGAACACTTTTTGTGCACACCTTTTGGCCCCACCTCTTACTCTGGCCACTGCTGTGGTGACTATTAGTTCCCTGCAGGGTTAGGCTAGCAGCATGCAGTTTTGTTCTGATAATGCCTTATCTCAGCCTCTGATTCCCATCCTAGAGCTTCTCTGATTCTGGGTGGGGACACCCACAGAATCTCTGGATACTCATGCATGGGAAAACAGGAAGTCAAGAGGAGTCAGTATTCATGGGGTCATTCTTGACCAAGCAGGGATGGGAATCAATAAGCAAATGCTTCCTTCTTCTGTGTTAGACAAACAGTTCTAAGATGCCTTTCAGGAGATTTTACTCTTCCTGTTCTTTAAGCCTGCTCATTGGGGTCACAGACTTGGTTTTGGGTTCAACTTTGAGAGGAACCTGGGCCCTCATGGGATGTTAGAGCTGTGTCACTCACCAGTCAGATGGCAATAAGAACCCTATTGCTAATAGTAGGTGGATGGTGATTAACCCTGGCATGCAATAGCATCATGATTACTGAGACTCATCTGTGGTGGATTGGAATGAAGCACCAGTGAAAGGAGAACACCAAATTGTCTAGCGGTTATGTCTTTGAATGGTCCAGGGCCAATGATAATTATAGTGACTGTGGAATTGCATGGCTTTCACGGATTGCTTCGGCAGCCTTGAGAAAAGAATAAGACAGGTGTGTGTCAGCCAACTATTAACTCAAGACAGAAGGCCTCCCCGGCATAATTGAAGGAGATGTATCTCCTGTTGTTAAAGGGAGACGGTGCTGAAAATCAGGACCAGGATCTAATTGTAAGGGAGGCAAAATTAAAAAAGGAGACAGAATGGGCAACTTTGACAGATCTCCTATGTCACAATCAGGATTTTGATAGGGCACAAGTGTGACTGAGATCCAGGATAGAATATTTGGGTGAACAAACCTAAGAATCTTAAATCTTCCAAACCCTTTTAAAGTTTTAGGTTGACAAAAAAAGAAAAAACAAAAATGTCCCCCTTCTCCTTGCTAAGAAGAGAAGGTTGCACTTGCTTGGAGATCATGCATTTAGCTTACCTGAGGCAGATGCCTCCAGTTTCATCAAGATCTAACTCTGCAGACCAGTGTCAGGCATCACAACAGCCCAAATAGGGCAGCGTGGTCCTTGCTCCAGAAGAAAATAGCTCACGTACTGACGGAATTGTTCGGCTGGATTAACACATATGAGCAGGAACTAGGGAAAGAGTGGAGGAAGTAAATCTTGAGGAAACTGGATCATGAGGGCAGAAGGCAAGTCTGGACAGCAGAGAGTTTATTGGGGACTTAAAATTTGGAGGTTTAAATATTATAGAAAGGACACAAGTCTGTCTAAATGGACTGTTCAATCCTCCTTGAACTAAAGTTGGTACGATGATGGTTTAAGGTAAATGAGGTGAAGATACTGAACTGCCTTGGCACAACATTGAGGAATGGGTCAGAAGGTTTTTCATTTATTAAAGGAAACTTTTGGGAATACTGAAGCAAGGCAGCTCCACTACGGCCTGTCACATCTTGCTGCTGTGCTTGCATCTATGATCTCTTCCAATTTGCTTCTTTCTATCTGCATTGGTTTTAGAAAAGGATCACTGACCTTAAAAGACTTTTGTCTAAAATAGAAGTAAGTGGTATTTGACTTGTGAATTCTTTTACGTTTCCCATCAGTGTCTGCCTAGGACAGCTGCCAGGTGAGATACGCCTGCATTTTATGTTACTGCCATCCAGGAGAGGATCTCTCTGGGAAGGCCCAAGAGGGAGGAAAATCTTTAAGAACTTCAGTCTATTTTATATGTCTAATACTGTTTACTCATGTGATAGCAGCCTGGAGAAATTTTATCCCACAGTCAGTTTGTGGAAGAGCCCAGGCAAGAACTCAGATCTTTGGGGTTTTACTCCATGTGTACAAAGATGGATGTCTTTGGGCATGTTGTGCCATTTCTTCCACAAATGAAAAGTCCGTGGGAGACAGCCAGGACTTTGTCTTACTCACAACCGCATTTAGAGCACCCTGAGTGTACATACTGGGTGCTCAATAAAGACTATATTTTTTCTCAGTTTCCCTTTTGGTACATTTTTACTGTTATTATATAATTCTAAATTGGGTTTTGTTGTGATGGAAACACGTACACATCGTGTGGTGGGGAAGAAGAGTGTAGTAAACTTGTGAGGCGCAAAGGACTATGAAAATGAAAGCCTTTGGAAATGAACGTCTATTACTTCGTCAGGACAGCATGCAAGGACCAGGGTTTGGGGGTGCAAGCCTGAACGTGGGGATCAGATTCTGAGAACTGAACTACAGAGAAGCAGAAAAAAAAAAGAGAGGAGAACCCTAATGAGGACGGATGTTTTAGAGGAAGAGGCGGGTTGAGGTGTTTTGTAGAACAACCCCAGTAAGGAAATACTTCCCCGTTGGGGATAGGGTGCCGTGAGAACATGCTCACTATCTTTATGAGTTTCTGTGTGGAGGGATCTCAGCTAGCATCATCTCCCAGCCGCTCCTCCCCGCTGAGAGGAAAAGCAGAGCAGCTCTGTACAGTCTCTTCTGTTCTCTTTCAAAGACCCTTCTGCCTGTTCCCCTCCCTGCCGTATCTCACGGGACCTGCCCTTGAGGAGGAGGCCTCTGGTGGGTCAGCTGAGCCTGTCCAAGTCAGAGGTAAAGCCATACAAGCCTACTGTGGCCACACAGCAAAGCGACGCCCTGCCAGCCATGCCTTCTTATCAGTAATCAAATTGATGTCCTGGTCTCCTTCTGTCTGACCTCTGTGTCTGTATCTCAATTGGTTTCAAATGTGGGAGAGGAAACTAAGCTGTTATAGATTGACTCTTAAAATCCCAGTAATGCGTTTTGGTTGATGGGATTGATTTTTTTGAGAATCCAGAATTTCTTGCTTTAAAACAGAATTATAGTAATTATTATCATTTATTGAGAACATACATGGCTGATACCATTTCTGTATATTATGTATCTGAATCCTCCCAGCGATCCTTAGAGGTAGGTGTTATTTCCATCCCATTTTATTGATATAGCTGAGGAAGCAGTTTTAGAAAGATAAGAATTTTCTCATGTTCAGGATGGCTAGTAAGTGCTGGAACCAGGTTTTGAACTCACTTTTATCTGATTCTTACTCCTGCTCTTAGCCACCGGCTTACGTCTCCCCTAATGGTTCAAGTGAAGAGCACATGGAGAAGGAGAACAAGGACGTGTTTCGGGAGAAGTAAAAGAAGTCCTGTGAGGGGCAGTTTGGCCACTGTAGGGTATTCCCAAGCAAGAAAGTGTGTTTTCTAGATAAGACTGGTACAGTTTGGTTCACTTGTATGAATACATTATCTGCAATTATTTCAAGGAGGAATGTAACATGAAAAGAAAAACGGTCTTATATTCATTTTCAGAGGGCAGTTTAGATTCCAGAACGCTGCCCACATAACTCCCTGCTTTCTGCGACAAGCATTCTGAAACCTGAACCGCTCTGTGAAAACGAACCTGAGCCCAGCAATCCTTTGTCTGGCGTTAGGATGTTGGCCCTCAATAAGCAACACCTGCATGTTCATGCTGGTTCTCAGTGTCTTTGGACACTTTTTAAACTTTACTGTGCCTGAGTCTCTCCATTTCACACTGTAAGGTAATTGTTAACACTGATTTCTCTATCTGGGTGTGGGTTAAGATTGATTATATGAAGTTTGTAGCATACTTGGAAGTTACATGATTAAATGCTGATATTTTGGGTCTCTACAGTCTATTTCATACCTTATGCACATTTAAATTTAAGGAGTCTTTTCTGTCCCTCTTGGGACAATGACTTCTCTGAAATATCTTAGTACCAGTCACGTAGTATTAAAGAGTAGGATCTTCCAAAGTAATCTCAACTCAAATTTTCCTTTCCCACGATTATAAGACTTGGAACATTTGTAATGACCTTTGCTGAGTCACTCTCCTTGGGGGATGAATCAGTGTCATCATTTCAAAACATCCCAGCAAAGCTCCAGCCCATTCACAGGCGGCAACTTGCAAAGTAGGGTCTTTCCCAGGCAGCTGGGAGGGTAATGCAGGCAGGAGAAGCATTAGAGCTTTGGGAAATGCTAACTGCAGACTGCAACAGACTGACTAGGTGGGGAAGCCTGGCAGCAAACCTTGAGCTAATCCAGCAGGCACCTGGAGAGAATAAGTAAGGAGGAAACCCATTCGGGTAGAGGATGAAGGATGGATAGAAACAAGGCTGGGAGGATTGGTTTTTAAAGATTTGCGTTCCCGCCTGGATCCTTGTGTTTCTACCTACTGCTTTGTTCAATAACACACTTCAGTAGCTGAGCCAGGCCCCCAGGATCACGCAGGAGAGCAGGAATCGATGGGAGGGGAGGCAGAGGTGGAAAAGTCACACCTTACTGCTGGGTTTGATGGGCCACCTGCAGGCTTCTGCAGGACTTGTTTAGCAAGCCTTTGATTAGCGTAGAGATGTCCAATGGAAAACAAATGAATCACTCTGGGAGCTGTGGGAAGGTCGTCTATCGGACAGCAGGGAACCCGGGAAATGCAATATCGTGGTCCTCTAGAATGACAGCAAGTCCCCCCGCCCCCCTGCCCCCAGCAGCTTAACTCCCTTGGTCAGAACTTATTTAGGTTTATATTCAAGAAGTAATGGCGTTTAATTGGTAATTTGTTCCAGCTTTTTGAGCATCTGCTAATACGTAGTAGGAGACTTCACATACAATGAACTCATTTTTAGTGACTGTCAAATGCGAACGACTCTGTCATTATTATATTATTTATTCTTTCTTCTCTAGGAGGGACATCGATTTGTTATGCAAGAATGGAAAATGGATGAGCAGACTTCTGTTTTGTTTTGTTTTGTTTTTTTACCTTCTCAACGAACCAGGAGACTATCCTTTTTTTCTCTCCTTCTCTTCTAATTTTTTTATCATCACAACTCCCCCAAACTAAATGTGACTTATCCTTCAAAATTATTTTTTATCATTAGAATGTGAAAAAGAATTAAAAAGTTAAAAGGAGAACAAACTAATATGTTTCAAGATAAAAATGAGGAGGAGCGGGAGCAGTGGGGTTAGCAATGCTGTTGGGTTGACCCCTCTAGGCAAGAGCTGTCAACAGAAATAAATTGTGAGCCACATACAGAGTTTTAAATTATCTAGTAGCCCCATTAAAAAATAATAAAGGAACAGGTGAAATTGATTTGAAGAATATATTTTCTTTAGCTGAATATATCCAAAAGATTACATTTCAACTTGTAATTAATGTAACAACTAGTAATGAGAGGTTGACTAGACGTCCTGTTTTAAACGGACAGAAAACCACGGTATCGTCCTGTTTCAAACACTATGCACGGTCAGCCTACTGACACCTTGAATTTAGCCCAGTGAGACTAGGCTGGCGACATGTACCACTTGAAACGGGAAAAGCACCGTTGTTTTCTATCCTGTTTAAGATGGTATGTCTGGTCAACCTAATTAATGAGATATTTTGCATAATTTTTGTACTAAGTCTTTGAAGTTCCATGCTAATTTGAATTAGCCTCATTTCAAGGCCCATAGTTGCTAGAAACCATCATATTGGACTCCCTACCCTAGGCTGTTATCGATAGTTGGTGTCTCACTGGCCTTGCTTTAAAACTAAGAGCCCAGATCTTATGGAAAGCCAGGCTTTGCTTATGTATTTTAAAAGCATGCTCTTTGGTTTCTTTTTTAGCTTTAATCTTCATTTCCTCTTGGCTCAGTGGACTTGGAATAATATCCTAAAAATTGATAGTGGGTAAAAGGGGTTACAGGAATTTGGATTGTGTCAGGGGACAGGATCAAAGCCAGGCTCCTTAACTGGATGGTTCTCTGTGTGTTGCTTTTCTCATGTGGGAGGTCTTCCAGCTGGTCTACAGTAGAAAACAATGTTTATAATGTAACAAAGTCTATACTTTAATTCCTAGTCTGAGCACAGGATTTCACCACAGATAGCTAATAAACAAGAGGTCAAGGTATGACAGCTCACCGAGTTGTTTGTACAGTGCCAACGAAGCGCATGGTGGCAAGTTCATAAACTTTATTGTTAGATTTTGGGTACTACGACAGCTCTGATGGCCATTCCAGGAAAAGAGCTCCAAAACTGCTTTGAAAGGTGGACTAGGCGCTGGCATCGGTGCACAGCTTCCCAAGGGGGTTACTTCGAAGGTGACCGTAGTGATATTGAGCAGTGAGGTAGGTGGCACTTTTGCTGGATGAGTTTGTGAACTTAATTGTCAGACCTCGATGCCTATTAAAATTACTCCTCATTTAATTCCAAATTACACGCGTTTTGCATTATATGTGCATTTAATTGTATAAATTACATACTCTGCAAAATAAAAAGAGAACTCTTTCTTGATCAGTGTGGGAGCATCCACTCACCATTCCACTTGGTGTGTGGAGTATGTCCGTGAGTGCATGTGAGCTGAGGCCATTCCATAGCTGTGCTCAATCCCTAAAGGCTTCTCAGAGAGGGAAAATTAATTGCTGACCTCGTAGCACACAGTTTCACACTTTATTTTTCAAGAGCAGTGTTCTTTTTCCACATAAAGAAGCACTTCCTTGGCAGTGACATAGTGTAGAAGGCAGGCTCATTCCTCCTCAGTCCAACAGCTGAAGAGCCAGTGAGGACCTCTGCAGAGGGAACTGTGAAGGGCTTCTGCAGGATGTGTGTCTTGAAGGGCGGGCAGGTGTCTCTCGGGCAGACGATGGGGCAGACATCCCAAGGAACAGACCTGGGTGAGCTCAGTGGTCTTGTGAGCTTAACTCCTGTGAGCGTGGTCATGCTGGTACAGAAGAGGCACAAATAATGCAGTGACATTGACTTTAGCCGTGGTGGTTAGGTAGGCAGAGAGCGTATCTCACAAAATAGTGTCAAGGCCACTTCTCTATTGTCTTTGGGTTAATTCCAGCCCCACTAGGGACTAGCTAAGGAATTTACAAAGTCCTGTAAACCTCAGGCAAGGGTAGGTAGGAGGCGGAGTTAGTAGCATGAGGGGAACTGGGATGGATCACAGACATCACCAGCCCCGTTCTTCCACTCATTCATGGAGAGAGAAGAGCAGGCACCTCGCAGAGGGACAGTGCTATACTCAATTCTAGCTCCGACCCTACCTTTCTGAGGGACCTTGGGCAGGTCCTCTAACATTTTTGAGCTTCTGTTTCTTTATTTGTAAAGTGGTAATAATAACACTTACCTTGAAGGCTGGTTGGGAGGAGTATGTATGATGAGATACACTAAGCATCTAACATGGTAACTGGTATAGCTTGGCGATTAAGGTGTGGTAAATCTCTCCTTCTGTTCTATAAACATTTAGAGAGGGACTCGTGACAACAAGGCATCGTGCCAGGCAGGGGGGAAAGAAAGGTGAACCCATCGTCCACACTGTCCCCTGGGAGCCTGCAGCCCACTAATAGAGGAGGTGAGGTACGTGCACAGATCTTTCCAGTGTGAGACAGAGGGTGTGAGGTGCTCTGAGAGAGATGGAGCTAAAGGTGCAATGGGACAGCCATGTCTTTGCCATGTGTGTCTGTGTGTGAACTGATTTTATCCATGGCAGGTGGTGCCTTCACTAGATTAAATGCCCTCACTAGATTAAAGCATGTCCTGCTTCTTGTGTTACAACATGTTTGAGCCTCTAATTTAGATGTTGAAAGGAAAAAAGGAAACCCGGAAGGACCTTTCTGCAGCTATGAGGAATGAAGCTCTCTACCAAGACGACCCAACGACATCCTTGACCTAGGGGTGAGAACACACCTGGCTCCTCTGTCTTTGCCACAAAATCAAAGCCTCCTGGGGGAGGGTCAGGTCCGGGTGCAGTAGAACCCAGCTCTTTGGCTCAGTGACCTTAATCTGTTGCATCTGTGATGCTACAAAGCTCAGCTAGTGGATCCAGTAGGAAGCACAAATCTCAGCCCGAGCCTGGGGATACCTGGGAATAATCCCTTGCTGTCACACCGGGGAATATGAAGGGACATCCTCTTCTGCAGGGCCAGAGGCTCTGAAAGCAACATTTGCCCTTCCGAAGCGGAGGGCAGACTGCAAGGATTTGTCTCCAGGCAGCACTAGAGCCTCCTCTTCTGGCTCCAGGGAGGCTGCTGCTTCTGCCAGGATTCTGGCACATTCCGAGGTGAAAGGGCGCAGGGCCAAGCGTGCTTCCCTGTGAAAGTGGGCCCTCCGCAGCCCTTTTGTGAGAGTGCACACCATTGAATGCTGGGCTGGCGCTGAGTCGGTGAAGGGTGGGTGGCTAGCAGGACAGATTTTCGTGTGTGTGAAGCCTAACTCAGCGATCCATCTCCACTGCCTACATTGTGTTCACACTTCGTGAATCTGACAGCCGGTGGGTTTCGGCTGGCTGCGCAGCTTTATTAGGCATTGCAGCAGCTGAACGGGTTTTTCTTTGCCTTTTTAATTTTGCAACCTGAGTTACCCTTAGCTAGCCTTAAAATGTCAGCCTTTCTTTTTCTTTCTAAAACTCGTGTTAAAACTGTGTAGTGTGGTACAATTACTGAAAAGGGCAGAGAAAAAATGAAGGGAACACCCAGGTCACTACCATCCAGCTCAAGAAGGAAACCATTTGCAGCTCCCAGAACCACACCCCTTCTCCCTATGCCCCTTCCCAGCCATGCTCCTCTCTTCGGGCTGATTTTAATGCTGTCTCCTTGCTTCTTTTTATGCCTTTGCCACCTAAATATTTATCTAGAAACACTATAATTAAGTCTTGCATACTTTAATATTTATATAAATTGTATTATACAGCATATATTATTTCACTGCTAGTTTCTTTCACCCAATATTGTGTCTGTGAGACACATCCATGTGGTTACATGGAGCTATAGTTTGCCCATGTTCATGGAGATATAGTATTTCATTGTTAGGACACCTAATATTATATGCATTCTGTGGTTTCTGGGCATTGAAGCTGTTTCTCATTTTTGGCTCCTATCAGTAATGCTGCTGAGAACATTCTTGTGTAGGTTTCCTGGTGTAGGAGCTCCTTTTGAAAGGAAAGCTGTGATGTCATTTTATGTGCTGGGGACAGGAGCCGTTGGCAATGCTGAGACGCAGGGGGCTGACTGTGTATTCAGGATGGTGCTCCAGCACCTCCCCTGCTCACCACTGGGTGGGCGGATGGGGCTGGAGGTCACTCTTATTCGAATTCTCCCTAGAAATCAAGGGTGGGGAGGGAAAGCCAGAACTTACTGGGCAGGATAAAGGGAACAACTTGAAAGGGTACTGAGCTGGAGATCAAAGAGCTTCATGCTGCTGACTTTGATGTTAGCATCACTGCACACACTGCAATAATTAATTAACTTATCTTCAGAACTTGCTGCTCTCCCACCTACCGCTTTCTAATCAGGCACCTTCTACTCTAGGCCGACACCCTCATCGTTAGCAAACTGTGGGGCTTGGAGTGAGGGTGCCCTTGGCTGCTGCAGGCACTCAGTGCTGCTGGAGTAGCTCTGGGGAAGAGCTTTGAAGCCCATTTGCAGAGGCTGTAAAACCAGAGAAAGTTGGAACTGAAGTCCTTAGAGATCGTCATAGGCGAACTGCGATTGTTTGCAGGCTTGTTGGAGAAAGTGGAGTTTCAATGGAAAAGAAATGGTGTTTGTTTTTATTCCAATGGAATTGGTAGGTGGAACAGTTCAAGGAAGAGCCCCCATTCTTCTCCTTCTACTCTCTCTTGTCTTCTTCGGCCTCATGCCTCCTGCTTTAGAAATTAATTTGTCTATGTGTCTGGTTTTGAGGAATAGATATACAAAGCCTCGATGAGCCTTTGACAGAGGTGACAGTCAATAGCATCTTAAAGGTAACAAGAGGAGAATAGAGAAATGAGAGGTAGGGAAAAGAAACAGAAAAAAAAAGGTTGTCAGGACAGGTAAAACTAAACTGTGGTGAGAGAGGTGAGAAGAGGGGACAATGGGAGGGGACATTTGCCTTCCGATTTGTTAGCTAGTAAGGTTTCTATTCACGTTTTAGCCACCTTCTTGTGGCATCAATTGTGGACCACCCTCAGGCAAAAGGACATACAAAATGGGCATTTGTCCAGTGCCATACTTTTCCTCTAAATGTCCACCACCCCCAGGTTTTGCCTGCTTGGGACCACTTTCAACTGGCTTCAGATATTGTTTCTTGTGTTTTGTCTAGTGTTCATAATTGTGATTTTGAAAGGGTTGCTCTAATATGAACTACTCCGCCATTACTAAAAATAGGACCTTGTAAACTATTCTTGACTCATGATCATGGCTTGATTTCTTATGTGTTTTATTAAAATAATATAGTAAAGCCTCTGATGAGAAATGCTCTTTTCAGCATCAGAAATGCTTCTAGTGTTAAAAAGATAGTTAATAGTAATTTTAAAATCACGATTTAATGAAACTCCTCTAGTTAGAAAGATCTGAGGATAATGTTTCTTTGAAAATTAGATAGTTTCAACAAACAAAAACTTTAGAATAACTAAAAAAATTCAATAATATTTTTCTAGTGACTTTTTTCCTCTTTCTGTGGAAAAATGGAAACTTCTTATTTTGCCTACTTCTAGACTCCATCCTCCAAAATTGTCTTTATATTAATTTGTGCAAAATGTGTGTGCTGAAATAGATTTCAAATTTTGTGGAAAACGATGGTAAAAGAGTAGAGTTGGGTGTAAAATTAGAGAATTTTTATAACTTCAGGGTATCATTTGGAAGGATTCTCCTTGTCTTTATTTTCGGTGCAGACCAGAAATAAATATGTGTTTTTAAAAACCCCATTTTGGCTTTCCACACATTCTATAACAGCATCACCTTGTAAAAACGCTGAGGTTTTCTTTGATCATTCTATCACTTCATTTGATTAATAAGTGCTCAGGTCCTCATGGAACACGAGGGTGGGTACTATATTGTTGGAACACAGGGGGAAAAATGCTGAAATACTTCATGGCTCTACTCAACAATAAATCCTGAGGTGCGAAGGCTCCCAACCCTTTCCTGTATTTTATAAGATATAAAATAAGCAGAGCCCTGGTATTTTAACCTGGTATTTTAACTTGCCTGGGAGACAAATATTTATAAGCAACCCTAGATCCCATGCTCTTAGGAATTACACTTCTTGGTTAGTCTCTCCTCCAAGATAGTCTCTATTCATATGAGACATTTATATTGCATTTCATTAAAGATTGAATATTAATTTCAAAAAATTTTTGAATGATTAACATTTTAACAAATAATGAAATAACAAACATGACTATGTATGACAAAATATATTCATATAAAATATAATAAAATAATATTTCTGAGGACTTAAGTAATATTTCTGAGTAAAGTAATTTTCTTTACTCAATACCCATGTTTTCTTATGCAATGAAACAGCAAAATATTTTCTTGAAGCACATCTGGAGGACCAAAGACAACACATATTTTTTACAAGGGAAATACATAAGTAAGAAAAGAAGAGGATAGACATTGTCTTATGTGGTCCCTAATATGTTTTATCCAGGCCCTACTCTCACAAACCACTGACCTAAGAGAAGCTGAAAGTTGTATATTCTAAATTATGAAAGCATGTAACAAAAATGTCAGTCGTTGAGCTTTATGAAAAGTAAAAAACAAAACAAAACAAAACAACTTATATAAACAAACATTTTATTGTTTAATCTAAACATGAAAGTTTGCATTACTTTTCAGTGTGTGCTTTCTTATGCTGCCAACTAAAATTTTTTTCAAAATGTTTTCCTGGTTTATGTGATTCTGGATTGATATTCTCTTGCATTCTCTTATTAAAATCAAGCTAACAAAATGAAATAAAGTAAAATAAAATAAAATCAAGCTAAGGAAACTGGATTTTAGTTGTTTGTTTTTGGAGATAATAGAGGGATGAGGAATCTAAATGTTTCCTGATGAAGCTTATGGGAAAGAGCTTTAGAGTAAAAAATAACAGATGAAAAGGATATTCTTCAAATCAAGTAATCATAAGTTGCCAAATAACGGAGTTATTTCCTGCCTCTCTATTGTGGTGTGTTTGGTCCCAGACCCTGGGTGAAGGTTTGGCAGGATATGGTGGGAGGAGAACCTGGATAAAACTGATTAGTGGCCACATAAGATAATGTCTTATCATCTTCCTTTCTCACTCTGTCTCTTGTGAAAGACATTTGTCGTCTTTGGCCATGCAGCATGTGCTCCAAGGAAATACTTTTCTGTTTCATTTTATAAGAATATACTGGCATTGGATAAAGAAATTTAAATGACTTGTGTATTTTGTGCCCTCAACAAAAGCTATGAAATGAAGGGGAAAAAGCTTAGTTAGCTAGAGAGCAGTGATCAGATTCCCACTTTTTTAACTACTTATTTTTTATGAGCCCCATAAGAAATTTTAATTGCCTTTGTTTTAATTTTCTCATTTGCTGTTGATTTGAAACAGGTGAAGATGAAACTTAGACAGGATGGATGGGATCGGATGTGGAAGTAACCAATCATAGAGCCTTATTATTATTATTTTTCCCAAAAGGGAAACTTCTGTTAAGGATCCAAAAAAATTACTTGGATCAAGGTATAAAATAAAAGTTTGGGAATAGAACCTGTATTATTATAACTAGGTCCAAATATATTTTAGCTTTTCCAGCCCATTTGAAGTGATTTTCTAGAATGTCGCAGTGAGACCAATCACTTTGTAAACTAGCCATGTGGAAGGAAGGTAATCTCTTTTCTTTCAGAATCACTATGTGCCCAGTAGCTATCTTAGTGATGTAGTTATCTTTTTCTGTGGGGTAGGGACATCTAGGACTCAAGACGTAAGTCATCACTTTTAGGACTAATTCTCCAAGTATAAAAGGAGATTCACCTCTTAATATAATGCTATGAGCACAGATATAACAAGTAACAAAAAGTAATAAAAACAGCTAACACTCATGATATATTGTGCATTATGCTAGGCACTTTACTATACTAATTCAGTCATCACACGTGAGTATTGTTATTATGCCTATTTAAAAATGGGGCTACTGAGGTTTATAGGATTTGCCTGATGTCAGACAGCTACTATATGGAGGGCCCACCTTTTAATTTTAAATCTGCCCTTCTCCAAAGCTCTTTTTAGTAACTTCCATATTCTACTATTTATTTATCAATGAAATTTACCAAATTTAATTGACTCATGGTTCATCAAATTAGTATGATTACTATAGGGAGCCAATTGGATGGACCACTTTATATGGAGACAGAGAGGTTACTCCTATGAACCAAGGTACTTCGTTTAATTTAAATGTCTAGTTACACGCAGATGGTAGGTTAATCTGTGGTGCATAGTTTGAAGACACTCAGAGGTCCTTGAAATGTTTTGAGGGGGATGTGTGGTCAAGCCTATTTTCATAATAAGACTAAGACATTATTCGTTACTTTATTTTTTCATTCTATCGGGAGTGTAAGATAGAGTTTTCCAGAGGGTATACGATGTGTGATATCACAATAGATTGAAAGCAAAATGAGATGTGAGAATATATTAGCAATCTATAAAGAAGATTTACAAAAAGATAAAACAATGCCTTCTCACTGAATAATTTTTTGTTTTGGAAAAGATAATTATTTTTCAAAACTATATATACATTTATGCTAACACTTAGGGGGTTTATTTTTATTTTAAAGTAAATAAATATTTTAAACTTTCATTTTAACATTTAATGCTATCATATATAGATATAACCCACAGAAACAACATTCATTGGGGTCTTTGATAATTTTAGAAGTATAAGGGGCTTTGAGACCAAAAAAGTATAAGAATTACTTCTCTAGTGTAATAAAATTGACATGGAGAGGGATGTTGGGTTTAATTGTTAAATGTATTCTTCTCTTTGTTCCTATTGCTTTCTGGCAGAATAACATGTAACTTACTGAGCCTTAAAAGAAATTTCCCAGTGCGAGGTGGCTGTGGAATCCCTGTGCACAGTTTCTTTATAGCAGATGTCTTTCTGATGATCTTTCTAGCTCAGAATGCCTCTCATAGTGACAGGGCCCTGGTAGCCATGTTTGCGTTAGGGACACAAACCCCCTGTCGCTGTTGGTTGGAACAGGGTAAACCAAAGGTGAGCCAATTAAATTCTCATTCCCAACAATTTGGTGTTGGAATTCAGAGAAGTGAGTTGCTCTTTCTCTATGACTGGAACTGAGGTGGTGAGAACCCAAGCGTTGGGGAAGCACCCAGAGATAAATGGTCTGAAGAGAGAGAAGAGACAAGTGTAGGGAGAGACAGAAGGAGAAGAAATGGAAAGGAAATTCTGTCTGTATTTCCATTGGCTTTCTGCATCTTTGTTCTGGACCCTTCTGAAGCATGGCTACCTTCATGCCTCTGGATTTGGTGGATTACCTTTGTAAGCTTAGAATACAATTTCCCTTTCAATTAAGCTAGCTCTGGGTGATTTATGTTATTGTCAGCCAAACAGATTTTAATGAAGGTGCTCAGTTCTTGTAAAGCTGAAATTCTTGTGAAGACTAGGCATGTTACTCTTGTTTAAACTACCTCAGATAAATTGAAAATAATTTGTTTTAAGAAAGAGTAAGAACTTTAATAAGGAAATAGATTAAGTCATCCGTAATTGAAATTTTAGCAATGTTCATAGCTATCTCTGGCTTCAGATGGGCAAGCAAAACGTGATAGATGGGTGATCTGCCAGGGAAATCCAAGACATGTCTGTCTTTTATTGCTTTATCCAGTTGCTTCAAAGTCCCCAGTCACTGCTCTGCTGAATTAGAGTGTGGGTGCGTGAGTGCACATCATAGAAGGATCTTCCGGCCTAACCCCTTCATTTTAGTATCACCATCTTCTTTACTAAACTCTGTAGGGCCACTTCTGACCACTTACCCCTGTTTCCCCAAGGACTTAGAACAGTGCCTGGCACAGTGTGGGTACTCGGTCAATGTTTGCTGAATGAATAAGTAAATGATCATTTTTAAATAATCATGAAGGAGTTTTACTAGACCAAATATTTTGTGAGTTAACATTTTATCACATTTTTATTTACTTTTACTTTTAAGGCTCAAATTTGAAATGCAATTCTTTAGTCTGATGAAATGAAAGTATTTTCTGTCCTCAGAACCTCTTCCCTAGCAAGTCTCAGTCTCTCTCTGTGACACGTCATCCAGAGTCATATCACTCCCTTCCTTATCTCTCATGGATCAATCCTAGCAGATATTGCTTTTTCTTCTTTTTTTTAAATCTCTAGGTTCTGTGTAGTTTTCTAGTAATAACATGCCATCATGGCTTGTATGACGGGGAAAAGCAGAAGATGAAGACAGAATGAGCAAATGAAACCAGATCAAGGAGAGATTTGTGGTCCAGGATGAGTTTAGATTTTATCTTATGAACATTACACTATCCCAGAAGAATGTCTTATGTTCTTCCCCTTCCTGACTTCCTCTTACCTGAAGAAATGCATCTTTTAGGAAGGTTAATATGGCCTCAGTGTACGAAATGGTTTGGAAATGAGAGCCCAGAGGTCAGCTAGGGGCTATTACTATGGCCTGAGTTTGGTATAAAAAGGATACTGTTCAGTTTCTCCTGACTATGACTATAGTGAAAGGTGTTGGGGTACTTCATACACTTTTAGACGACAGGAAAGGCAGTTTTATGCTTCTTTTTTTTCTTAAGACCCTGTGCTTTGAACATAGTGTGGGAAGGCATGTAGGTGGGATTTAGGAATTGACGTAATTATATACTTACTGCATTTGTAAGGGTTTCATGCCTCCATAGCACTGTTATTGTTAATTTATCTTCCTGAAATGCCATCATCTTCATTCTTCCCCAGTTGAATTTCCCCTCATCCACTTCATCTCTGTCACCTTCCCTAATCTGTTAATCAGATTTAGGTCTCCTTCCTCCCATCTTCTGCAGAAATAACTAGTTTCTTTAGTGTGCATTTACTTCATTATGCCTTGTGTAATGTCTATCTCCCACTAAGATGTGGACTCCTAGAGGGAAGGGATCACGATGGACCTAACTTTAGGTGCTCCACAGTGCTCGATCCATGGCTTTGCACTTAGATGAGGATGAATTTCCTACAGATTACATTTGGAAGCATATTTCTGAAACGAAGGCAGAGTTTAGCACCTACATTCTTGATAGTTGAGAAACCATTAGATTAGGCATTTTATTTATGCACAGTGGTCAAAACATTGCAAAAATGTAAATTATTTCAGTTAAATTTGTGAACATCATATACTCTGTTTTCACACCTACTAGTTTCCAACCTACTGGGCATCCCTGAATGACTTGCATGGCTATTCTTTTTTCTGAATGTTAACTAAACACTGAGATTACAGGGTAAATAAACCTTTAAGTAATTGCTTCAGAGCTGAATCCCACCTATTCAAGCTCCCTGCTTTTTGGAGAGATTAAATGACATGTAATTTTACTGTGTTGGTCTAGCATGGCTTACAGCAAATGGTGTGCATAATTTGGAAAGGTTCATTAGTCAGATCTAACATCTTGACTACACCCTTCAAAATATGAGTGATTAGGACTCATTCAGTGAAATGAATTGGTGCACAAGACTAAGTTCATGACTCAGATGGCATAAATGCCTTTTATAAGTTTCTAGCAGAAGAACAGGAGCCAACAGAGGTAATGACTCTGGGCTTGGGTTTATATAGTCTTTTATCCAAGTGGTGTACCTTAAAGCACTTTGTTCTCCAACACAATTATTCAGCCTTTAAATACAGTTCCTGCCCATTCTGGGTGGAGTGGAAGTGAATGCAGACTCCAATAAGGGGTTGGATATGCAGCGGAGGCCCATTACTGTTCTCATTTGCTTCTTGGATTCAGAGATCCTAACTGTTCTATACATGATTGAGGAAAATTACATTGTGCAACATTATTCAGTTATATTTAAATTGATTTCTTAGGGTTTGACAAACATGAAACAGAACAGACTGCTAAATTGCAAGGCTGAGACTGAGGAACGCCCTGGTGATTGAAGGCCGAGACCAACTTCTCCCTGGGGTTCAAAATTTCCTCCCACTCCAAGGGAAGGGAAGAGAAGTTCTACTTTCCGTATCACCTGCCTTCTGAGGAAGGCTTGGGCTTCTTCCTTTGTTCTCAAATCTGGGATATTTTAGGGAGGAGGCAACATAGGAACACACACACACAAAAACCCCTGTGGGTTGTCTTTTAGAAGCCGTCAATGTCTGGTGATCTTCAACTGCTTCACTGTCATAATGACATCACTATGAGCAGGTTGTGGGCATTTGGGTCTTCCATGCAAGCATTAGAAGAGGTCAAGAAACAGGCATCCATCTTGGTTCTGCAATTTGGCCAACCAGTGGTGTCCACTAGTGAGAATATCCTCAATATTCATTTGGAGTTTTTTAGCCTACACGTCATTTTGTCCTCTGCTTAGCAGAACAAATGGAACAATGGCTATGGCTCTGGAAGAGCTATTACTACGAGAATTCTTATTTAAAATAGACTCAGCAAATTATTTATTCCATAATGGCATAAATTAATTTATGGAAGAAACAGAAAACTTTGTTCATAATCTTATTCTAAGCAGCATTCATTCATTCATTCATTCATTAGTGTATGCATTCAAGCAGTAATTATGGAGGACTTACTATATGCCAGACACTGTTCTAGGCCCTGGTGACACAGCAGAGAACACAAGGATTTAGCCATCAGAAGCTTGTAGTGCACAGATCCTAAATCGAAGGCAGATGAGTCATAGTTTAGTCTCACTCCCTATTTTACAAATTAGGAATCTGAGACTACCCACCCTTTGAGAATTGTAGTTATGGATAAAAAACATCAAGGTGAGCAGCAAGTGGGGTGGAGTGCAGATCCCAGCCAATAACAAAGTTCAGGAGTCAAACACTGTTTGAAGAATCATTTCCTTTAGGTGGAGTCAAGTTTAGATTAAAACAGAAGCATCTTTTACTTGTTAACACTAAAAATCCTTTCTCAAAGCAGAAGAGACAAATTGTATGTTGATATTAATACTAATGATCAAATCGCATTTAAATAACATCTTGTAAGTGGCTTCTAGAAAACTAGTCAAGTGCTTTTCCCCATATTATTTAATCCTTCAACCATCCTATGGAATAGGGATTATAATTCTTATTTTCCAGATAGGACAACTGAGTTTAAGAGACTTTAAGTAATCTGGTAGATGAGTAACAGGGGAGCCGGGCCTCAGAGGTGGGTTTCCTGATGCTAAGTCCAGCGCTCTTTGTGTGGAGCCATGCCACACAGTGTTCCTACCACCTGGGGGTTGGTTAATTCATTTACTTGGCAGTCTTTGAGGGCCTCTTACAGGCCTGACACTGTGCTATGCACTATGATAACACAGGCAGAAAGCAGGACCTGCCTTCAAATAACCTGAGAAGTATAATACAAAGTGATAGATGCTGTGGCGTTGATATGCCCAGAGTGCAGGGGGCTCAGAGGAGGCTCGCTGTCCTCTCCTGAGGTGGTCAGAAAAAACATCCTGAAGGAAGTGACACCTGAAGCAGGACAATTCATTAAGTGGGAAATAGGCTGGCAAAGACTGGGTGAGTCACAGGCAAAAAGACCAGTGTGGGCAAAGGTGTGGGTTTTGAGCAAGCACAGTGCAATTGGGGAACTGTGAGCAGACCGACAGGAAGCTCAGAGCACGAAGAAGACTGACACGGAACCTCTCATTTCCAGTGAGAAGACTATTGAAGACCATGCTTTCAAATTAGTTTAATGGCCCCAAAGATGTTGTTTTCCAAAAAGACTTTTTCATGGCAATGTAGCTTCCCTCAACTCAGAGTTATGGGTCTGCCATTTTCTGACTTCTCTGAAGAACGTGCCAACCTATCATTCGATATCAGCCTGAGTGATACGCTGTCCCAGTAGGATCAGAAAACCTGATGCTAGAATCATCAACAATCAATTGTTCCTAGAGCCTCAGATCCCTTCTGGGGGCTTTTCTGATCATCCTTTGGAAGGTTTTCCTTTGAAGTTACAGAAAAGAAGGCTGAACCCTCTATGAAGTGGCAGCAAGCTGGTTTCTAACGGGAAGTTTATGATCAATGACTTGTTGATACATGTCTGGAAAGCAACATTTGTTTGCTTGATGCTTTCTATTATTCACCAAAGTCTATTCCTTTAAGATTCATAACACCAGATATATTCTAAAACATGCACAATTGGACATTTCAAACCTGCTAAAGCAGCAGGGCATGCTGAGTACTTGTATCCACCCAGGTGGATCTGCCAGATTGGAAAAGCTGGCTTTGTCTGCATCTGAAAAATGCATTTAATCTTAGTTTGATTTTAATTTTAGAATCCGTCAGTTGGCCTATTTATACGTATTCCTAATTTGTAAGGCAAAAATCCTTTCTTTTCTCTTTTCCTTTTAAGCAAATATTGGTATTATGCTTCTACTAAACTTTTATACATGATACCTGCCTCACCTAGGCACCGGGTAACTGAGTAAGGAGCTCTGTTAGGGAGAATGGAAACCTGCGGTGGTGATGAACACTGTTTCTCTCAGACTCTTTTGGTTGTGTTGAAACTTAGAATACGTGTTGGACGGAAGTGCTGCCAGAGCTTCTTAGGAAGAAGTTTAGAAGAAGACTAAAATAAAATGACTTCAGGGTCATCCACTTGTTTCTTTTTATGACCCATAGAGGGACTTGCCTGACAAGTCTTCCCAGAAAATAGCTCATCCAACAGGGGTCAGGTGGTAAAGCATCTAAACCAGTCCTAGTCCTGCCTGAGGGGTGGATTAGCTGTTCCTGTTTCAGCTTTTTTCTTGTATTTTTGGTGCTTTCGTTAGGTGACTATCGGGACCATGCATATAGGCAAATATACTTTGAGTTTGGTTACCACCTTTCTGTTACACAGTCCTATAATCCTAGAAGTGATGCTTTAAATTCTCATTGCCTGGATTATCTCAACTGAGAGATATGTATAATATAATTAAGTCACTTCACAGTGTTATTGAAAAAAGTTTTAATAAGAGTCAGTCTTTATATAAGGGACATTCTTGGGTTAGAATAACTGCTGTTAGTCCTATACTCTTTTATTACCAAATCTCTGTCTTGTTAATTTTTTTTCGTCCTTGATACATTTACTGAACATATCACCTCAACTTAGGTTAGACTGCACATAGATGTAAAGCCCAAATAATAGAAGATTAAACAAGTGAGGATTCTATTTTTCTATCATGTAAATATAATAAAGCCTGGAAGTAGACACTAGGCTTCACAAGCATCAGAAACACAAATACCTGTCTTTCTATTCCACTCTTCTGGTCTAGGATTTCATTCTTAAGCTCACCTCATAATTCAAGATGGTTGGTGGGGGCCAAGGCATCAGATCTGAGAAGCAGGCCAAAAACAAGAGGAAAGACAGAAGGGCAAAAAGAATTCTGCCCTGCTAAGATGTTACCCTTAAAGCAAAATTCCCGAAAGTCCCAAACAATTCTTCCACTTATATCTCATTGGCCAGAATTTAGACACATAACCATACCCAGCTGCTAGATTTCCTGGGAAATGTGACTTTTTAGCTGGCAGTCTTGCTATCCCAAATAAAATCAGAGATCTGTTACCAAGGCAGAAGGGGAAAAATAGATGTAGGGATAGGGATAGATAAGGTGATTTGCCTTAGTCTAATTCTTCGATATTCAAATATTCATGGACACCATTCTTATATATCAAACAAACTCACTCTAAACGGACCCTCAAGAAAATGGGACTGTAGAATTGGGTAAATGATTGAGTTGAAATTTGAAGGCAATAAGAAACCAGTTATTATTAAAGGGACTTTAGTAGTTTTTGATACCTGTGGTGGAAGATTTACTGAAATAGTTACCTATGCAAGTCTGGGGGAGAGCAGCTATTGCAAGACCTCATTGTAATGGGCAAATGCAGAATATAAGACTGTGGGCTTGGCTTACTGCTTCATAGCACCCTGGTGTAGTTAAAGAAAGAAAATAACAGGTTCAAGTTTTAAATTCACAGCCCAGTGAATGATCAGAAAACCAAGCAATTTCTAAGGTTATCCTGAAGAATTTTTTTTTTTTTACTTTATAGAAAGGTATTTATGAGATGAAAATCATATCCAGAGTCTAATCTTTGTGTTGCTGAATCACAATATAGTTTGAATTTGTAGTCTTGCCAGCTCTCTCAAGTAAAGATTAGGGCACTGATGGGGAAGAGTGGGACCACTAGAATTGGAATGAAGATGTTTGGGATAAGCTGGATGACTGAGAGTCCCAAACCCACAAACTTTATTTTTGGTACCAATTATTACATTGCTCAGTGTTTTTAGCTGGAGACAAAGGAATACACACTGGCTTATGAGAGCATGACTAGAAGGTTGCACTACACATGCTCACATTCCATTTGCCATGACTTGGTGACATGATTTCTGTTAGCTGCAAAGGAGACTGGGAAATGTAGTCTTTAGCTAAATAGCCATGGGCCCAAATAAAACTTTTTCATTATAAATGGACAAGATGAGTGCTGGGGAGACAATCAATGGTATTTCTAACAAAAATGAAGAATGAGGAAAGAGGAGCTAGCTGGGTAAGAAAGCTGTGGGCAGGTAGAAAGAAAGTTTGGGTTGGAAAGTGTTGAGTTTAAAAGCCATGGGATATCTAGTATTAGATGTCCAGTAAAATGGGTCGGGGAAGGGGATCTTGCCCAGGGAGAGTTTAGATGAGAAAAGATGGCCAATATTTAAGGATGAGGTGGAGGAAGGAGAGTCTCTGGAGTGAACTAGGAAAGAGAAGGCAGAGAAATTAGAGAAGAATTAGGAGAAGGTACTGTCTCAGAAGTTAAGGAAAGAGATCAAGAAAGGAGGCAGTTATTAAGTGTAACAAATGCTGCTGAAAGGACAAATAGAAAAGGGGCTGAGAAAAAGTATTTTGGTTTGTCCATTGTTGACTCAGTTCCGTGAAGACAAATAGAGGGTTGAGTTATAGACAGGAGGTAAAGAAGTGGTGTGAAGGATAGGTAAGCATCCAGAAAAAGGCAGCAGGTAGGCTGCAAGAAAGTTTATTTTGGGGGTAGGAACTTGGATCATATCTGTAGGCTGAGGGCATGAACCCAAAGGAAGGAGACATTGAAATGAAGGGAAGAGAGAGAATACTAATGGAATGATGTTTGCATGGTAGAATGGATGAGGTAAAGACTCAGTGGGATGGATTGGTCCATGAAAAGGAGTAGGGCTGCCCCTTTCCCTGAGACATAAAGGAAGGTGATAACAACTGGCAAAAGAGATGAAGATACATTGAGAACTTGTAAAGGAATCTGACAAGAACTTTCAAGTAATAATTTCTACTAATAGTGAATTATGGAGCTTGTTACTGGTGTGTTTCCTTTGTCTATTAGCCATCAGATACACACAGAGACCTAGGTTTAAGCACCTCAATTCCCCAGCACAAGCCCCAGCTTTCAGCATAGTATGATCTCCTTTTTTGAAGCTCTGCAAGCAGGAGATATGTAAAAGAAGAGGCTAGGGACATCTCAGAACAGATTCCAGGATGTAAGAAAGGGCAGAAACAGCAGCAATGGATGTTATTTTCAGGAGTCACCTTGGTTTATCAGACTATAGCAGCTGGGCCCTGGAGAGCTTTGAGTGCCAGGGACTCACTGACCCTGAGGCTCCTTCCAAGAAGAAGTCTCAGCAATGGACTAAACTTTTAAAAACATTTCTGATGTAGATGGTAAAATAATTATTGGAGACCATCAGAGAGCTTCCATGACTCACTGTTTAGTAATTTCCAGCAGGATTACAAAGGATTCAACAGTAAGCTTGAAGCTATTGAGAGCAAATAGCATGCCAAGAATATGAGAGTGGTTTGGGTTTGGGAGTCTATGAAAACTGTATTGTTAATTTAGAAAAAAAAAATACAAACTGAATTCCTAAGGCTCAGGAAGTCTGCTTTTTTCCCCAATGTTATTTGTCTTGTCTCAGCAAGATATTTGACATTTTAAAAGAGGCTAAGCAGAGAATGGTAGCTGTTGAAAACCTTGTTGACCAGATTATCTCAGAAGAGTTTGGCAGAGCGAGGAAGTAAAATGTTTTAGAGATTTGAGTGAGTAGTTGAGTAGAAAAGGGAAAGAGAAAGCAGAGTGAGGTGCAAGGAAAGAAATAGGAATAGTGGCCCTTTCCTCTAAACCCCAGATGTGTTAGATGCTTTGTGGAAAGGGCCACAATTATTTTTCTCCCTAAATCCACAACCCTTTGCAGAGGTCCTCCCAGGAAGAAATGGTATCTGTTTCCCTGCCCCTTGAATTTGGCCAAACTTGTGACTTACTTGACCCTTCAATTTTGAAGGACATGAATTCTGTCACTTTTGAGCTTAGGCCTCAACAGGCCTTGCATACTTCTGCTCTAACTCTTGGAACCCTGCAGAGATCCCTAAGAACAAGTCTAAGCTAGCCTAACATATACTAATGGTTTAGTTGTCTCCATAACCTCTGTTGACAGCCAGTCAATCCCAGGAACAAAGCCATCTAGTTAAGAAACGGCATGAAGGAGCTCAGGCAGGCATTGAAAGACAACCTAGCTGAGCCCAGCTCAAACAGCTGACTAATCCACAGAACTAGGAGCTAAATAAATGGCTGTTGTTAAGCCATTAAGATTTGGAGTAGTTTGTTACACAGTGAAAGCTAACTGATCCGCCACTTTGGGCATGGGAAGGTAGTGAAGTCTGAGAAGAGCAAAGAAGAAGAGAAATGAAGGTTGGAAAGTTAGGTCATAATGAATTGTGCTCCAGTGTAAACATGAAAGCAAGACTAAAATCGACAAGAGAAGAACTGAATACCCATAGCTGTCTGTCTCTAAGCTTTTCCATCCTCTACCTTCTGGAATCTCCAATACACATAATGAGCTGTGTACTGCTCAATTGGTCTGGTGCTCCATGAGAGCTCTTGGTGGGGTTTGCCTCAGAGCTACAAAAAGAAACAAACAAAAAAAGCTGATATCTCTGCTTCTGCTCTCTTAAGCAATCTTTTCTCCGAATGGCTTTCTGAGGTTTATGGTCTGGTTATAACTCTGTAAGAAGTTGGTGGCCCAGTGGATTAGGCAGTAGTAGGTGCTTTTAATTGTTCATTGATATTTTGGGTTGGGGGGGAATTTCAGTTTCTTTTTTCTTAGCCTTCCATCAGAGACTCAATTTATGTCACTCAAATTCTCCTGAGACAATTCATGGTTCTTCCAAACAAAGGCATTCTAGTATCCCATTTTTCTGATCAGAATGTGTTGAGATATTCTGGTAGCTTATGGGTGATTTCTCTCCCTTTGCTAATCAGGAGCTTTTACAGAAGACAGTTCTGTTGTGAATGGTCTTCCTACTACCCCATCAGACCAGGGTTCTGAAGCCTCCTCCCCAAAGAGGGCCTCCCTGCTCTTCTTGAAATTCTTACTGGTGGCTGTTGTAGGACATAGCAGCTATTGTAGGACATAGCTAGCAGCTATAAAGTCTTTTATCCCAGGACCTCAGAACCAGGCAAAGCCCCTGGCATTCGAGTAGCTGCACTGGCATTTTCAGAGCATTTTGCTACCATTCATTAAGTTTGGGAGTTAGGTAAGTCTTCACCCCACTTTTTCTCATTAGAAGATATTTGCTAACAAGGAATATCTGCTTGTCAGATGGAGTTAATGTGGGCTGAGGCAGCAGGGCACGGTGGGAAGAGTGTGAGCTTTAGAGCCGGGCAACCTGGGGTTGAGTCCTGGCTACGTCCTCCTTATCGAGCAAGTTACCTATCCTGTCTGAGACGGAGATTCCCGATATGTAAGTGAGGACAATAATAAACACTTTGGAGAAGTGTGTGGTATTTTTAAAAAATAAGATTATGTATTCATGTAACATACCTGGCATGTAATACACACACAATAAACACTAATAGTAACTACTGTCATCATAAAGAACCATATAAGGGGATTGGATCTTCTCTTAAGATACATTGTAGTCTTCTGCACCACTCAGGCAAAACCAATTCGAATCCTAGTCCTAGGGAGCTCACGTTCCCTGACCCCAGCCCCAGCTCCAGTCCCCAGCTCTCTCTCAGTCCCATCCACAGCTCTGATGAATGATCCCGTGTATTATTTTTTCCTCCTTGGCTTTTGGTTTGAGGCTTCTTCTCTGGCCAAGGAGATCTCTCTCTCTTCCTGATTCAGACAGCTCCCTATCATGGTGTCCTTTGGTTCTCTGAGTTTCCACTCCACCTGTGGCCAGGCATGACTTTTAAACTTTGAGATATTCTTTCTTCCCAGCCTGGTAATCACTCTCTGTGATGAGCACATATTTGCCATTGCTCACATTAACAAGTTGTGCAATGCTTTCCAACCACAGCATGGCACACAGAGGAAATGGTAATGTTTGCAGACAAACTGGGGTGACAGACAAAGTTGCTTATGGATGGTGGCCTGTCTAACTGGCCCTGAGGAGCAAACAGGGCACATTTCTAATGAGTGTTGGGAAACTATGTGTTGTCGAACATGGATTCCTTCATTATGTTTTTGTTGATGATTGTGTTGGCACTAGTAATACAATGATGAACAGAACTCACCCTCTGCCCTCGAGGAACTGTATTACTGTAGTATATGTGTTAATATGGAAATGCTGAGGCGACAAGATACAGTAGAAAGAGATTAGTCTCCATGGAATCTGGTAGTACGGGGTTAAATTCGGGCTTATTCACTTGCTAGCTATGTGAACTTGAGCAAATCACTTAACTTCTCTGACTTTAGTTTCTTATTTAGTAAAATGGAGGTCATAAACCTCCCTTCTGGCTTCTTGGTAAGAGGGAGGATGAGTTTAATGAGAAAATGTTACTTTTTATTCCTATTTATAAATAGGGCCAGTTGAGTTCTTTCCAAAATGCCTGAATATATTTGGAGTGTCTATGACAAATTTCATCTATCACTTATGAGTATTAGAATATAAATGGTTTATCACCTCTGACTCCAATTTGGAGAAGTCTTTGCAATTATCAACTAGAATCATAGATTGTTTTCTTCATTTACTTGCAATAGTTACTATACCTTTACTCTATGTCAAGATCAAGTCCTCAGCTTTGTTAGAGTAGGGACACAGAGACAAGCTAGTCAGTTAGAGAACCAACAATTAGAACTCAGGTATTCCATTTTCCAATGTGTAATTCTTCCATCAAGTCATGGTGTTATTCTATGAGTTATAGGAGACACAAGGGTAAAATGTGATCTTGAACTTTTGCAATTTGAGAATCTGACTAGATTAATATATTTAAGCAACTTTGTTTTGATAAATTAAGTCAGCAGCACTAATTTCTCTGCTAACAAGATATTTTTTGGGGGACATATCTCAAATTAAAACTAATAATATTTTGAATTTAGGATTATACTAAATATCTGTCTCAATTAAAAAAAAATAACCTGACTTCTACTTACAAATGGCCAAATATCTCTCCAAGGACTTGGTATTCGCACTGTCCATCTGTTTCTCAGTCTTTCTGCACACACAGACATAAACACAGATGTTCTTGAGCCACTGCTAAAGGTCACATACAAAAAGTTTGCAGTGAGAAAAGAAAAAGTACTTGTTTCTCAGTTGGTTTCTGATGAACAACATCAAGGTCTTTATCATGAGATTAGAAATTGTATAATAAAGTACATAAAGCAGATGCATTTTGTTTTTTAACCTACTATTTTGAAGGCTAGTTCTTTAAAGGAAGGCCACTGTTTTGCTTATAGTCCAAGAATTCCAGAAGTTTTACATTTTACTCAAGATCTATGTTCAAAAATTCTCTTCTCTTCTGTTCAAGGCAGAGATTTTGTTTACAGTAGCAATTTGCCTGAAGTCATATAGGACTAATAGAAAAATGCCTTTCATTTGTAAGTTGTTCTTTTCTTATTACATGTATTAATTGATATTTGGTTTTTATATATGAAAACTTGGACTTTGTAGTTTCACACCCAAATAAATAAGCTAAATATATAATAACTACTCTGAGAGAAAATAAGTGAGTTTTTGTTTCTTACACTCAGAGATGAAGAACATACAATAGCAAAGACCAGAAGCTGTAGATGAATCTTTCCAACAACCTGATGAAAACTCAAGTGAGATAATTCCTGATTTATAGGAGAAGAACTAAAGTTTTCATTGGAAACAGTGTCTTGATTTTCTTTTTAAAATGTGGACAAGATAATAAAACATTTTAGTATGTAAAACAATGGCAGATAGTAAGTGTTCAATAAAATGTTACTTATTATTATTATGAGAAAGTACATTTATTTTCTACAAATAATAGACATTATTCTATGGAAAACTGCTTTTGAAGAAGGGTGTTATAAGTTTCATAATACTTTATATCTCCCATCTTTCAATGATTTTAAAATGTGAAACACCAGTCATTCTGACTATGTTTGAAAAAGAGATACCTAGTTTCTCATTTGGTTTCTGAGAACCAACATCAAGTTCTTCATCATAGGATTAGAAATTATACAAACAATAAAGCCGAAACAAATAGCTAATGATATGATGTGCGGCATATTGTCTCAAAAACACCAAAGTAGAAAACTAAAATATTAAAAGTCAGTGTGGTTCGCTAAGACGTCTCTTATTTTTATTTTGTCACCCAGTATGTCCCCCTTAAAGGAAGAAATTTCAAGCAAATTCATGCTTGGAGCCATAAAGGGAAAAAAATCTAATCTAGTAAAATTTTAATTACATTTTTAAATAACTACATGAGCTTTTTCTGTATAGCATAGAGCAGGATTCTTGGATTAAAAAAAAATCCGGAAGGGGGAGGCAGAATGCTATTTTGTGGTGTGTGTGTGTGTGTGTGTGTGTGTGTGTGTGTGTGAGTGTGTGTGTATTGGTGGAGTGGATAGGTGACTAAGAGTATAACAAAGGGTAGACATAATGGATTTCAGACAACAAATCAATAGGCCTGCATACCTAGGGCTGATAGACATTTGACAATAATTCCAGCACACCAAAAGAAATATATATTTAATATTTTGAAGCTTCTAATCAAATTCGAGCAATCTAAGGGATTTCTAGTTAGGGGGAAAGAGGGATTAGATAACTATAGTCTGACCTAGTTGTTTCAAATAACTTCTATTTTCAGTAATGAAAAATCAAATTGGTATAAAATTCTTCTTCACTCTCATCATTGTCAACCATGTCAGTACATCAAAAGGCTGGGTTCTTCTCTGGGTTGTCTCTTGGTAGCTCTCACTCCCTTCTCTTATTTTTCTTTCCTTCAGAGAACAAATCTTTGGATATTAATGTGGCCCACAAAGGCACAATGAGAGGGAACTGGAAATAGAAGAGAAAAAAAAATGTGAACTCAATAATTTCTAGAGCCATGAGAAAAGCTTTGGGAGCATGATTCCACCAAACTTGGAGCACTCTTGAGAGTTAAACTAGTATTGTTTACATCTGTTCCAATGAGATCTAAAGTACCCTAAAACTAAATTGTCTCCCCAGACACAGTGAACTCTGCATGGATAGTCATTGATAGATTAAGCAGGGAGTCATGCTTACCCAAGCTCATAGTGTGAATAAAAATGAAACTTTCTGGGGAATTCTGCAAAGCAAGGCAGGTTGAATTTGAAAGGCTCAAGGAGTTGTCTTACTTGAAGATTCTTGAGTCGCTGGATTCCAGACATCAGACAACACTGCCTGAATTCCTGCTCCTGTGTTGGGGGTCAGAAAATGACTTCTTCATGAGTTTCACTATGAAGTGGCCATGTTGCCTTGACAAATCTCTCTGCCTTATTACTGTAAAATGAGGCGGTTAGATTAGGTTAGAACTCTTTCAGCTCTCATATTCTGTATCATTCCAGGAGCTGTGAGTTTTGAACATTCTTCTTACCCAAGGGAGAGAGAGAGTTATAGAAGAGAAGAAGCCTCTTGTCTGATTCTCAAGGGCATTCATTGTAGCTTGTATTGGACAGTAAGTACTAACAATAGAGAGTAGGTTCTCTCTGCTAAGTGCTCCGTGTTCCCTAACTCTTGGGACAACCTCATTAATCTCTTCCCAATTATTTTAGAGCTTTGAGTGTCCTTGAATATGTGTTACTGAGCTCTTGTTCTCATGTTTTTAAATGTAGTGTTGTGCCCTTTGTGAGCATAACAAATGGGGGAAATATGTGCAGTGTATGGATAGGAAGTGGTTTCCTTAGCAACGATTGCAGTAAGAAAAATATATCAAAGGATGTGGGTTTTGCTTATTTTCATTACCCCCAAATCTAGTCCTTGCCTATACTTAACTTTCCCTTTTTTATTGTAAGATAAAATGTAGAATCATGCACTTCTATAAGAATCTATTATAATTTGGGGGTAAACCAAGATCCTAGGTATACACAAAGCACAGGGGTCCCTTCACTGCTGTTTGGGGTACTGTGTTTAAAGTGCATGTGTATATCTGGCTTGTTTTCTCCTTGGAACTGCTCAGCAACCTGATCAACCTATGAAAGCTGTTTTCCTTTACCTTTTCTAGATTTTCATACACTTATATGTCTTAATGTCAATTCAAAATGCAAACACCCTTAGCCATAGAAAGCATTGTGTGTAAATGTTGAGGAAAATCAGATGTTTATTTGAAGCTGTAGGATGAGGAGAGGATGAGATTCTCATTGCCAGTCTACAAAGTAATATTTAGCCCCTGGCTGAGTTGCCCTTTTTCCTCCTTTTTTTTTTCCTCAGATAAACCCTCTGCAACATGAGCTAATTACTGGAAGCCTCTTGAGGTTTCTTCTATTTTAACTTTTTGCTTTTTTTCTGATGGAGATGAGATTTTCCTCAACTTGCCAGAATTAGTCTGTGGAGTCTCAATAAAGATCTAAGAACATAACTTTCTCATATGACTTGGCATTTAAGCTTGGAATCTTCTTAAAATTGATTTAAGAAACAAGAAGAGTTCTCAAGAACATTCTGGTTGAAGTTTGATTCTGGAGATGAAGACTGGGGTATAGTCTCTTCTGTCTATTTGCTGCAGGGATGAGAGCACAATAAACTGAGACGACAATATTTCTGGTCTATTCTAGGCAGTTGGTCCACAAATTAAAATTGACCCTTTTCTTTATTTCTCCCTTCTGAACTGCAGGAGAGACAGAAGTCATAAAATTATTTTAATCATTTCATCAGCCATTATTTTCTCTCCTGATGTCATTGCCAATGAACTACATGTGACCACCTTCCTATTGAGGGGAGGGAGCTGCTGCCATCCCATGCTTTCGCACTGGAGAAGGGAAACGCACTTGGCCTGAACTGATCATGTGTGTGGTACTTTGGTCCAGAGAGCTGAGATGTAAGATCCTCTTCCCTGCTTCTGGTTAGAGTACTCTGTTTTTAAAATAACAGTGAAACAACTGGTGGCCAAAAATTAGAAAGAGAGAAACAAGTTGGAACCTGAAAGTGATGTTTCTGAGTTTCCAATGTGGCAAGGAAGTGGATCAAGTGAATCAGCAACTTAATCCCAGAAAGAAACCATGTGAAGAGAGGCTTCTGACCTTGGATCTTGGGCATACCCAGTGCTGAGATTCCTGGTGAGAGAGGGCTGGGGTGGTAGAGATTGGGGTTGCCTGGTGATTGGGGGCCATTGTTGAAAATGAGAAGTGTAATCCCAAAACTGGCTTGAGGGTTCTGACCAGTCTTTTTCACCTGAAAGTTAGCCCCACTTGTCCATGGCTTACTGGTGTTTGAGACCCTGTAAGATTTACAGAGTTTGCACAAACATGCATTTCCAGTGAAGCCCAGTAGTCTTCATTCAGCACCATATCATTAGTGAGGCATTAAATTGCATATGAGTATACTGTAATGTGAGTTGAAAAAAGACCCATTCCAGGAGTGGGAAAGAGCAGAATCAACTGGTTTTTGTTTCTTTAGTTATTAAAGTTTTTACATTTTCAAAGTGTGTTTATTCAAGCTCTTAAAAATATCTAGGATGGATGGAGACTGGACTTTGGGTGGTGAACAATGCACTATACAGGTGATCTATTGTAGAATTTTATCCTTGAAACCTCTATAATTTTATTAACAAATTATCACCCCAATATAGTTAATAACATTTAAAAAATAATGGTCTTTGCAACATTGTTAGCAGTAAAACAAGACTGGAAACAACCTAAATGTCCCTCATGAATGTTATGATACAATATACAATGAAATCTTACATGGCTTCTAGAAAACGAGGCAGCTCTATATCTATTAGTATGGAAGAACCTCTATGATACGTAAAGTTAAAAACACATGCAGAATAGCATATATGGCATTCTACCATATTTTTATATACACATGAGGACATATGTAAAAATTCTTACAGTGCATAGATTGTCACCAGAAGGATACATAAGTAAATGGGTAAGAAATGGAAGAGGTAGCTAAAAGTAGAAGATTGGGAGAATTAATTTTGCTGCCTCTTGAATTTTTGTGTATATGAATTGATTGTTTTATAAATAAATATTTTTTGAAGCATAAAATAACCAACACATCAAGTTAAAAAAAAAAAAAAGAAAAAAGAAAGGAACTTTATTGGCTATGGTTCTTCTTTGGTTCTGTCTTCTACTTGAGTTCTCCTAGGCATTCCCTCTGCCTAACCAGCCTAAGAGATGTGGCTGTGTAGAAACTAACCAGTCAGGAGGATTGGGGTGCACGTTTTAAATAATGATGCAAACTTTGAAAAGGTTTTTAGCAAATCAGCAGCTTCTGTAGTCCATCTGCTCACCTTATCATTTCTTTCTCCTGCTTAATATATTACTCTCTTTCCTTATTCCCCAACCACTGGCACATAGTCCAAAGTAGAAATGCTTTCCATATTTAGTCTGTCTGGTTTTGTTTCCTCTGAGACTGGCACGTAGTTCAAATTTCATGTTGGGCTATGCCTGGAGGAAAAAAGCCCATCTTTCTTTTTCTATTTATATCTTCTTTCTTCCCCAAGGTACTCTTTTCCTAGTTCTCCTCCCTTCTTCCTTTTATCTTCTTGTATTTTTAGGTCAAATTTCTCCTTTCTTAGTTATTTTCTTCTTTATCTCTGCTCCCCACTCTGGGGAGGATGAGTTTTACTTTGTGAAATGGAATATCACTTCATTTCCGACATCCAAGAATCCCTTTTCCTCCTCATTTTGATTCTAAAAGAATTCAAAGGAAAGAATTCCAGATATAAAACTGAATATAAATTATCTATCAACATAGACAACGGAGAAATTTCCTGAACTCTGCACCAATGACCTGTTCTTTCTGACTTGTATATTTGCACTGAGAAAGATTATTTTTTAGGCCTATATGGGGAAGTGCAAGAACAAGAGGGGTTTCTGTCCCCATCACTTCACTGAAAGGGCTCTTGTCAAGGTTACCCGTGACCTCTGTGTGCCAAATTTGATGGTCATGTCTGTGTCCTCATCTTTACTGACCTCTCAGTAGAGTTGCCTCACTGTCTTTTGCTTTTCTTCCTACTCCGGCCTACTTCTGCTCAATCTTCCTAGCTGACCCTACCTTCTCTACTTCAAATGTCCACGCCCCATGGTCAGGCCCTGGCCTTTTCTCTTCTCCATCCAAACTCTGTTCTTGAAGACTTCTGAGTATACATCATGAGTTCTCCAAAGCTCCAGACTTCTAACAAGAGATCTGCTTGTGCAGACATCTCTTGTCATTTTCTCTTGATATCTCTAAAAGATTACCTGCC
The DNA here is from genome assembly GCA_004026885.1 of Lyroderma lyra. NCBI lineage: Eukaryota > Metazoa > Chordata > Mammalia > Chiroptera > Megadermatidae > Lyroderma > Lyroderma lyra. Next base: position 46,585 of record PVJL010000420.1, read on the forward strand.
ATCTCCTCTTGAATAGTCATTTCAAACTGAACCATGACCAACAAAAACAGAACTCTTTATTCTCACTGCCACCCACCCCCCAACATGCTTTTCTCACAGCCTTTCTAATTTCATTAAGTGGTGGTGACATCATCCACCCAGTTGCTCAATCAGAAGCCCCACCCAGCCCCACCTTCAATCTACCTGGCTCTACATCCAGAACATCAGGGAGATCCATCCACTTTTGACAACTCCACTGCCATCCTTCTTGTCCCAGTTACCGTCTTCATTGTTCGTGCAACCTCTCCCCAACCCCGTAAAACGCTCTTCTTTTCACTGTCTGATACTTTACCTCCACTGTGTCCTGACCTACTGAAAAGCTGAAGCCTCTTCACATAATCTTGATTCCTTCCTCACAGGTAAAATCAGGACAAAAATATTTAAAGATTTGAAAACCCTTTAAAGTATTTATTATTGTGTAGGTGCAGAGCTTCCTAGGCAGCCCTCTCCTGTTTGGAAGCACGGGTGGTGATTCACTTCAGGGACCGGTGGTGGCCTTTCCTTCCTGTTATCTGATGAAGGTACTGCAGAGAGTTGGGAAACATAGCGTGGACTTGGAGAGACAGAGATAAATTAGTCGGAGGATAAAATTAGAAAGTACAACATAGCAGGCAGGTTAAAAAGAGAAGCACACGATTTTTTCCTTCATAATTCATGTTATACTAAAACTTTACAAATTGAGTTGTAGAAAAAGGAGGAATAAAAGGATACTAATTAGCATCATATTAATAATTATACTCTTTCTCCTTGAATTTATATAGTCTTTCTGCAAAGAACTAAAAATGGTTTTAAAAGCTCTAATAATATTGCATTCCTGGGCCACGTGTCTGTAATAGACATTAATTATATGGTATTAAACGCATCCACAGAGCTTTCTGAAGGTACAATAGGCTAACAAAACACCAGAAGCCTAATTGCTACTCTAAGAATTTAGAATTGAAATTAATTATAGGAAAATTTTTAATAGGAAAAGTAACTACAAAACATTTGCTATAATGTAGTTTTTCCCTGTAAGGAAAAATTTTAAAAATCAGTAAAAACAAAATAATTAATCAGACCTTGTTACACAAATGCCACTGTTAAATTTTCTCTTTTCCTATGACGTGTGGTTTTCAGAGCCTTTTGTAAGTCAGCCACTAGAGAGCAAACTTCTTCTTTTTATCAGGCTGTGGTTTTATTTAAAAAAATACACATCACATTTATAGCAGCACTCTTACAACACCACATTATCTCAGACCCAGACAGTAAGATCTGACAACGTAGTTTCTGGGTATCTGGGGCGGTGGGCATCAGGGTTGGAAGTGGGGAATTTAAGGCCCTTTATATTAAATATATAAGAAAGAACAAGATAAGATGTAATGTTGAACTACCTTCCTGGAGTGAAAATGAAACCTTCTGTTAATGAACCATAAGTCTTATGTTTTATCCCAGGGAATAAAACATCATAGGCACTGTTTGGCCTGACTGGCACCTTGAGCATTTTTTCTGGGCAAGGGTCTCTAGAGAGCTCAAAGAAAGGATACTGTTTCCAGGTGAAATATGGATAAGTCACATTGGCAGCTATCGTTACTGCTTTCAGGTCCAGAGGCTTGAGCCAGGCAGAAGAAAGCTGCCAGCTGAGGGACATTCTCACCTATTGCATGAATCCTCACTCTTGGCATCCCGTCCAAACAGATGTTGGTACCCAAAAACCAATATGAAGGCAGATCAATCTTCTAAAGGGTGCCAGGGAGAAGAGGGGATGCAAGGAACCATGGGGGATTTAATGCCCATAGAAACTTCAATTTACCAGACCCAGAGGGTATTTTTAAGGGGGCTTTTGGGGCAACATCGAGAGATACTCAAGTCAGTAAAACCACTTTTGCTTATAATGGACTGTTAACAATTGGCTTCGTGCCCACAACCTTATGGACTTGAGGCTGAACAAAGTCGGACTCAAATTTCATCTCTGTGATCTGGGCTTTGGGATATTTGAGTAGTTATAGTCTAGAGTTTGGACTTTTGGGTATTTTTATAAAAATGACATTTAAGAACTATAGGTAGATTATAAAAGATATACAAGAAGGGAGATGTCAAACCCTTCTAAGGAAATAACTTTCCAGGATTTAATGTCTATTCCTATTAGAATATTTTTCTTATATCAAGTTGACTCATGAAATTGTCCATATTTGAATAATTTGGCCTATAAAAGGACAATTTCACAGAGTTAGACTTAATACTTTATTCTGCAGGGCCTCTGTGGGGAGGCCTCAGTGGGCATTATTCACCCTCTTACTAATCAATCAGCAATCATTGCATGCACACCAAGGACTTAGCACAAGGCCAGTGTCACTCAGTGCAGTCGTGCACCGAGCATGTCCTCTGTGCCAGGCCCTGTAATGAGCTCTGCAGCAAACATTTAGGGCCACCAGATGAGTCTGGTCTTTATAGGGCTCATGTTCTAGTGTGAGAAGCTAACAGAAGTTGCTCACTGGAAGGAGAATCAGGCAGTATTACATCCTCCAGAGTCGAAGTGCGGGGGGAATCTGAAAGAAAATGAGATGCCACCTTAACTAGGGGACCTCAGCAAGGTCTCACTGAAGGGGTCGTCCTTGTGTTTGGGGGCTGTGCTTCCATGGAGCAGGTGGTAATTTAACTGGGACTTGAAGGATCATAGGTTCATTCTTACAATTTCTGTCGGATACTTTGCCACTGTGGTTGTTGTTATCACTAGGTTGTGAAGTCTCTGAGGGCAGTGGTCTCTCCGAAGCCACAGGGAACCCGACATTGTGGGGATTCCATTCCACGCTCTCAAGCCACTGCTGTGTCATGGGAGAGAAGAGAACACTTACTCTGGAACCACACTGCCACTTAGTAGCTGTGTGAACTTGAGTGATTTACTCAACTTCTCTGTGCCTCAGTGTCCTCATCTGTAAAATGAGTAAATGATAGCACCTGTCTAGCTGCGTGTTCCTCAGGAAGTCAAACATGACTGGTGATTCCCACACATCTGTGGTGGGTCTAACAAAACTCTTTTCACTGACACACCAAGGGTGTGCCCACGGAAAGAACTGGAAGGAGCTGGACTTGAGGAAGAGCGGGTCAGGCTGGCGAGTCTGGCTCAGCTGAAGCCTCAGGGAATTAAGGGAGTCAGGGCAGAACACTTGTCCCATGCAATGTTTTCCTTTGGCAGAGTTCTGTGCACTGATTCTTGCAGTGTGAGTGAAAACTTTAGGTTTACAAGCAAATAAATGAAATCCTGGAAGAGCTATTTTTACCTAAAGCTCTCGAAAACCCCAGGGGCCTTGGAGGAATTTCTTTCATAGCTCTTAAACACATTGTAACTCAGGGAGAGGGGTTGGTGTAGAGGGAGGCGTTGGTGGATTGACAGCTCCAGAGGCCACAGGCCAGTCTGCCTCCTTGCCTCCAGGGCCCCAGCACTTCCGCTGAGTGGTGGGTGCCTGGCAGACCCTCAGCTGGCAGAAGCCGCAGCCTTGTCTGATACCACCGAAAATGGATCCTGAGCGAACTCAAGATAGCTCCTAGGAAAGCTCAGAAATTCCTGATGGGTGGGGAGCTCCTCTCAGGAGAAGGGTGCTGCAATGAATAGTAGGCAGGGTGAACACCAGCAAAAGAAAAGTTATCACTCAGTGCTGCCCAATTTGTATCCTTCAGGCTGCTGTGGTCTGGGGCACATTTGTTGCACGTGAATCCTGAGCGCAATTCAGCAATTTTCATTGTAATCGAGGGTCAGACAAATTTCTAAAACATTCTCCCCCTGCCTAAGAATGATTTCACTCATGTATGGAACATAAAATTGAAAGCAACAAAGAAACAAAACTCACAGACACAATTCATAGTTTAATAGTTACCCAAGAGTATGGGGGGAGGGAAGTGGGGGAGAAGGGACAGGGACACAAATATATGGTGATGGAAAGAGAACTGACCCTGGGTGATGAACACATAATGCAACACACAGATGATGTACTGTAGAATTGTACACTTGGAACCTGTGTAATTTTTACTAATCCATGTCACCCCAACAAATTTAACAGTGAAAAAAGAATGTAATAGATCTTATTGTGGATAGTTTAAAAAATATATAGAAAGTTAGAAAAATTAGTTTACAATTACTATTAGCTTATTATTTAGTGGTAAGTACATTTTATGTATTTTAAAAAATGTGTTTTGATGTATTTCCATCCAGATTTTATACTATCAAAGAGATGTGTATTTGAAATTTGCTAAATTTTGAAAATTTATCTAAATAGCTTTATATTGTTATAAATATTTTAACAGTTTTTATCTTTACTTTTCCACTTAATGGTATGTTTTAATTATTTTCTACATTAACTATTATTGTAAATATTATATAATATGCATATTTCCTTGTATATAAATTTAGAAAAATAATTTTAATGTTTATGAATGTATAATGTACAAATATTACAAGCAAATGTTTTACAAAATGAAATAGCACTAAATGGCAGAAAAAAGAACAATTCCTTCTCTATTCACCTTTACCTGCTTTGTCCTTGTCCCAAGAGGAACCACATTCAATGCTCACGTAGCAGTTTCTTTTGATGTATACCTCAATATTTAAAACTAGTATTTTATTATTTCTTCATTTACCATTTTTAGTACATATAGTGAGGATTTTTGCTTACTTTTATCCTTTCTTTCTTAAATATTTTTAATATAATTTTATTTTTTAGCTAAATACATATTCAGTGTTTTCATGACTATTATGTGATTATAATTTACTATAAATGTAAGTAATATGCTATGATTATGTTTTCTTTCTTGTATATTTTTTGTTTCTTGTTGGAACTAGTAATTATCATGTCCATTTGCTTACATTTCCTTTTTTTTTTTTTTTTTTTGTGAAACAAAGAGATAGTTTATTGAAGAGAAAGCACACTACAAAGAGGTAGGAGCAGGCTCGAGCAAGGAGAGTGGCTCAAGAGCCCATTTGTTTACATTTCTTTCACAAGTGGTAAGTCTTACTCTTACAATAGCTCTATGTAATTTTCCATATGGTCAAACCTGTCATATAATTTACGAGTTCTATTTCAGTCTATAAAATTACTTTTGAAGGCCTTGGGCCTCCTGCTCCATTTAGACTGATTCTCCCTAGGCCAGAAGCCTGAAGATTTTTAAAATGACGGACTGCTATCAATTAAAAAAATAGAAAACACATACTTCCAATATTTTTATTATTTATTTGTTTGTAAAACATGCTTTTATGTAATAAAGTAGTGTGTGTATTATGGATCATAAACAAAAATAGAAAATTTAAAGGACTAACATAAAAAATAAAATTTAGAAACATGTTATTTTTTTCCTGCACTTCCAACAATTGTCTTTCACTCACTGGGACATGAGATCACTGCTTGAGGCTTAATCACAATGATTGTCCTGGGACTTTTTTGGTCATTAATCTGGGAATCCCCGTAGGCTAGTTTTTGTGTTGGACCTTGTTTCTTGGATTCCGTGTTTCTTCCTTCTGAGTTCTGTCTCTCATTTGGATGGGGCACATCCTCTAGTAGCTTCTTAAGAAGAGGTTAAAAAAAGGTTAATTTCCTGAGATTTTACTTGTCTACAAATGTCATTATATAAGATAATTAAAATGCAAGTAAAAAAATAGGAGAAAATATTTGCAAAACACTTAACTGATAGGATGTGTGTCCAAAATATACTAAGAACTCTCAAAAACTCAACAACAGGACAGCAAATAGTGCAACGAAAAAGTGACAACAGATCTGAATAGATACCTCACTAAAGGAGATACACAAAATAAAATTTTACCTTTTGCAACAACATCGATGGAACTAGAAGATATCATGCTAAGTGAAATAAATCAGACTGAGAAAGACAAATACCATATGGCCTCACTTACATGTGGAATCTAAAGAACATAATAAACAATCAAAATAGAGAAAAAAATTGGGACACAGACCAAATTTTTAGTTTAGCAGTTGCCAGAGGGAAAGCAGGGAGAGAGGTGGAGAAGGGGAGGCGGGGATTCAAATACATGGTGATGGAAAAAGAAAGGATGCTCAGTGGTGTGGGGATGACACAACGCAATGCAAGGACAATAAGGAACTGTATACCTGGAACCTATGGAATTTTGTTGGCCAATGTCACCCCAATACATTTAATAATAATAAAGAGGAGATATACAAATATCAACTAAACATATGAAAAGCTATTCAAAATCATATGTCACTAAGGAATTGCAAATTAAAACAATAATAAGATACCACTACATACCTATTAGAATGGTCAAAATTCAAAACGTGACAACACCCATTGCTGCAGAGGTTGTGGAGCAAGAAGAACTCTCACTCATTCGTGGGAATGAAAAATAGTGTGCTAGTCATTTTGGAAGACAGTTAGTATATAATCCAGCCATTACACAGCTGGTATTTGCCCAAATGAGATGAAGATTTATGTCCACACAGAAACCTGCATGTTAATATTCACAGCAGTTTTATTCATAATTGTCCAAACTTGGAAGCAACAAAAGATGTGCTTCAAGAGGCGAATGGATAAAGAAATTGTGGAACATTTATACAGTAAAATACTATTTAGCAATGAAAAAAACTATCAAGCCATGAAAGATGGAGGAAGCTTAAATACATGCTGTCAAAAAGCTGTTAAGTGAGAAAACTAGTCTGAAGAAGGCTTACGTACTATAAGATTGCAACTACATGACATTCTGGAGAGGGCAAAATTGCAGAGACAGCAGAAACATCATGACTGACAAGGGTTCAGGGGACAGGGAGGGAGGGATTCAGTAGAACATAGGGCACTTTTAGATAGTGAAAGTACTTTATATAGATAACAGGGCATCATGTATTTGCCAAAACTCATAAAATGTGCAAAACAAAGAGTGAATCCTAGCATAAACTATGGGGTTTAGTTGATAATGAATCAATATTCATTCATAAATTATGACAAATTTATAAGATGTAAATAATAGGGTAACTGTGTGATTGGGGGTCAGTGGGGAAAGGTTTGGGGGAAGGGATATATGAGGACTCTATAGTTTCTCTTTATTGTTTCTGTAAACCTAAAACTGCTCTAAAAATAGTCTATCAATTTAAAAAAAATGTCTTTATCCTCACATGCGATTAACAATTTGGTTGAGTTGAGAATTTTAGACTAAAAGTCATTTTCATTCAGAATTTTTGTGGCATTATTCCATTGCCTTCTAAAGTCAGTATTGCAGTTAAAAATTTTATGCCATTTTACATTGTGACCCATGGTACAATCTGTTTTTCCCCTCATTTTATCCTCCAGAACTTTTCAAAAACTTTATTTTTAGTGTTTTGAAATTTCATAATCAGATCTTTCTTTCATTAATTTCATTGGCTTTTTAACCTGAAGACTCATGCCCAGTAGTTTTAGAAACTTTTCTTATACTATTTCTTTGATAATTTCCTTCCTATTATTTTCTCTATTTTCTCCAATTAATTTGGATCTCTGATTTTCGTATCTTTGCTTCTTTTAATGCCAATCTCTTTGTTTTTGTTGTTGAACTTCTGATTCTTTCCTAAACTTTATTTTCCAATCCCTCAACTGGGTTTGTCATTTTTTCTATCATTTTCTTTTCTCTGAAACTATTACAAATTGCAGTATCTTTGAAATTTTCTTCTGTTCTCGGCATTGTATCTGTGTTCCCCTTTACCCTCTCAGTTAAGTTTGGTCCCCCGTGTTGGAGGCTTTCCTCAAATGACTGGTAATCCCGGTCTGTTCATTTGCAGTAGAGAATGGGGTGCTAAAAAGATGATTGGCAGCTCTGTGTGCCTGAGGAGCTCATCGACTGGTAGATCGTACCGTGGAATAATTGAGGAGCACAGAGATTTTTCATTGAACTCCCAACATTGTGAGTATGCATTGTCTCTTCAGGTTAATTTCTTCCAGGAAGGGTACTACCACCTCCTGCCTTGGGGTAGAAGACTGACTGTTGTGCTCTAGCGCGGGGTCGTGGAAAAGGCTGGAGTTTCAGCTTTCAGAATGTGTATTTTCACTTGGTCCCTCTGTTTTCAGCTCAGTGACTGTGTCTCTGCCATCCTTTCAGCCTGGTTCTTGTCTGGAGACTTTCTGATTCAAGTACTTCAGATATTGTAGGGTTAAGATGTTCCAACTTTTCCTTCTTTGGCCAATGGGAGCCTCTTCAGGCGTACTCCTGAGTCCTTTGACATGCCAGTAGTCGTTGATAACATTCTTGCTATCTGTTACAACGAGGTTTTCCAGGATCGATTGCTACCTTCCTTGCTCCAGACCTGAAATCAAACATTTCTCCAAGAATCCCTAATTCCTTTTAGTCAAAAATGGTGTTTGGAGACAAAATCTTTGTGTGAGGATACTCATGGCTCCTGAATCATTGTGGTGGGCTTTCTCCATGGACAGGGCTAGGAAATTTTTAACATAAAATTAAGACCTCAAAATGATATTTCCAGCTCAATATCAGGACAACAAAGCTCTTACTATATCTGATCTTATACTATATATTCTTTCTTCTATACTGAGCATCCTGGCTTTTAGTGTCACTGGAATAATAGAATTAGAATATCATATCCTGGTACACTCCTTTTTCCCTACAGGACACAGAACAATGTCAGACTATTGACACCAACATTACTGCCAACAGAATGATTACTGAAAACAGCTTAAGATTTTTTGGTAGGTCCTTTTGTTTGTAGAGTCTCTTCTACTACATGAACCCTCACATTATTGTGCTTTAACGTTATTTGAATTGGTTCCTTTCTGTATGGTTATGCCACCAACCAGTTACACATTTAGGTTCATTTCTCTAACTTCAAAAAGTGCTTTTGTGAAATTTAATTTTGTTTTTTAATTTGTAAGATATTTACAGGTTTCTAAAGTCAAATTTATGAAACAAGATATAGTCAAAGAACTGTAGCCTTTATTTCTATTCTCTCAACCCCATTTCCTCCTTCTCTTATAGGTAACCATGTTTTTGTATTTTAGCTTTTTATGAAAAAATAACATATACCACACATATGTGCATCTACGAGTAAGTATGAATATACGTGTATATGTGTCTTTGTGTGTTTATGTGTGCGCACACACACACACACACACACACATGTGTATGCATGTGGGGCTTCCAGGCCTGTTTCACTGGCACTTCTTTTTGCACTTACCCTTGTTGACTGCTGTGTGGCCTTCTCCTGTGACCCTTCCCTTCCCCTCTGCCCTTACTCTTTATTTATTTGTTTATTGCCTCCAAGGGGCGAATCCAAGTTTCATAGGTCCTGGAGCCAATCCAGTTTGGGGTGTGGCCCTCTTTATGAAAAAGAGTACAAAATAGGTACAAGGCCTTGGAAGGGGGCTGTGCTCGAGATGAGCCCTGAAGCTTAATTCATGAGCTTCAGGGTAAATCCTCTGCATTCCTCTTATGCATTAGAAATACACACTTTTAAAATTTACATGCAATGAAGTTCATTTCTCATGGTTGCAGTTCTGTGAGTTTGTCCATATGCATAGACTTTTGCAGCCGCTATGACTGACAGAGACAGAGCAAATCCAATGCTGCAGACTCCTGGTGCTACCTCTTTGCAATGGGAGTCTCCTCTTGCCTCTCGTGTATATTCTGATTTCTCCACTAGGCTATAATGTCTTGCATTTTGTAAGATTGTGTTGTTGTTGACGAAAATGGTAAGAAAAATGACATTTTATTTTCGAGTAGGAATGGATTCCTAGTGATGAACAAAGGTGTTTGGGCATATTCTCTGTTAAGAATTACATAGGAAGCCTTCGATTCAATTAAGTCAGAATTCACACACACACACACACACAAAAAGACCATGTTTTGGTTTGAGATCCTCAGGGATAAAATTCAACTAGTTTTTCAACCCTCCCTTGGTTGATGCTTGACTTAATTGGAACAGCATAATGCCCTGAACATGCAGATGTTTAATAAATACGTACTTGGGGATGTACCTCAGTAAGCTGGCTGGCTAAATCAGAAGTTACTAAACCTAAACTCGTTTTAAAAGTATGCCCTGTCTTAAGTTTTCTTTGCATGTGTGAGTATGTGTGTATGTAAACACATTTATGTGTTCATGGCCAGATATATGAGGGCTGTCCGGAAAGGATCCAGACATGTAGTAGGAAAAATAGAGGCATTTATGGTTGGATCGGTTTTGCCCAAGCTCAAGAATACCTAAGTTACTGTTCTGATAGAATCACTACGGGACCCCAAATTTTCTCTTAATCTGAAATTGAAAATGGCTTTCCAAACAAGGAGAGGAGGCAACCAAATGCACTTCTCCCTTCCTTCATGCCTGATGATGAATCGTTTTCAAATACTGTGTACTGACCTTCAGCAGGAAGTAATGGTGCCTCGGTTTGCCTTTGCAGAGCAAAGAAGGGTCACACAACTGGGTGTTTCAGATTCTGGGTGCTTCTAGTCTCAAAACAGTTCTTCACAGTGTAAAGAGAAGGAGCTAAGGAGGCAGAAGCTTTAGCTCTGGAGCACATGCCACCACCCCTCCCCCCCACCCCCCTACCCCCACTCCCTGCCCCACCGCCTGGTGATTAGCTGTATTAACCAAACAGTGTTAATTCAGCTTGAGAAGGTCAGAAGTTCCGTTCACTTCCATCTTCCTGAATGTCTACCCAGCAGAGCCTCGTCACTAACCAGGCAGTTTGTTTGTTTAACGGGAGTACCAACACAAATGTGAGTGAGAACTTCAAGAAATAGCAGTCTTAGCAGCAGCTGGCACCCAGCCACAGAGAGTTCTCTGGAGAACTGAAGACATTTTTATCCCCATTGCTAGGGCTGGGGATTTGAAACAGTGTGAAGAGCACAGGTTTACAAAATGCCATCTTTCGTAATAGTGCTGTATTATGTTTTTTAAAGCTGGCTAACAGTTGCTTTATTCACCTTTCTGTGAAAGATTTATCTGTGAAGACCAGACTTTCGGCTCTGAATTATTTCCCATTGTGTCTACAATGATAAGACTATTTATTCCCTGTGTTCAACCCTTGAGGGGAATTAGGTGGCCAGCCCTTTGCCTCTTTGGTTCCACTCCCCTTAATTCCTAGGCATTTCCAACCATCCAAATTGTGTTTGATTAGCATAAGCTAGATTTCCCACAAGAGTTTCCTAATACATTTCTTCTGCAATCAAATCCCACAGTAAGCCCCTCTGTTCATCCAGTGTGTCATTCAAATAGATATAAAGAGAGACGCATAAGATCACTGGCACATGGTGATGACCAAGGACTGAGGCTGCAGGATGTTTTTCAGAAACCAGTGCGGTAACAGTCACGATAATGGCGAGTAGAGGCAACAGAGCCCTCGCTGCTCTTGTCCTTAAAATCTGTGCTGTCAGCCCACTTTATAGGCACAACAACTGATAACAAGGGAGTTGTGATATATTTTTTTAAAGAGCAAAGCCTCTGTAAAATTTGATCAAATATAGGCAGACTTTACTGCAGCATTAAAGAGAATCTCTTACCCAGGGCCAGGAATTCTAGGCCAAAGGCAATTCTCTTTTAAGATCTGCATTGCCTTTTCCCCTCAGAGCATCTTTTTGTGTGTTTTGTGGTTTTTGCCTGAAAGTTGCATATTTTTCTGGAACTTTTTCTGAGGGAATTCTTTGAGACCTAGGTGGGAGCTGAAACTACCATCCCAGGCACACAGGGAATTAGATTCGTACTCTCTGCTTGAAGTTTTTCAGACTTCACAGCTAGCATGAATTTGGACTCTAAACCACGTGAGGACTGGCTTAGGGCTGTGAATTCATGGGAGATTGTTTAACCATTCACTCAGCACCAAGATCAAGAGAGACACGATTCTATCTGCCACCTTCTGTAGAACAGGGTCTATTACTATTTCTCGTTCGTCTATATATTGAAGGTGTAGCTCTCTGGAGTTCCAACACTAAGTGAGGGGGTCTTCGTTTAGATTGCTTCTCTTAGCTGGGGCCCCAGCCCTGTGCTGGCCTCCAAGCGGAAACTCGGATGCTCCAGGGTTTAGCAGAAGCTTCTAGGGTGAAAGCCAGCTTCGGTATTCACTGACCCACGAGGGGCCCTTTTCTGATGGCTTCTTTGGCTTCTACAGAAAACGTTATTTTATCCAGCCCATTGATGTATTTACAGACATTTTAAAAAATTCAGCCAGCGTTCTAGTTGTTTTAGTTGGGGAGCTGCTGTGGCACACATTGCTGTAGGTATTTTATTTTACCGCTGTGGTTGGCCGAAGTGAAAAAGGAGTTCATGGTTGGTTTGGATCAGGCTGGGTATTGGGCTAAAAGGAGAAGCACTTAGTGAAAATAATTTGGAGAGTTGTCATTGCTCAGGCATATGTAAAAGCAAAGTATGTTCCAGCTCAAAAATATACTTTAAAAAATCTGCACTGAGCACAGCTAAGTGGAAGCCACATGGGCTGCACTGGCCAGGACGCCACAGGAGGGCTGCTGGGTGGTCCAGATGTGCGGGAGGAGGACAGGTAGCACAGTAGTAGCCATCCCGGCCCTCGGCCACCAGTCTCTGGGTGTGCCATTAGAAAAGAAGAGATTTTTTTTTTTTCCAATTGGAAAAGTTACGTGCACAGGTTATAAAAAGTTTACAAAAGAAATTCAGTGAAACATCATCCCCCACCCACAATCCTCATTTCCTCTTCCCGAGGCAGCCATTGTTACCAATTTCTTGAGTGTTCGTTCGAAAATATTTTATGCATAAAAGTGTACAGTTAGTATTTGTGTATATGCTGTTTGAAGCCCTCGCAGATTGTATCAAATTACACCCACCTCCCTATTCTCCCCTTAATGCACCTTGGCAGAGCTACCATATGTAGTTCTGCACAGGCACTGGGCAGAAGGGAGACTGGGGGCTGAAAGTCAATAAACTGTGTTCTCTAGTAGGAGGCTGGTCTGCTTGGAAGAGGGTCTCTTTTCTTAATTCACACAAAGGTACATCTTGGTCTCCCGAGTTTGTGCATCTCAGCACATGTAGGGCTACCTCAGTCTTTTTCACCATTGTAGAGTATGTTGTTGAGGATGAACCATCCTTTAACTAGTTTCCTGTTGGTGGCCATTTGAGTTCTTTCCAATCTTTTGCTCTTGGAAAAAAGCGCTGCAATGAATTTCCTCGTCCATACATTTTTGTGCACCTGTGCGAGCACACCTGAGGAGTAAGTTGGGGTATGCCATTTTTGAGATTCTGAAACATCTGGTTTCAAACAAGAAACAAAATACATTGATTTAAAAAGACCTGAACTCCAGAGGTATTTCTTCTTTAATTTCTGAGAACACTATTTCAAATTCTTATCCATTATCAGCCTTCGTAATCCACTTGGAGCTGCCAAGGGAAGTGTTTGTTTTCTTCTCTAGGGCCCTAATCAGCCACAGGCGGTGCCTTTCCTCTCATCAAGCCGTCCGTCCTCCTCACTCCCAGAACTGTGCCTGTCAGCAGGGCCCTAGGCTGGAGCGATGCTCTTCCTTGTTCTTGGAGGGGTTCTTCTTCACGGAAGTTGAAAAGAATAAAAATATCTCACCTGATTTCCATGGGAGGGGCTAGTTCAGTCTCACACCTCTGAAGGCCTCAGCTTTCCTGCTGCTGAATATCCATACATTTTCTGACTATCTAAAGTACAGACAGCACAAGGCTGAAGCGAAGGGATTTACATGGAAGTGTTTTTATTCTTAGAGGAAGTGTGCTGTAGTAAACAGGACAGGGACTTTAGAATCAACAGAATAGGGGCTAGAATCCTAGATCTGCCATACTCGATAATGAACACGTGTAAAGCAATTTGCACGTAGCTGGCAATCAGTAACTGAAAGTAATATTGATGGTGATGATGACGATGATGATGGTGATGGTGATGTATGTGAATGAGTAAGGAAACAGATATATCCTGGGGACTGTGCTGGGTATTCTACAGATGTTGACTGATGTTCACCTCACATAGTTAAGCGTCATACCTCCATTTTAAAAAGAAGGCCAGAGAGGTGAAAGAGCTGCCAAGGGTTCACAGCTACCAGTGGGCAGGACTGGTATATAAGCCATGCTTCTCCGTACTCGACCTGATGGTTTTGTCCTGGATATGTATAATAAAACTTTTCTCTAGGGAAGTAAGCCATGTTTCAATTGTGTTTTAAGCAGTGAGTTATATAGGTTCATTCTTTTTATTTTCTAAAGACTTTCTTTTCTTTTAACCAATTTGCATATAACATTCAAATTCTAAGAGTAGCTTTGAATTTCAGTAACAGCCCAAAAGATGGCTTATTAGGAGGACAGGTTTACTGGCGAAGTGTGAGTATCTGAAGAATTAGTGAAGACGTCCTACGAAGAAAGCTTTGATCTGTAATTCTATAAAAATGTGTTGTCACAATGAACAAGTGCTTTGCTGAGCTTCTCTGTAGCCTTGAATATTTTACAGTCTTTATGTATTATTCTCAGTATGTGCTTCAGCCCTAAAGAAACTTTTCTATTTTCTTTATCCTCTGTATTCATCTTTCCACCTACGAAATGTATTGAATTCTTAATTTCTTTCTCTATTGCTAAGCGGGAATCTAGACAGCTTATTTCTCTTATCTCTTTCTAACTCCGTGGTGGTAGATTTTCTGTTTCTTATCTCTTTTTGGAGAACTATGACTTGTAAGATACGGTTTAGGGTAAGAGGAAGGACAATAAAACAGCCTTGGGGGAAATGCAACTGGGAAGCTTTGCCTATTTGGAAAGCTCCCCATGTCTGCAGCTGCACACCTGACAACCACCTTCCCTCTGAGCTGGACCATTGGTTACCTGTGTCCTTATGATGTCATTTGAGGGAATCACCTGTGTAATCAGAAAGGGTAAACATGTTCTCATTTACTCTTTCTGAACAGAATCTTTTTTTAAACACATCTGTCCATGTTGATTGGCTAAAGAATAAACATTTAACCTTTTTGTGCTTCTATGGTGAAAGTTCAATGATTTAAACCCAGAGTGAAGTTATTTGTATCCATCCAGCAAACATTTACAAGGTACCTACTATGCACACAGCATGGAATGAAGTGAGTGTGGTGGATATAGTAGAGTTGCCAGATAAAACACAGGATGCCCAGTTAAATTTGAACTTCAGGTATACAACAAGTAATTTTTAAGTACAAACATGGCCCATGCAAAATTTGGGAATAATTATATTAAAAATTATTTGCTATTTATTTGACATTTAAATTTAACGGATATCTTACATTTTAATTCACTAAATCTGACAACCGTGATTGTGGAAGACTGATGTATAAATAAATAATCACATAACTGTGGGGTAAATGCTATGATAGGGGTTCTTTAAAAATGTTACCTCTGTGGTATTTACAGAGAAGAAGCTCTGGAAGGGAATGAGGAGCAGACAAAAGATGTGTCTCCAGGCTCATGGGTCAGAGAGGAAGGGTTGTCACAATCTGGTCTTTGAGGGATGGGGACAGTCAAGCAGAGGTTTGTGGAGATGCTGTGTAATCCCATATGTAGATTAAGTAAAATCCTTCCTGCTCCAGCTCCCACACCAAAGACGACCTTCAAGAAAAACATTGGTGTTGACATGTTGGGTGCCCAAGGATCAGATATTTATTTGGCAGTTTAATTTTCATGTCCTTCTGTCTCTAACTATCCAAAAACGGTGAACAAATGCTTATTTCTTTAATAATTATAGTGCTAAAAACACTGTCTACTTGGTGATCTACAAAGGGTGGGAGAAAATAATCAAAATAATCCAACAGATTCTGCTCTTGATCAGTCTGCTGTGTGTATGTGCATGTGTGTGTGTTGGGGACTGAGGGGGTCATGAAGGTGGAAGTAGGGGTTGGGGCTGGGAGAACCAAGAACCAAATACTGAAGAGCTATGTTATTTAAACCAATGTTAAAGAGAATCAAAGTCCATCACAACAAAGACCTGGAATTTGTTTGCACAGGATTTGACCTTGATACTTAAGTGTTAAGAGAATGGAATAGTCAGAATATGATTTGGAATTTGAGTGGGTGTAGAGAAGAAAAAAGGCACTGCCCACCACAGGAAGAATAACATATTCAATAGCATGTTTTAATACACTGTGTACACGTGTGTGTGTGTGTGTGTGTGTGCGCGCGCGCGCACGTGCATTAGGAGGATCAGTGTGGCTGGTTGGCATGACGGTGAGACAGTGAGGAGATCCATGATAAATCCCATAGAAATGAAAAGGTTATTCATTAACTGATTAGACTCAAGGAGAAAGCTAAAGGAATTCGTCTTACCAACAAGGACAACATAAATGGAGATTTCTGGGGCAGGCTTGTAAAAGTAGGGCAACGCAGGGGTTGGTGATAATATCTGGGATAACTCAAGAGCTGTCCCACTTTCTGTTAAATTACTCAGAAATTCAGAAAATAACTTCACAGAAGTTATGTTCTTGCAGTCATATTCTGCCAGAGGCTTCCACCAGGTGGTATATTAGGAAAAATATTTACATAGAAGGAGATAAAGAGTCATTTTATTTTCCTCCTAATCTATGTCGTACCTTAATTGCCTTATGGAAAAATCCTTCTTGCTTGGCCCTCTTTCTTGCAAGGAAATATAGATCATGACCACTGGAAAACTGAACTGCAGTCTTCTGCCACAGAAGACTGCTATGGTTGGGTCGGGTGTTTTCTTAAAGATGTCTGTAGAGTCTGAATATCTTTACCTAAAACTGACATTAACCTCAGGCCAAGATCCTAAAAAATAAGAATAATTTATCTAGAATGTCCTTGGTTCACTCTGCTATTTCTTTTCTTTCTCTTTTCTTATCTTGCTAATGATTTTAGTGTGGCTTTATATAGTCATAGTAATTTCTGCCGTCTACCGCTTTTAATCACCCTTAATTCAATATATATGGAGAAATTATTTGATTTTTTTTCTTTTTGTGGAAACCAGAAACAGTAAAATATTTACATCTGAATAATATTTTTTCCTGAATGCAGAGAGGACAGTGATCCTGAATTCCCAGGAGTAGATAATTTGGAGAATCCAGTGTTCCAATGGGAAGTGTTTTCTCTGCATGTTGGTTTCCCTTCCTGTAGGTTATCTCCTTATTGCAAAACCACAGACCTTGAAAGGGTCTCCAGAGAATGTCTAGGAGTGGATTGCTGCCTCAGGCAGACACAGACCACAAGAGGGGTGTGAAGTTAGGTTTTGGGACTGAAGTTGGATTCTGGGCCATTCTAGGCCGGGCTCCAGAAGCTTTCGTTGTTCATAAATGTAAAAAGTTCTCAATTACAGATGGCCTGCTAAATTTTGTGGTCAACATGTATGGCCAGTTAGTAGATCACCCTGAAAAGTTCTTACATATCCATTTCTAGAGATGTATGTTATCCAACAGGGTAGTTGTTTTAATCACATTCCACTTTTACACTTTTGAGTAAAAACATATTTCCATGTTTCCAAAGGTTTGCATCTCTGTTAAGAGTTAAAATTGCACAAATGGATTTTTCTGTGGCTTTCTTTGCTAGTGTCAGTGTTTAATATTAAACGTATTGTTTATACAGTTGAAGCCCACATGAAGTCGTAACCAGTGTCTGTTATTCAAGCTGAAAAGCTCTTGGCAAATGCAAATAATTGAAGAAAGATGGTTTGTGGGAACTTGCATTACTCAGACAACTCTTTAAGTTTTCTTTTTTTCACAAGGAAATAATAGTTTTCTGTGTGCAAGTGTGATTATAGAAAAAAAATAATAATGAAGCTGGCCTCTGCCATCTTTAGCTTCTTCTCTTTTGAGTCTCTCTTTTCTTCTGTCCAGTGTCCAGTGCCCCAGGGACCTCTGTATTCCAGTTTTCAAAAGAGTGCCCGGAAGGGGTCCTGGCAGCAACATTTACTTCACAGTGTTAATAGGATGAGATTCAAAGAGCGGTTTTCAAGGCCTGTTGCCATTTCAAGCCTTTCTGATTGTAGAGTGTGTTTAGGCAGTTCTGGCGTCTCTGGGCAAGTGGGGAAATTGCTCTGGGGTTGGGGACTCCCAGAACCCCATTCCACACCTGCACTCGTTTTCTCCTTTCTCTAGACCCTAAGCCAGGAAGGGAAAACTATGTGGGGATTCCTAATGACTAGACCCAAGAATCTCAAAGCTTTTTCTTGTTCTGCAGTGCAAGTCCATGTGTTTATATTGTTTGCTAGATGACAGGTGCACTTTGCATATATTAACTCAGTAGACTCGGATGATCCCATGGGGGATAAGTGTTATCACTCTGTGCAACGGATGAGGAAACTGAGGCATGAGAAGGCTAAGTAACTTACCTAGGGCTAAATGGGTGGAGCTACTAAGTGGGTGGAGCCAGGTTCAGTAGAGGCAGCCTTTAGCACTTCTGAACACTGTGCTAATGGGCCCCTCCAGTACCTAACTAATCTGATAATCTTAGGCTATGCTCAGAAGTATTACTTTTATTATTTTACATGGATTCCACCATTTGCTAAAATGTTTTTCACCCAAACTAAATATCACCTTTTAGTGAACACCTAGTCTAGGATAGCCAAAGGATTAGCTCCCAGCCCTGGTATGTCAACTCCCATTACTAATGCCCGGTGCCACTGATTAGATTTTTCTCATACAAAAGCCCAAATTTTATTAACCAGGAACACATATAATTTAAACTTTCCAGAATGGGCATATCATACTCCACTAATATTTACTTTGTGACTGATGATGACCTTTCCTGCCCAATGTAGTCACACAGAGTATTAGCAGCACGCAGAAGCCCCTCTCTGCTCCTGCCTCCAGGGTAGCATTATCCTGGCCTCTAATCCTATTGATAGTTTTGCCTGTTTTTGTACATAGAATATTCTTTGAAAATAATCATAGCAGCACTTTTCACAATAGCCTAAACTAAAAGTAATGTGGTGAACATACGTACCCACTTCTGCAGGCTGCAGAAGAGATTTCCAAAGTGGTTAAACCAATTTACACTCCCAACACTTTGAGAGTTCTTATTGCTCTTCTTCTTCACCAACATTTCACGCTGCCAGTCTTTTTCATTTTAGCCATTCTGGTGGTATAAAATGGTATCACATGAATTTAATTTGTTCCTTGATGACTAATGAAGCTGAGTGCCTTTTTCTTATTTATATTTATTTCAGTTGCTTTTGATTAGAACTCCATGACTTTTAAGGAGGCCCACTCAACTTTGTGTCACCCAAAGGGCTAAGGTGCTTAATTTTGATCCCAGTTTTTCATTCTGATGCTATTCTATGGTGCTTGGGCTGACATTAAGCCACTGATAGTTATGTTTCACAACTGGTCTTTGACCAGTCAGGTACTAAACCATATCTTGAAAGGTTATTGCTAAGAATATCCTGTATAATGGAATTGAATTTCTTAAGGAAATTAGCTCTAATTCTGCCTCCTTTATCAATATACTTTGTAGATCAACCCTGTGGTTAAAGGACTATGTGGAGTCTCCCAGGTTAGTTCTTCTTGGAGCCAACCTGAAGCTTGTGTGGGTGCTCCTCGAATAGATAAGTTGATGATCTGTCCTTGGTCTCCATAGGAATTAATGTTGGGGAGAAGAGTTTATAATCATTATGTCTCTTCCTACCTTCTCTGAAACTGTCAGGCGAGTGAGACTATTTATTGATAGAAACCTGGAGCATTAACTGTTTTTAGGTGTTGACATTGCCAGGATCCTTTCTCTAAAATAGTTCTTCTTTTGTTTGTGTATTTGAAAATCTCAAGTTTTTCAGATGATCAACAGTTCTGGTGCTGGTCAGTGTGCTGTGGTATACCAACAGAGTTTATTAAAAAATTTAATGCAAGAATGCTGGTGTTTGGTAGGTGCGGTCCCAGGTAGTCACACTGAGTGATGTTTAACTTTCTCCAAAAAAAGGAGCCTTGTACTGATACATTTTCCAGGGAACTTTGAGTTCATTTTAAAATGGCATGTTAGAACCACTTTAGATTTTAGCACTGCTTGTTCATACCCATGGAGTTGCCATTCCTTAAAAAAAAATGTGTTATTTGAAATGCTTTACATTTGATGTATCTCTTCTTAAAAATATTGGCCTTACTATATTTTTATAACTTGTAAGTTTAGACTTCTCTATTTGTTTTGTGTTTAGATTTGTTATCTTACAGTCCATGAGTTTAACTTCCAGGAGAAAAACAAATTAAACAACCCAATCTCCTCCTACCAGGTAGCCTTTTGGACATCTGGGATTCAAAAGGGTCCTTCACTTTGATTAAAACTGTGTTCTCGTTTTCTGTATTAGCCAAGCACTAGATAATTATTAGGGATATCTTCTAGGAGTGAGTGAGCTTTCCAGGGGTGGCTGATTCATTTTGGGATCTCTGCTGAGATGGTCATTAAGAAATGCGAGCCAGTGAGGATCTGGGTGCCTACTCTTTGGAATTGAATCAAGACCACTTTATTTCTCCTGGACTAAAACACACATACATGCACCCAGACACACACACACGCACACACACACCCCTTCTCAAAACAACAATGAAGAGCACAGTCTGCCTGCTAAGCAGTCTAGGCTTGAATCAACTGCTGCTCAGTAAATACCACTCCCTAGGAGCTCTCTCCACCTCTCCTCTGATTTTTTTTTGTTCCCTCTTGGTTCTCTGAGGGACAGCAGGTTTGCTCTTGGAGCTCTGTTTGAGCTCTTGTCACTAACTTATACCTGTGGTTAATTTTGATTGTCCTGCTGATTGAGGTACTTGTGCTCAGCTGTGGTTGTCACATGCTTGTCAGAGGTATGCAAAAACATGGCATTTAGTGGTGTTTCTCACTGTGTATTTAGAGGTCTGAGATTTTTACGTTAAATAATTCTCAAACAACATCAACTTTGTGACATAAAAAAATATGGCGATGTAGATGTTTATGAGTTACTGTAAATCTTTTCTGCAATATGCTTTGAAAATGTTTTCAGATTTTCTTCCTTCCCATAGCTCCTAAGTACTTGGAAATAATTGATTTTAGATTATTAAACTTAGTTTCTCTAATGCATTTATTTAAAGAGTGTCATCTCAAATCACATCTTTTTATTTCAAATAAGTGAAACAAAATTTACATTTTGAAGTCATTTGTCATTAGCAAAGACAATAATCTGCTTGGGTTTCATTTTTTTCTCTGTATACACCATACTGAAAATTCCCACTTGGAAATTCATATACTGTTTTCTCTCAGAAGAGTGCATCAGTAGGCGGAAGGTAAGAAAACAAGTTAGTTCTCCTTGATAGTATTGCTTAATTACCACAAGGAGGTGAGGGGGAGAAGCTGGCTAAAACATGGCCTCTTGAAATTGGATCTCAAACTCTAGTGAGCATCATAAGTAGCTGATATATAAAATATAACTCGTGGGTCCCACTCCCAGAGATTCTGATTCAACAGGTCTAGGGTGGGCCTTGGCAATCTACATTATTTAGCAAGCACCCCATAACGCTAATGTGGCTGGTGCAAGACCCCATGATGTGAAATAGTGATCTAGGTAGGGTCTCTTATTAGAACATGATGTAAGGTTTCTGAAGCAGGTAAGAAGACTGGCCACTGTGAGCTATATTAATATTATAATTAAGGGGAAAACTGCCTCTTTAGATGTAAAGTTCTAAACTATCTTCGACTAGGTTCTCTAAGAGCAGAGCCAGAGACTGGCATTTGGGTGTCTGTGATTTATTGGAGTGGTCTCAGGTAGAGAGAGTGAGGAAGAGCTCCCTGAAAGAGAGTAAGAGAGTAAGCGCAAGGTGCTACGCAAGGACGTGGCCTCACCTGGAGAGCTGCTTTAACCTGCCCACGGGGGAGCGCTGGGTGTGAGTTGACCACTGACTTCGTTGGTCCCAGCTGAGGAAAGGTGCTCAGACTTCCTTACCCTGTGTCAGTCAGCCCCTGGTTGTGGGCTGCCTGGGATAGATGGGTGATGTAATCTCCTGGGTAAGGTGACTCCCATTCTGCAGAGGGGAATTTTCCTGGGGGAAGCCTCTGGCACTCTCAGCAAGCAACACTCATGGCAACTGGGGGACGTTAGGAAAGGGGGATCCAGGAAGGCCCTGTTAGGCTTGCTGCTTTTAAGATGCTTTTTATAATTACAAGGAAAAACTTGGACAGCAGATATACCGGGCTTTTTGTTTTTTAATATTTTCCTCCCTGTGGCTTTGTAGGAATTGTCATCCTGCAGCAAGTGTAGAAAATCCAGCAACCTCCTTCGTTAATTTGTTTCCTATTCGCAATAAGAAAAACAATGACTTCAAATATTGAATTATGGATCCTCAGGCTGTAGTGAAATCTTAATGTGTTTTACTCAAAACTTCATTTTCAAAAAACTATCTCACGCCTCTTGTAATGATGTACTTATGTGTGGAAGGAGGATGTTCCCTCGTTTAGAACTTTCAGTGAGAAATACGATGTTCTGGAAACGATTGGACTGGTTGTCATTGGTTACTTGGCTTTATTAAATAAAACAGCCTCTTCTTAACTACGTTCTATGGAGCATTAGTGTCTTTTGTACCGTGTTCTATAGAAAATAAGTTCTATGATCAAATAATTTTGGAGGCATGCTCTACACTAGATTTCCCTCTAGAGGAGTCACAAAGCACTTTGGCCTATCAAGGGCTCTAAATATACTACAGGAAAAAAAATGGCTTACCTTTGTTTAACCTATTTTCTGACTTATTTGCTCATGGAGGAGCCACTTAGCATGACTGTCTCCTTCCTTTCTCCTTTTTCAGTATATATGTTACCATCTTATGGAACTAATATTCCATAGAACACAGTTTGGGGAATACTGAAATAAATCTTTACTCCTCTTCCTGTGTTACCAGTGCATTGGTACGCAGCCAAGAGCTCGTTCCACACTTCCGTTTTGTGAAAATCAGCCTGGATACCTTATCTACATGCAAGGCAGGTGCCAAGCAGATTTGGGGATCAGAGCACTCTCTTGAGAATAAGGACAGGTTATTTGTTTTCAATGCTGAAGGAGCCATAAAAATGGTAACATGTTTAATGAGCCTTCACCATGGATATATTAGTCTCCATAAAACATTCTATTTAGCCTAAACTACAATTTACTTAATGGACAGTGAGTTTCACAAACAGCTAGTCCCTAGCCTCAAATGTTTATCAAGTGTCTATTCTTTCTTGGAGTGACTTTGCCAGGGAAAGTCATGCAAGATTAAAAAGATAGAATATTAAAAATTCAGCCAAGACATACCAGGGCTGCTCTGATAACAACCGTGGTATAACATTTCTGAATTCACATGGAGTCCCATGTTTCAGTAAAAGATACTCTGCTATTTCCCAACACTATTTCATTAAAAAACTACTCGGATTGTCATGGCTATGTGGCTTTTCCTTTTTGCACAAGACAGACCCACTATGAGTTGTATTTTTCTAACGAATTTTGAATTGTAAGAGATGGAAGTGAATGAATATTTATACTAAGAGGGAAAATAGTGACTCTTTACATTTTGTGTAGCATTTTGCAGTTTACAGAGAACTCCCCTCCCCTCTCAATGATCACTTTTGTTCTTACAAATATTCCATGAGAATGGCAGTATTACAGGCACCACAAACGTGGTCAGGGACTCTTGGAAGGCTGCCAGAGCAGCTTTACAGAATTCAGTTGTCATTTACTTTGAGCATTATCCTAAGTGATAACCTTTCTTGGGGTTTTTCTTGTACCCTAAGAAAATGCTGGAAGGAAACCACAAGATTTTTTCTTATTTGCTCTTATTTTCTTCATGCTTAGTTATGCTCAACCATCTTATCATCTAGCGTCAGTTACAAGCTTCCTGCTTCCTAATCCATTGCTTAGCATTAGTGATCAGGAGATGCGATAAGATTCTAGGGTGTGTGTGTGAGCACACATGCACGCAAACATGTAGTTGTTTGTGGGCAATGAGGTAATCAGAGGTCATAGTTAGAGTCCTGTGTTACTGTGGAATATGAATGATCTCTAATAGAAAGCTGGAGGAATCTAGGATCTTGGATGCATTGGGTAGTAGAAAAGAGAGTCTGATAACACAGACATGAGTGAGGAGGCTGTTAACATGGATACAGTAGACAGATGTTAAGAGTCTAGGGAATGGAGATGGCTGAGGCAATGGAGAAGATTCCTGAGGTAGAACTGACTGGTTTGGGTGGTAACAGAGATATAAGAACTAGGGATATACGAGTATACGAGATTTCTAGTATAGAGAAATGGTTTGGTAGAGTGGGGCAGGGGAGAGTAAAAAAGATAGAAGTCATTTTAGGACATGATAAATTTGAAGTGAAGTATTTGAAAGTTGGCTTAAAATATCTACCCAAATCATAGAGAAAGGGAACAAGACCTGAGATTTCAATCTAGAACAACAGTGTATAAAGACCTGAGCACAGCAAGAGCACCCAGGAAGAGTATGGTGCTGGAATGAATCGGCCCACAGATCTCCGGTGTGTTAGAAACGTAGGTTTTTATCATTTATAAGGCAATGTTGTTTCACACTATGTGCCCCTCCTTTTAATCGAGGGGAAACTTAATTCCATTTGTGTGTGTTTCTCTTCTTCTTTCACAGTCCCAAGGCGTCAGGGTGCAGAGTGGCAATCTGGTCCTTGGTCATATCCAGGTAAGTTACTGCTGAAGCTGCCATCATCCCTACCAGGCCCCCTTTTCTCTGCCATGGCTGTGCCAGTTGATGCCTCCTGTGATCTTGTCTGTCTAGCTTAAGCTCCACCCAGCCCTTCCATTTAGAGTCTTGCTGTCAACATTGTGGGAGCATGGGGCAGCACAGCTGCTCTGGGAGCCTTTGGTATCGCCCTTCTTTCCTCTAGCCCAGGGACATCTCTTTCTAGGGTAGAGAGGGAAGGAAGAATGAAGCCCCCTTATTGCTTCTCACACTTTCTCCAATCTTTTCCCCAAACCACTAAGTTCTCTTAAAGGAGTAAACATGGTTTTTTGGGGGTAAAAAAGCCAGAAGGATTTGCTGGCTTTTCTGTTTTGGGCTCTGATGCACACCTTCTGGAAGTCATGGAATCCCCAGAATACTACCAACCAGAACTGGAGGTAGGAAACAAAGAAATACACAGAGAAAAAGAGGTTAATATCTGAAAATACTATCTGGCCACAATGTTAAAGTAAGAAAAGAAAACAAGCAGGCCTGTGAGCTGCACAATGAGGAGCCGAGAGAGAACAGAAAGAGGGTATCAAGCGAAGAAGTCAGAAAGCTTCTGGAGGATGCACCAAAAGCACCATTCAGGATGCCAAGACACAGGGCACTGCCCCAGCTGGGATGCTAACTGCATATGCTAGAGGAGGGCGAGTGAGTTCAGAGTCCTGGGTTTTAAAGTATGTCTATGGCCCAGCCTGTGGATGAGAGGAAGCATCAGTCACACTGGGTTCAATTGGAGCCACCTCCACCTTGTGCATGATTATGTCATGCCACTTAGAGAATTTTCCTGCTTGTCTCTGTTTCACTGATGGTCTCCTTCCCTGGACTACAAATTCTCAGAGGCAGAGCAATGCACTTAATATTCTTATATTCTCAGCCTTCAGCACAATGTCTAACACGTAGCAGATTCCTTGTTTAGATTTAATGAGTGACTAAGGGCCAAGGTTTTCTAAGTTAGCATGTTATCTGCCCAGCAATAGGGCTCAGCTAATTCAGGACCTCAAAGGAAGCAGGAGAGCTGGGTTCTGTCTGGTCAGTCTAGTCACCTGGGTTCCTGAAACTAGTGATAAAGGGGTTTGTTCAGGTTCCATGGAGTGAAAGAGTGTTCGGATGTTTGCTGCTTTTACCGCCTCATTCATACACTAATGTAGACACTGGAGTCATACATAATTTATATAAGAAAAAATGTAAATCATGAATGTTATTCAGAATTATATCAGTTCATCACAGACCTATATACTCCTGCACAAGGCTCTTGAGAAATTGGCCTACAAAGGGATGGGATAGAAATATACAGGTCTTGTTTTTCTTAAAAGGTTCCTGTCCTGTACAGGAGGATAAGGCAATTCATGAAATAGCTATAATTCATGGAAAAATAAAAGTGCAAATGTCAAAAGAATAAAGTAATGGAGGAAAGAGGTCTCTAACTAAAACCATCAATTACACAGAATTTCCCATTTGTTAGATATTTCCAACAAAACTTATTTTAATAAATCTTGCAAAGTGGAAAGATACTTAATTTTTATAGCATACTTATCCTTTGCAAAAAAAAACAAAAACAAAAACAAACAAACAAACAACCCCCCCCCCCGCCCCCAATATCTTCAAAGCACAAAACAATACAATTTAAGGGTGGGATCTAAGTTATGCCAAAGGTTTATTTCCCAGCAAAGAAAGGTATAAGGAGGGATGAGGAGATTATCAAAGAGCTCCAGGACTCATGTTTCCATTTATGGGGAAGTGTATAATTTTTGTCAAGGAATTACACAAGGCAGACTGACTCCTTTTTTAGCTTCTAAATCAAAGTTGGAGTGGTACACGGTTTGGAAAAATTTCAGCAGCGTTGGAAGTTGCTCAGGGATCTTTAGGTGAAGGATGGTGTGTAAATCCAAGTAAATATTCTTGTTATTTCATTATTGTTGTGATAAGTTATGTTGTCAGAAATACAGGCTGTTAGAGTCATACTGGGAACACAAAGGGATACATCGTCATCTAAAGATTGTATTTCACAGCTGTGAACACCCAAAAGAACTTTTGGCAGAGCATCATAAGCTGTAAATTTACAACCTGCACAGGCATCCAAGATTTGTTGAAAAAAAAAACCTTCTGAAAATATGTTATTCTAAATGTCTGGCTTCTAATAGAATCTTATTTATGTTAGCGTGACTAGTGGGTAGAGACGGCGCTGAAAAGGGAGAGGCTATCAAAGACCCTTTGAAGGACCCACAGATTTTTCTTTCCTTTTTTCCCCTTCCCAACAAGCCCATTTTCAGGTTCCTTATGGAACTAGCCATTTGGATTGAAATAGTAAGTGAAGTCCTATATATTAACTGGAAGCATATTTATTGGGCCAGGAAACTTCAGAATAGATGCTTAAGGTTGATCCTTGCAATTTTGGAATGTCTAGGTAGAGGAAAAAGGCTAACTTATGAAAAAAACTGGGGACCCGGGACCTTCCTTAGCAGAGGCTCTATCATCGAATAGTGGGATATGTGGTTTGGAGCATTGGAACTGGAGGGGACAGGGTGAGGGCTCCAATTCGGCCTCTGAGAGGTCCTCTGCTATTCTAAAAGCTGAAATGACCCTCAAGGGGGAAATTCCCCTTGTACACTGTAACAACGGAACCATCAGAGCAAGGGAAGAGGTGCAGAAATGCTGCTCTTTCTCCCAGAAGGTGATGGGAGCTTCCTCCTTGGTACCCAGATACCAAGGGCAAAAGATGTGCCCAGGAGCCCGAGATCTGGCCATGAGAACAGCAGACATCAAAGCTGAGATTTCACCAGGATCCTCTGTTCTTCCTCAGCTGTGAAACTCAGACGGTGGAGCTGGCGGCCATGGCCTTGCTCTCTGGTCATGGCTTCTTTCTCAGACTTAGTGGAGTTGTCTGAGGAGATGGCAGCTCATGAGCAGTGACCTGGGGGTTTCGAGGGGGTTTGAACAGTTGCTCAGAACAGATGCCTGAGCCAGAACCTTTGGATCCCATTCAGAAGATTTGCTTTTCCAGGTCACCAGCCCATGAGGGTAGCAGGGCTGTGTAAACAGAAAGATGCTGAACTTGCCTGTCTCACTCCATCTGCTCACACAGCCTGTTGGATGACTACAAAATGCCCTACAGGGATTTTGGG
The DNA here is from genome assembly GCA_004026885.1 of Lyroderma lyra. NCBI lineage: Eukaryota > Metazoa > Chordata > Mammalia > Chiroptera > Megadermatidae > Lyroderma > Lyroderma lyra. The sequence goes on from PVJL010000420.1 coordinate 74,335, forward strand.
GGTCCCTGGGAGGTATCTGACATGAGATCATCATCTGTCAGCAAAGACTCAGTTTATACATTTCAGACTCGTGTCCTGCTCTGACCCGTCTCTGAAGGCATGTCCACTTTTCCAGCACCTCTGTCTCCTTTTTAATACTGCCCCAATGTGCTGGAGCCCTCATGGTGCGGAGGTGGGGATCCCCCTACTTTCAGGACACGTTCTGTGAGAGGGATCCCAAGTCAGGGCTGTCTTTGGGCTGAGTGCCCCTACAGAGTTCCTAGTGAATTAGCTCTCAAGGTTTTCTTGTAGTACTTCCCCTTTCCGTAGTCCTGGGGCTGGAGTTCAGTGGGGCTTTGGGGTGCGAATAGTTCTAAGGGACGTGTGCCGGGCTCCTTGCTTTCTGAAGACTAGGGCTCTGCCACTGGGTCCAGCCGACTGTGTCTGGCTCCCTGTTGTTTGGGCTGTCCACCTAAGGAGGTTCCTCAGTCCCTCATGTACCGTGTCACTAGTCAACCTCTGAGAAGGACACAGCTAAGAGCTCACTTTTTTCTTTTTCTGAGAGAAACAGGGCAACTTTTATTTTTGAAAATTACTTAAAAATTAATATTTCTATCAAAGTAATATGTGCATTAAGGTTTAAAACGATAATATCACAGTCACCTGCTCCACCCTATTCAATCCCAAACCCTAAAGCCGGAAGTGACTGCCAAATCTAGCTGTTTCTTGTGGTGTTTATGATCATGTTTCTGAGCAGTATGCTTATATCACACAGTTTTGATTTAAGTTTTGGACATCATGTCTTAATTTCTTATCACTGTAAATGAAGGCTTACCTTGGCGCACACCTCCCCAGTTCCTACTTCACCCCCACCTCCAAATAGTAGCTTCACAAATTTTGCTTAATCATCAGTGCTTAGAGTGTTATGGTTGTGCAAATAATGTTCACTGTGGAGCCCAGTAATACAATACAATTATGCTTCTTATCTTATACAACTCTTTTGGAATTAATACTTGTCTCCTTTTCCTTTATTTCATTGTTATGTACCTACTGTCATTTTTTTCCCAAATGCTCTAATATTTCTATCACACATACCTGTTAATATTTTCCATATGCTGAGACAAATTAATTCCATCTTTCCCTTAAAATCATTCTTCCTGGAGCTTTTCATCTTTCCACTCTAAACTGGATGCATTGCTCTGTTTTTGAATCTTATTTGGAGCTCCTTTGGGATGAATCTCTACTTTGTTTTTTCCTTTTTTCCTCCAATGACATTCTTTCTTGGTTTGCTTAAGTGTACCCTCTAGCAGATTCCTAAGAAATAGTATGAAGAAAATAAAATTTTTGAGATCTGAATGTTTGGAAATGTTTTTGTGTTATACTCAGACTTCACTGATAGTTTGTCTGGGTATTGAATTTAATTTTTTCCTCTGAATTATGAAGCCATTGCTGCATCTTCTACTTTACATAATTGCTATGGAGAAATCTGATGCCATTCTGACTCACAATTCTTTATGCATGACCCATTTTTCTCTCTGGAAGCTTAAAAACAATGTTCTCTTGATTCCTGAGGTTTTCAAATTTCACAGTAATATGCCTTCGTGTTGTTCATTTTTCATTCATTGTGATTGACCATTTTAATCTAGAGATTAAGTTAAATTAAATTAAAAAATTAATCTTTAGTTCTGGAGAATTTTGTTATAAGGAAAGTGTATCTTCATCATTTCCTCCTCATTGTTTTTTCTTTTTTCTTTTTTCTTTCCTCTTTCTAGAACTCCTATTAGTTAGATACAGGGTTCTCAAACTAATCTAATTTTTTTTTACCTTTTCTCTTAATTTGTCTATCTCTTTATCTATGTTCTTTTTTCTCTTGATTGCTTCACCCTATTTTCCAACTTTTTCAGTCTTGCTGTTATGTTTTTAATTTTTAGGAATTCTTTATAATTGTTCAAATTCCCCACCCACAATCTGACAGACACATTTTTAAATATTTTTGTGGCAACCAGATGTCGTCTCGGGGAATATTTTTGCTTATCTTTCTGAAGATAGTATTGATAGTGTGTGTTGTCATTGTTCCCTGAATTCTCTTTGCTTGCTTTTGTCCCCCTCATTATGGAGGCCTTCCTCAAATGCCTGATAATTCTAGGGTGTTCATTCAGATTTAGAGCGAGACACTTAAAAGGAGATGGAAAGTTTTTGTGCTCTGGGGTGAGTGGGTGGAAGGGGTTGTGGACTATGAGGCGTCCCTGTGCAGGTTGGCGGGATGGAAAGTCCGCTCTGACATTGGAGACTAAACATAAGCTATTCCTCACACCGACACCAGAAGATACTTTTATTTGCTTGTGTTGCTGTCATTTATTGGCTTTTTTGCTTTTTGTTTTTGGCTATTCAGTTTCTCCAAGAAGGAGCCTTACATTTCTTGTCTGGGGAAGTCAACCTGGCTCCTGATGTTTGGAAGCAGAGCTGGGGAAAGAAACTAAGGAGTCCCACCCTTATGCAGATTGTCATTTAATCTCATTTTCTTCATGTCAATCCTCAACCCCCAACACGTAATGTGGTGACCACTGAGACTTGCGTTCAATATCCCCAGAAGAGAATCCTCTGGACTGTGCATGGAGCATAGGTAGTGGTATAGAGGAGAACACAGTTGACTGGTTGTGTTGGGTGGGAGAGTAATATGGGACTCAAACCGGGTTGTGCAGAGATGTGGTCCCATGTATTGTTTTCTGCCCTGACATGCCCTGCTGCCTCCTCTGATAACGTGATCCCCATGTCACCGACTTACTGTGGTTCTGTGCATCGGGTGATCTCATTTCTTTGCAGTATTCCTCTCTTCAGTGGCCTAGCTGTACCTTCCTTCTCCTTGCTGAACCCAAACCATACTTTCATCCTTATACCGTTTTTCAAACATTTGTTGAAATCTCTTCTCTGCTGACACCTCTTCCACTGGTCATTTGTTCTTAAGAAATTAAAATCTTTTAAATTCCTTTACTGTCACTTGATGGAATTTAGGACATAATCACAGGTACAAGGGCTGTCCGGAAAATATCCAGCCATGTAATATGAAAAATAGAGGCATTTATGGCTGGACTTTTACTGGACATAATAAATGCTTCTATTTTTCATATTGCATGGCTGGATACTTTCCAGACAGCCCTTGTACAACCCTGTTCTAAACTGTGTAACCTCAAGTAAAGGACTCAGACTCTATGGGCTTCAGTTTCTCCCCTGAAAAAGCAGCAAAAAAACCCTGTAAACAGCAAAGCAAGTGCCTATTTTGTTAATCTCATGGTGCTGTGTGGCTGAAATGAGATTTGGTATGTGAGACTGTTCTGGAAAAAACGAATGTGGGATGAAAATACAATGCATCATGAGTAAAACTAAGGAACAGAGAGAACCCTTTTTGCAAGTGGCACAGAGCCCCTTCCTCTCTGGTATTGTGGCTTTCCCTATGTTGATGCACACAGCACATGGATAGGGCTATTCAGCTAGTAACCTTCTACTTGTTGTGATCCAAATTCCTTTTCTCTCACTTTAGAACAACTCAAGTTAGCATCACCTTTAGTTTCATCCCTTCCATCATCTTTGAGCACCTTGAGGGAGGTATAGGATGTCTCCAGTGTTCTTTGGTCTCAGTTGGAGTCCTCTCTTAAAAATTTTCTATTTAATTGCACGTTTAGGTTCTAACACTGTAAATCTATGTCCTCCTACATTGTCTGTTGGGTTATATTAACTTGTATAAATCAAGGAAAACAGCAGAGAAAAATAAAAATAAAATGTTAAACACGGTCATGATTTTGTAACATAAATTGCAACTGGCTGGAATCCATGGCATTATAAGGCTGTATCTTCACAATGGATTATTGTGAGGATGAAGTGAATAATATGAGGGAGTGCTTTGTAAACAATAAATGTAAGGAATTGCTATCATCACTGTCTGTCTCTCCAGGCTGTTGTTTTCTCATCTGTGAGAAGAGTTGTTGAGTTCTGGATCTGCTATGGTGGTTTAAGCTCACTAGAGTCCATCCCTCCCACTGACTGCAACTAAAATCTCAGGATAAAATTTAAAAAATAGCTGCCAGAGGACTCCAAAGAGCATTATATATAGTTGATGTAGGCAATCAGCAACATAGTATGTTTAGACAGAGACGCCAAATGCTCTGTAGCCCTACTTGCCGGACCTGTAGGTTTTCTGTCCAGTGTCTGGAAGCCTGACTTGGAGGTTAACTTCCAGGTGGGAGTGTGAGGTATAAGGAAACAAAATGCCAATACTCTTTGGAAAGTTAACACCTGTGGACTCCACTATTAATGTTTCATTATAAATTAGTTCAGCAGAAGGGCCTTAGATCCTGTGAATATAGCCATATGTTGGTTCCATTTTATCCTGTGGTGCAACCACTAGAACGTGATCCTATTTATGTTTCTAGATAGGAAATTCAGTAAGATTTAAAATCTTTTTTTTTTTTTTGCTTTTTGGTATGTGGGTAGCTCCCTGGCTGGGAATCGAACCCAGGCCGCAGCGCTGACAGCACCAGCACCGAAGCCCTAAGCCACTACACCGTCAGGGAACTCCCAGATTTAAAATCTTAGCAGTAATCTTCAATTATAAGTTGATGATGTAGCTTCATCAAGCACGCCATTTCCTGCTAAAAATAAAAAAAATCATTTTCTGTAGTTTTTAAAAATGTTATTTTACTCTCTTGGTAGGATAAGAGAATTTAAAGAATCCTACCACTTCTATACTTTAGGTAAGAATTTAAAAATTCTTTATAATAATATCTAATAATATTATTTTATGTTTTTGTAAATCCAAATGGTTTATGCCCTCCACACATTTAAATAACAATATTAATAAATGTTTCTAATCTTTGTCTACATCAGAAAATGTTGGGGTGGCTTCCTTATTTATTGCACTTATTGAATAGAGTTTTGATTCCCTATTCATGCTTTAAAAAGCAAGTAAGAGCTGACTTCACATTCAAAAATTCAAGTAATCCAACCCCATCAACAAGTTAAAAAAAATAAAATTATATGATTATATCAATTAATACAAAAAAAGCGTTTAACAAAATCCAACATCCATCATGATAGAAGAAATGCTCAGCAAGTTGGGAGTAGAGAGGAACTCATTCCACTAGATAAAGAACAGCTACCAGTCATCACCAGCACGAAATGTGTGGTTGAGATGGCAGCGCCATTCCACCAGGGGCGTAGTGTGTTGGATTGCGGTGGCAGGGGTGGGGGCAGGAAAGCACTAAACATTGTTTGTGGGGAGGCACTAAAAATGGGGAGCACAACATTGAGATGGTGAGGGTACGTTTGGTTAAAGTCACATCAGAATTTTACAGGAGACATCCTTGCATGGCAAGGTTGTGGTACTGGTGTTTCCTCTGGTCTGTAGAAACAGCTGTGCCTTGATTTGAAGAAATGATGCCAACAAACATAGGAAGTAAAAGGGCCAATCAGTTTCCTAGTTCTATTTAACTGTCCATTTTTCAGGATTGATTTGGCCCAAGAATTTTGCCTGTATTGTCAGTATTCATAAACACTGACATAAAGTTAGTGGAGAGTGCATATTCAATGTGTGAAACTGATACCAGCAGATACTGGTCTAACAGTGTTTAATTATGATATGTCTGATAAAATTAATTCCTTCCCCTTTTATGATGTCTGATACAGAAGTTGTTGGATGTTTTCCCAGGATTTTGCTGAATCTATCTCTTTATCCTTTATCCACCTTTCTAGAAACTCATCCTCATTGATTCAGAGAGATGTTTCCAACATAGAAGTTCTACTCACTTGACACCACCTTTTTACATGAGAATAAAACTTCAAACCATATTGTCCTTTTTTGGTGTGGTTCATATACTAGCTTCAGAATACTGTTGTGTGATGACTTACACCAAAGGATGCTTCATAAAAATCGATTAGAATATGTTTTATAGCACGGTAGATCCTTTAATGTATCTTGTTTGTAGTATTGCATCAGGATACACAGGGAGTGTCAACATTGCTACAATTTAGGAAATCTGCCAAAATATAAGCATAAAAACTACAGGTGAGGCAAAATTTCTTTGCAGTTATAAAAGGAAAGAGTAGATGGCTTTTTCCTACTACCTCTAAATCCAAGAAAGTGGAGTCCCAACTTTATATACACCTTAGGAATTGTCAGCATAACTAATTCCAGGGCTTTGGTTTTATTTTGTGCTCCAAAAGTCACCATCAAGATTTTGTCCTCAACATCCCTGAGTATGAGAGCCAGCTGCACTAAGATGGAACAGGGTTGTCTGGTGGCTCATTTCCCAAGATGGCAAGCAAGTTTCTTTTTCTTTGCTGCTAGTTCACGTAAGGCAACCTTTAAAAATATATATTTGTCTTACTTGAGCCACTGAAAAGACAAGTACATAAACCAGAAACTTAACTTGCTACCAAAAGGCATATTTAAACCAGAAGGACTATGGAAATGACTGATTTAAACCCAATACTCTTTCACAAACACACCAGATGTTTTATATACCAAATTATCCCTTGGTGCTGAAATCTAGATCTTCTGACATCCAAATATTGCTATTGCAAGTGTTGAAATACTCCCAAGTTTAACATGTGTAAGAAAACCAAGGCTTTCTCCAGATAAAGCTATGCAATCGCAAGTCATCCAAAGAGCTGTGATTTATTTCAGGGATTGCAAGTGTGTGGCAAGTCATAAAAAACACCATCTGATATAAGGTGTTTGGGTTATACTTAACATGTTTATTTTCAGAGGTTCAATGCCATTAATCCATGACAGGTGTGGGGTCTATGATTTGAAACAGTTATATTTCAAGCCATTCATATCACTGCTGAAGAGATGACTTAATTCTTCCCAGTTACCATATGTCCCAACCATGTCAATGAGAAGGAAAAGAACATCTGGTTGACACTGTTGTCCCGCCTGTCCTATAGGACATATGGTATTGCATGTGCCCCTCGTTGGGTTCCTTTTGGATGTCAGCATGGAGGATGGTTTCATATTTTATACCGCTAGTACATTTAGGACATGCCATCAATCTTAGCTCTGTAGCATCCTTATACCTCTGGGTTTCTATTGGGTGTTTGGAGATGAATTTCATTTTTTGGATTATGCAAACATTTCTCCTAGAACTTCAAGTGAGAGTAGCATACTTCAGTAATAACAACTCTGTACACTTTGACTGTTTATTACCCAGTAGAAATGTGGCCTAAAAAGAGACAGTTTTCTGGAAATCCTGAGTTAGTATTTGTGTATTTTGGTGTTAATACTAACTTTATTTTAGCAGCCTTGGGAAAACTTCACTAAGCTCTGTATAGCTTCTTCAATCCCTTATAAAATGTAAACTAGCCACCAAATAATCCTCCTCTTATTGTGTTGATCATTGGATGGAGGCTGTAATATCCATGCATACCGTTATGTACAAAGCAATCACCTGTTTTTAGGGTTCATGTTTGAATGACAATTTATTTTGAAAAGCATGATTTGAGAATTACAGCACAAGTCTGTAACAAAATCACTGTGTCACTTCCCATTTGGCCAATTTGGTCATATTCTTACTTGCTTAGGGCTCTGACAGCAAATCTGGGCATCACTAGATTACAGTTTCTTGGGATCAGTGACCCATCCTTTGACACTGCCAAATCCATGTTATGAAGGAGTGAAGCAGGTAAGAAAGACTTAGTCCTAATCTACGAAAAGCATATGGATCACTAGGACACGATCAATATCTATCTGTGGGCCTATATATACTTTGCTTTTCTGAACTGAGGACAGTTTTATTGCTCATTTTTTCTAAGCCTGTGTGTTTCTTGAATAATGCCCAAGTAGAACCATTTTTACAATGTGAGAAATAACTAAAGTGGGAGCTTTAGTTTCAGATGCAGCTATGGATATGAATTCATATACATCTATATCTGTATAGACATATGCAAAAAAAAATTAAGTTAAAAGTGAGCAACATTCCAGATCTTCATAACATGTTTAATGTCCAATACAAACACAGAATGCATTTTCTTTGTTATGTTTTTTTCCTATTACTGTTCACACGATGGAACAAAAAATGTTTTTTTTCTCTTTTCTTTTTCCCCATTGCATAACCAATTCTTTAAAAAGCTGCGAGGGCTGGACTGTATTTTCTTTAGTCTCTGAATGCCAGCCAGCATGCTGGGGCAGTTAAATAATAAATAATAATAAATATGGGGTTTATTGACTCCTGAACCCTTGAATTAATCAATTAATTATGATATTATGGCAAGATGAAAGGAATAAAATTCTAAAACTCACTGCAAGATGCAAATGGATAAATCCCCCAGCAGGAATAACTGCAAATCATTTTGATCAAATATAAAATGATGATCAATTATGCTCTTTAGGGCCTGATCGCATACATATATATAAATGATGTAAAGGACATCCCTCTAGGACCTTCTAAAGATCACTTTTTAGGGTAAAGTGTTATAGTCAAATCACCCTAAATACTGAAACCACAGATTCACAGTCATGAGTAAATCTACCTTTTAAAGATAATTACCCTGAAAAATGTTCCCTTGCAACATACAATTTGGATATTTCAGTAAGTCTTAACAACCAGGCTACCTTCTCCTGTTTGCATTGAAATTAACTTTCCTTTTCCCAGCCCCCAACCACTGGTTAGGTACTAAAGTAACAGATTTTATATAAACATTATGATCAGTTTTTAAAAAGCAATGTATGAGCTCAGACAATTTCACAAACTCATCCTAGAAAAAGAGCTACATTGCTCATTGCTGAATGTCACTAGGGTCACTTTGAAGTACTCCCCTTAAAAAGCTATGCACCGACACCAGTGCCAAGTCCACCCTTCAAAGCAATTTTGAAACTCTTTTTCTGAAATGGCCATCAGAGGTGTCATCATACCAAAGTCTGACAATTAAGTTCATGAACTTGCCACCATGTGCTTATGTTGACAGCACCGTACAAACAACTCGGTAAGGTGTCATAACCATGGCAAGGTATGACAATAGCTATGATGTCTATTCCAGAAAGAGAGGTCCAAAATTGCTCTGAAGTGTGGACTAGGCACTGGTGTGGGTGCATAGCTTCCCAAAGTGAGTACTTTGAAGGTGACTGTAGTGATATTTAGCAATGAAGTATGGAGCATTTTTTTTTCTAGAATGAGTTCGTGAAATTATCAGGCCTCATAGATGGTACTAAGAGAAAGAACGAGTCATCCGGTGGAGAAGAAAGGGCCAGGTCAGAACTTGAAATATACAGTAATAACACTCATCCATAATAATATGCACAAAGGTGTCCACAGCTGCAGGACACCAGAATAATAACTGGTGGAGGTTTAGACTGGCTGTTAAGGATTAATTCTCTGGGTTCACTTGCTCATCCTTAAAGAGCGTTCCAGCTGTGTAGTTGAAACCTAGGGACCCTGCATCCAGAGAACCCTCCTGAGTTTTGCAGGGAGATGTGATCTTTCTAGTAGGCTGCTCAGAAAACAAGCAGCAACCATCGCAGGAGAATTTCTTTTGAATAATTTAGATGCTGCTTTCAGGAAATCTATTCTCCCTATGATTGTGGAGTTGCTTGGTTGTAAATAAGAACATCTGGACAGTCTTATTTTCAAGGCCTCAGGAAGTTACTATGCAGGGTTGAGATCTGAACATTGTGTTCTGAGATTTTTCCTTTTCAAGGGCCATTCATTTATTCAACAAACGTTTGCTAAACATCTACTGTGTGCTAGATACTACAGATTCAAATAGGAGTAGGATTTAACCACTGTACTTAGGAATTCATTGAACCATCTCTTAGGGTTGAGTGGTACTTTCATGCCCATTATCTCCTTTAATTGAGCCATTCTTTGAAGGATGTATCATATTTGAAGATATAGACAGTGTATCTCAGTGAGTTGATACAGTTTGTCAAAATTCTTTGTCATTGTCAAAACGTGGACTTACAAGTTATCCTGTTCTCTTGGTCTGACGCTCTTCGTTTTACGTTATAGTGTATATCCCCCTCCTGAGTCTTGGCTTTTTTATCCATAAATTAAGGCAAGAGACTGTTTTGTCAAATTCTCTTCTTTTTCTCTCGAAACATTCTATGTTTTATGAATAACCACTATTTAGAGACAAAGAATTAGACAGAGCATAATTTCAGTGATGCCTCAACCCCACTCAAACACCTTGGATCTTTGATAAACCAGTTGGCACAATGCCTTCCCAATTCAGGTAATGACTTTGTTCCTGAGTGCTTCTTGGTGTTAGTCTTCCATGAGTCGCCAGAAGAGCTCTTAGTGGGTCTGGTATTGAAGACCCTTCCTCCCCTTCTTCTATAGTCTGTCCCTTCCTCAGGTCACAGTGATTGGGTGGTTAGTTGATAGTGTTTGCTAGAGATCTCCTAGCCCATCACTTCCTTAGCCATCTGTATCACAGCTCTCTACCTTGTAGGTCCCGCATAAACCACCCCAGGATGCTGGATGAACAGCAATCTCCTTGGATAAATTCCATCTAACCTCTTGTTATAGGTTTAATTGTGTCCCTTCAACACTTAATAGGTTGAAGTCCTAATCCTCAGTGCCTCAGAAATGTGAACTTATTTGGAAATAAGGTGAGTGTAATTGTAATGAGTTAAGATAGGATAAGGTCATACTAGAATAGGATGGTTTCCTAATCCAATGTGATGATGTCCTTATAAAAGGGGAAAATTTGGACCCATATACACACCCAGGGAGAATGCCATGTGAAGGTGAAGGCAGAGATCACGGTAAGGCAGCAAAAGTCAATGAATGCCAAAGATTGCCAGCAAACACAAGAAGCTAAGAGAGAGGCATGACCTAAAAATAAACCTATCCTACAAACAGTTTGATTTCAGATGCTTAGTCTCCAGAACTGTGAAACCATGAATATCTGTTGTTTAAGCTACTGTTATGGCAGCCCCAGGGAAGTAATATACATACCCCTTATATAATAGAACTGGCTGAGAGAAGGGCACTACTCTTGACTCAAATGACATCTTCCTTAATTCTTACCATTAATAGAAGAATGCCCAGTCATACACACTATCAGTCTTCCTTACCTGACCCACCAGTTGCCCAAAACATTATGCCAATGATTTGGACATCACTTCCTCTCATGCATTTTTTTAAGGGCCTGCACATAGTGTACACTAAGGCCTTTCTATTATACTCTTTGATATCATAGGCCTTTAGCTATTTGAATTTCTAACAGTAATAGCCTAATTCTCAGTGTGCTTCTCATTATAGGAGAAAAGAGAAAGTCATGTTTTGACTTGGAAAATCTGTTGCTATTTGATATGCTACCTTCTTCCCTACTAAAGAATACCAATGAGTGTTCTTTTTCTCCTTCCCAAATTGAGCCTAGTGCTCCTTCCCTCAATGCCTGATTAAATTATTCATTCATTCATTCATCCTTTTATACATCAAACATTTATCAAAGACCAACCACATGTTGTCAGTAAAAAGAAGTGAACCGTTGACTTGCCCCTGCAGAGCTCAAAGTCTAGTAGGAGAGATATTCAAAATCTAGTGGGAGTGTCAGACACAAAAGAATTGTTCTGTAACAAGCCCGTGCTAGAATATTTATCATATGAAGTGAGAGGCAAAAGCAGTTAAACGTCCTTGAGAGAAAAGTTTTGGAAGTCTTCTCAAAGGAAGTGACTTTTGAAGAATGAGAACGAATTGATGGCAGGATAGGGGCACACAATGAGGATGGGATCCTAGGTAGGCATGACAAATGGAAGACTTGAAAAAGATTGGTTCTGGTTCTACCTGGTTAGAGTGTATATAGGATGTATGTGTGTGTGTGTGTGTGTGTGTGTGTGTGTGTGTGTGTATAGGTTTGGCAGAAAATGGGTTCAAAATGAGGTTGAATATCATTAGTTGATGGTTTTCCACACTGAGTGGAGCTTGCATTATTAGTAATAGGAAGCCACTAAAGGTATTTACATTTTGAAACAATATGGTTAGGTTTGTTTTGGTGGCAGTGACACACAATTTACAGAGGGTAGAGGCTAGAGGCTAGAGATTAGTAGGGAGGCTATATTTCTTGAATAAACAATTAGGACATGGTTCAACAAGTACTAATGTGGTTGTGGACAAATCAGGACAGATTATTTAAAAATGGAGTTATTTATAGACACATAGATGAGTGGAACAGAATATAGAGCCCAGAAATAAATCTATGCCTATATAGTCAGTTAGTAAATGACAAAGAAGGCAAGAATGTAAAATGGGGTAAAGATGGTCTCTCTTCAATAAATGGTGTTGAGAAAATTGAACAGATACATGCAAAAAAAAAAATTGAAACTAGACCACTTTCTTATACCATGTACAAGAACAAACTCAAAATGGATTAAAGACTTTAGTGTAATACTCAAAACCATGAAACTCCTACAAGAAAACAGAGGCAGTAAATTCTCTGACATTGCTGTTAGTAATATTTTTTCTGGTATGTAGCCTTAGCCAAGGAAAACAAAAGAAAAAATAAACAAATGAGACTCCTCAAATTAAAAAGTCTTTTTGCACAGTAAAGGAAACCATCAACAAACCAAAAGACAACCTACTAAATGGGAAAATATATCCATCAGTGATATATCCTACAAGGGGTTAATATCCAAAATTTATAAAGAACTCATACAACTTAACACCAAAGGACCCCTAACAATCCCATTTTTAAAAATGGGCAGAGGGATTTCTGGTCAAGATGGCGGAGTAGGTAAATGCTGTACTCGTCTCCACTCACCACCACATCAATTACAACTAAGCTACAGAGCAACTGCCATTGGAAATTGCCTGAAGTCTAGCTGAACAAGAACCCTACAGCTATAAACATTCAGAAACCACCTTACGACTGGTAGGAGAGGAAGAGACATGGAACAGGCTGGTCCCACACCCACGTGTGACCACTAAAAATCAGGAGGGATATCTTGGCTGCAGGGGTCCCACCAGGAGGAGCTAGGGATCCCTCCCCAACACCGGCTCCCCAGCCTAGGTTCTGGTGCCAGAAAGATAAGTCTTCATATCATCTGGCTGTGAAAACCAGCAGAAATTGTGACTGAGTTAGACAAGTGTGGCTGCAGTCCCAGGTACCCCTCTAAAGGGCCCATGCATGGACTTACTTGCTGATATACTCACTCACTCTAAGCTCCAGAACTGGGGCAACAGTTTGACATATAGAGAGGAAGTGAATTATCTGCCTTCAGGGTGAGGGATGGAGGGGCAGTTTCCCCTCAGAGGGAGGAGTGGGCAGAAGCCATTGTTTCTTTGTTGAACCTTCCACCCTCCCTATCATTTTGTAAGATATATATATAGTCTAACCACGATGCTGCACACCTGACACTAGTATAATATTGGAAGTTAACTGCAATTAAAAGATAAAAAATTTAATAAAAATATCTAGCGAGCATTGGGGATTTTTGTTACTTTAAAACAATTCAGGGTTACTTAGAAACATTTATGAAAGCTGTGCAAATTGGAATGGAGAGAAAGGGAGACATTTATGAGTTCAAAAGGACAGAATAGATGACATATTTAAAAGGGAGTGAAGAAGAAACAGAAATCAAAGGTGGCTTCTAGATATTTTATTTGTCCATAGATATAATGAAGATACTAAGATAAGAAAAAACAGTAATAAATTTTCTGAGAATGCTAATGGTTTCAGTTTTAGAAATACTGAGTTTAATGTACTCATACAGAATGTCTAGGGAGAGAGAACTATAGGTAGTTGAAAATACTGGACAGGAGCTCAGAAAAGTTATTTAGAAATAATTATAACAATAGCAAAATAGTATCAACAATTTATTGGAGTCTTATGATATTCCAGATACTGTTGCTCAGTCCTGTGTGTGCATTATTTCATTCAGTTCCTTCACAATCCTATGAAGTATTGTCTTCTTTTTATAGCAGCGAAAACTCAACATCACAAAATGAGTAGGTAATAGAATTGGGATTCCAACCCAAATCTGCCAGACCTCAAAGCTTGTGTTCCCAACCCCTCCCTTCTGCTGCCACCACCACATGCATGTATGTTAGATGACATCATGCAGTCCCTGTCCATGGAAGGGAATCCATAAATGCTGCGACTAACTGAATGAGGATCTGGATGCCACCTAGGTTAGCTACCACGAAGGGAAGAGTTGCACAGTTGATTGAAAGAGACCAACAAACAACAGGCACCACTAGTGAGAACACGGCATCAGCTGCTACTACATGGAGTAGGAGACCCAACAGCCTTCTTGCTGTTGGGTGGACAAGTTTCCTTGACACTTACATCTCATAGAAGCCCCCACTGAAAGTGATTCCTCCTTACTGGGGTGAAAATCCCTTTGGACATCAAGTTCTCCAAGACTCCCTTTGCGATTCTTGTGAAGTTGGTGTGTACTGTCTTGCCCCTCCCACTCGCCTCAGCTGTCCAGTAGATCCACTACAAGTCTACCACTCCCAGGGAAAGTGACAGTTAATAACCTCAACACTTTTGGAGAATGGAAAAACTGAAAGTAAATTTCCAGATCAGTATTCCTCATGTATAATCACCTACAAGGCCCAGGCTTCAGTCCTGCCTGACACCTAATTTTACATTCCCTAACCCACCTCTCTGGGTCAATAGAGTTAAGCACAGAACATTAAGTTCCTCCAAAATAGCCTATTTATTAGGAATACAGTGGAAGAAGAAAAGAAAAAAAAAAGAGAAGAGAAGAAAAGAAATAAACAAAATAAAAAATAGTGGCACTAATTTTTGCTTTTCGATCTCACATCTTTGATATGAAGGTGCAATCACTTATTCTGTGTACATCTTTGATCAGTATGGATGTAGCTAGTAATACACGTGGTGGTAAATTCTCCCACTGATTGTTCAAGGGGCAAGTCAAAGAGGCAAGTTAGTCTCCAATTGTCATCATCTGAATAGGCAGATTTACATGCACACTATAGCAACTCTTACTTGGGATTCAAGCTTTCTAATAATCCTTTCCCTGACTTCTATATTTAGAAATGAGGCCTGGAATCTGCCCTATTAGAAAAGAGCGTTCTTATTTTACAACTTTATTTACTCCACTTTTTAGAAGTGCAAATGCTCTTTCTTTTGATTCAATTGCTGTAGATAGCAGAAGAGATAAACAAAGTGGGCCCAGGGCTTCAGCACCAGCATCACCTGAAAGCTTGTTAGAAATGCAGAATCTTAGGGTTCACCTCAGATTTGCTGAATTAGAATCTACCTTAAAAATGATCTTCAAGGGATCTGTATGCATGCATTTAACAAGCACTGATTTAGAGGATCTAAGTTCAGGAACATGAGAAATTAATACATTCTAACAATCAGGAGTGACCAACATGAGCTTATTAACTTTTGTTTCATCACTAGATTTTCTAATCATAAAACACATTAAGATACATTCTCCCTTCCTTACCTTTCAAGACAAGATAATTACAATTGGAAGTTTATGTAACCCTCTACACAAGCAAATAACTAGAAATTAAGTTTGCATTTTAAGAATGTGAATATCCAGATTTGTTGTTTCCCATTCAAATGTAAGTGACTAACAGTCTATCAAAGATTAACAGGTGCTTCTTAAAAAACACGGGCAGATTGTTTCTGAGAAGAAAAAGAACATATTCTATTGTTAAGCACCTGAAATAAATGTAACAATTGAAAACAAATAAGCATGATCTTTTTGGCTCCAGACACACTTCTAGGATTTGAGATGTGGGTCATTAACAGGTAGAAGCCAAAATCAACCAAACAAAATATGAGTGAATAAGCAAGGAAAATAAGTGGGTACCAGGCTGAGTACTACTACAATATAAAGGAGGCAGGAGGCTGAATGCTGCTAGATGCAAAACATAAAACACTGAAATGAATTGACAGGAAAAGTGGATTCCATGTGGATGCCATTGGCAAAAACAAAGACTGAGGTTCTGCCACGATATTTCTGCATAGAAGACAAAGAATCAAGGTGATTAAAATTCAAAGTCACACTTTTTTACAATATTAATCAAGATTTACATAACAAGAAGACTGGAAGAATTTAAAGTTTTGGTCGTCTGATCCTGAGACTTACAGGGACCCTCAATCTTCTGAACATGTCATTGTGGTTCCACCAAGAGAAAACCCTCACTGTTGAAAGTCATTTGTCTTATACAGAATAATGTTAAGCCTAAGGACATTCACATAAATCTCAGTGTTGTCAGGGAGGTATCCTTTAGATGGAAATACCTTTCTGATTTTTGTGTTTGTGATGAGTCTGCTGTTAAGAATGTGCCTTGAAGAATAAAAAAATCTTTCCAAGTGGTAGAACAAGAACAATTTTTACAATTAACTCACTTTGGGAAAGAGAGATTTATAAGAGGCCTCATGAAAATTTAGATTCATATAGTTAAAGTTAGCTTGGAAATAGAAGCTAAAATTCTGAAACTTTGAGACCTAAGGTTTTAATGTACTGTTATCATTTTTTTTCCTGGATACTCCATTTTAACAGCCTAATATTTTATAAGTAATGTATTCACTGAAGCAGTAGAAACTACAGCACAACAGGTCACTTTGATTGAATAGGTGTTTTCCACTTTAATTCAATAAGTAAATTAGGGTTGGATTTCTTGCTGTGAGCAATGTTTATTTCACTATAATAGTAATATGTTATGTGGGAGATCTTACATGTGCTTCTTTTTAAAAAAGGATATTCCTTTTGTAAAGCCCCATTAAAAATGTATTTTTCCTGAAATAGAACTACCATATGACCCAGAAATCCCACTTGTGGATGTGATCTTAAGAAATCAAAAACACTAATTCAAAAAGATATGTGCAATGTTATGATCACTGCAGCATTATTTATAATAACCAAGATATGGAAGCAATGTAAGTGTCCATTGATAGATGAATTGATAAAGAAGATGTGGTACATATGCATTGGGATGTTATTCCATCATAAACAGGAATAAAATCTTACCATTTGTGACAACATGGATAGACTTACAGGGTATTATGCTAAGTGAAATAGGGCAGTCAGAGAAGACAAATACCATATGATTTCACTGACATGTGGAATCTAAAAAGCAAAACAAACAAAAAAATAAAACAAAATATGAACAAACTCATAGATACAGAGAACAAACAGATAGTTGCCAGATGGTTGGGGGGTGGGAAATAGGTAAAAAAGGTAAAGGTAATTAAGCAGTACAAGCTACCAATTTTAAAATTACGTACAGTATAGGGAATGTAATATAGGGAATGTAACGTACAGTATAGGGAATATAGTCAATAATATTGTGATAGTGTGGTATGGTGTCAGATGGCTGCTGGACTTGTCATGGCAATTCTTTAGGTATGTAAATGTCTAGTCACTATGCTATATAGCTGAAACTAATGTAATATTGTATGTCAGCTATCACTTAAAAATAAATAAATAAAAAAGTCCTATTCACCAAAATAAAAAAAACGTTTTCTTTCCTGACATTTGTACTAATTTCATGGCTAAAATTAGTCTGACCAGATGTACCATTTTAAATGGGACGGAAAACTACAATACTGATCTGTTTCAAATGGTGTATCTGGTCAGCCTAACTAAAATAGAATTCTATAACTGAATGATTATAACACTTACAAACAACTTTGAATCATCTTATCTCTTAGTTCCACAGATAATTAAACTTTCTTCAAATCATAGTGAAAAAAAATCTCCTCTTAGAACCTAAAACCTAAGGTTAGAAATTACAATATCCACATGTTCTTGGTACTCTGAAGCCAAGAAGTTCAGTAAAAATTGCAGTGCGCTCATGATGTCACCAGGACACTTTACAGAAGCCAAAGCAAAACCACTTTGGAGGCAAGTACCTTCACCTCTGTGGCAGAGGATTTCAACAGAACGTGCAGTCACAATCCAAGATTACAAAACAGGTGAGGAAACAACACACAATGAATAAGAGGCACCTGGCACAATAAATAGGAAACTGAATCACCCAAACCTTTAAAAATAGCAAAGATACAACAAGTACATTTGAAATGATTAAAAATATAAATGAAAGCATTAGAATCATACAAGATACAATAAAAACATTAGACATGTTTGCAAACAAATCAAATAGAACTAGTAACAACTACTATAGCACTATATATGAGAGTTTGGTCATTAGCATTAGCAGCATTAAAATAAGTGAGAAATTGTTAATTCTTAAATAATGGTGCTAAAACAACTGAATATCTATATGAAAAAAGTTATATCTCTATCTCGTAATAAATGCGTGCACACACACACACACACACACACACACACACACAGCTACTGCAGTCATTGAAATAAAAAACGCCATGATGAGCTCTGAAGAAAATGCTTAGTGCAGTTCAGTGTATGTGAATTGTGTATTTGTACAGGTGTGTTCATTAGTGAAACCCCAAGTGGCAACTTCTGTCTCCTGTGTACTTTTCATGTTCCTTATGTGGTATGAGTACAGCAGAAGTATAAAAATTATTTCAAATAGAATAAATTATTGAGGTTTTTAAAATTGATTCTATAGCCCTTGGGACCCAGACATCAGAAGACATATGCTAGGTGAGAAGAAAGTTATCTTCCCACTCATTGAATCCAGCAGCACTGAAAAATTTATAGAGATTTATTATGCTCATATAGGTTGCACCATGCCTGCAATCACTGTGATGCTAAGGATTTAATTGATAAAAACATAGTGAGACCCAAGATTATTTGTTTGCTTACGATGAGACAGTGGTAGTGAGAGTTTGACTTCGGCGTGTTTGTCCGAACTAGCTCTGTAATTTAGAGAAGAGATTGACGCGTCAGGTGCTACATCTCATCCCACTGGAATACTGTTGTGTGGAGAAGTTTTTGAGACAGTACTGCAATTATTTTATTTGAGCGCTTGAGGGATTTTCGTGCAATGCAATGTTTATGCAATTGGCTTTTCCTCAGAGGGTGCACAGAATTCATTTCAAAAAGTTTATCACGAGTCTATAGCACTGAATGAAGCATCAAGTCTTTACTTGTCATTCTTGGATGACAATAGGTGAAAAACTGAATGGAAATAACACAGAGTTAACTACAGTAGTGAGGCAAGAAATTTCAAATGGAAAATACAACAGAGAAATTTTAAAATACCGATGATAAAATGAGAAGGTCCAACAGAGGTCTATTAAGGATTCCAGAAAGAGAAAAAAAGGAATAGTAAGAAGGTAATGCATAAAGATAATGGCTGAGAATGTTCCAAAATTGATGTAAGAACATGAAAAATGAATCAGAAGCACAATGAATACAAGCCAGAACAAATACAAATAAGTCCACGAAGATACACATTACAATGAAACTTAACTATAACAAAGCAAACATAAAGATTTTTTATAAGCAACCAGAGAGAGAAGTCAGCTTATAAAAGGAAGGGCCATTAAACAGACAAATGAATTTTTAATATCAATCTCTGACAGTAGAATGATATATTCAAAATGCTAAAAAGAAAGTAATTTTTATCTAGAATTACCAGGCTAAAGTATCATTCAAGAGTGAGGACATAATTAAGGCATTCAAAAAATACATACTTTAAGAAAAACACGTAGAGGTCTTTATAACTTTGGTATAGGAAAGATTTCTTGAATGTGACACAAAAAAGGTAATACAAGCCAAAAAAAGAATAGAAGGTTAAAATTGACTACATTAAAATTTAAAACAAAATGAAAAAGACAGCCAATCATCTAGAATGTATTTGCAATGCACATAAAGATTAGTACACAAAGTATACTAAAAACTCTTATAACTCAAGAAAAAGACAGAAAATAAGTACGAGAAACATGGAGAAAAGGTGTAACATGTAATTCACAGAAGGTGATACCTGACTGGCCAATAAACATGTGAAGTGTCCAATTTCTCTAATTATCTGAGAAATAGAAATTAAAACAGGAGTGCTAGGCCATTATGTTATTAGTGAGATTAGGAGAAATTAAGAAGTCAGGTAACTCCAAGTGTTAATGATGTTGTGGGAACATTACTTTGAAGAACTGTTTGGTAATATCAGGTAAAATTGGAAAGGCTCAGGTTCTATGGCCCAGCAAATCCACCTCTAGGTAGGTACGAGGGCTGCTGCACTGCAGACACTGGGGCTGTACTGGGCACAGCCTTTTGTATCCTAAAGCAACACTCACAAATGTGCACTAAAAGGCCAATCTAAAAAGCTGGAGGAAAAACTAGTGATTTGGGGATCATATACATTAGAAATTGTCCTTCTGGTCCCCCATTAGTTTCAAGAAGTTGAAACTTGGAAATTGTAGACATATATTGGTATTTATGTAAGAAATACAATCTATGACTCCTATCAAACGACATATACTGAAGAAGGAAAAGGATTTTTTGCCTTATATCAAAAGATAAAAGAATAAATGTATCTTGATATGATTGTATAAAAATGTAAAGTTCTGAACAAAACAAAATGCAATTCTCCTTTGTTTTACAAGGTAGTTGTATTTCTGGAAAATTAAAAAATATTCCTGGATATTTGAATGGTGCCAAAACAAAAGAAAACATATCTTTTGTGGTTTATATGTAAAACCGAGTTAGCATCAAGGCTCAGATACTTATAAACAGGTTTTTAACTCCCAAATGCCTGGCATGACATTTAACATTTGAAAGTCATGTGGGAAGCAGGACAATTCTTTGTGTGAGGAGCTGACCCTGCATTAGGATGGTTAGCTTCCCTGACCTCTACCCACTAGATGCCAGTTGTGCCCCAATCACTGAGACAATAAGCCCCCAGGGGATGAGAACCACTATTCAACCTAGAATAATTTTCTCCTTCCTGTAAGCTCTTTATTATTAATTTCTCTGCAACTCCACAGTTCATGGGACCAAAAATATATCTCATTGTATAGGAATGAGCTTTTCACCTATCTGTTCTTTCCTCCAAACCATGACTTCTCAGAGGACTGGGACCAGATGTTATTTTATATACCCAGAGCTTAGAAGTGCTCAATAAATGTTTGTTGTATCAAAATAATTTAATCAAATCTAGGTCACTGGACTGCTTGCTTCCTGTCTCTTTATTTTCCCCAATGAAAGCTTGTATCTATAAAAGGTTAACAAAAGAGTCCTTTAGTAGAAGTCATCTTCAGTTTTTAAAAAAAAGTCTCTTGTGTACTGGCATCGTCACATGAGCTCTTATTAACTGGATGTCTTCATGTAAAGAGAAATTAGGATAAGGAGTATCACAACTCTTGTTAGGGAACGATGTAAATATAATTAGGCCATGTTTAAGAAATACAGAAAGACTTGGGTTTTGCATGTGTCTTCACTCCTCCATAGGGCAGGCACCCTAAATTCCCCCTACCACCCTTCTTTGGATTAAATCTTTGTCAAGCAACCCTCATTTGGCTGGTTCTGGTCCAATATTCATCATAAAAATATACCCTGAGGATCCAGATGAAACTTCACATTCTAAGGTACCTGGATTGATGGAATGGTCTTAGTAAACGATGAAAGACTTTTCACAATCTTTAAATCATAAGTGGCATTAATTGAACCCAAGAACAAATGAAGAGGATTCATGAACAGATTTATAAATTTTCTTCTTTCTGCATTTTAATTATACTGCCATTTTAATTGCGTTGTAATTGCACTTTAATTGCATGTATTTGTATAAATTAAAAAATAATTAGAGCTCTGCAGCACTATGGGTAAGTAATTTATGCATATAGACCTTTAAAGATGTTCATGTGGAGGATGATTTCATAGTTTTCACCACGTTAGATTCTTTAAAATTGACCTTGTTGAAAAGATCTATAGCTATCTAGATTGATGTGCCTTCCTGTTCTTTCTGTAATTGAGAAAGCAAGACAGAGCTGGAGTTTGAATGGAGGGCAATGCTTGGAATTCATGGAATTTCCAGCTTGGAAAGTTCTTTATATATATATATATATATATATATATATATATATATATATATATATATATAATTTATGTAAGAAATACAATGTATGACATATATATATATATAATTTATGTAAGAAATACAATGTATGACTCATATATATATGTGTGTGTGTGTATATATATATTCTGTTTTCTGATAGGAGTCATACATTGCATTTCTTACATAAATTATATCTATCTATATCTATCTATCTAGGCTCTCCAGAATGTATCCAGTCATGTAATATGAAAAATATAGGCAGTTATGGCTGGAGTTTTCCTGACAGTCCCCATACGTATGTATGTATGTGTGTACACATGCATGTATGCATGTATGTATGTATTCCTCCCTAGCTTAGCCCTGAGAAGTTTCTGTGCCCTGATTGCATGTGCATGGCCAGGGCAGGATGAGTAACAGTATTTACTCATTTAACAGTGTTCCTGGCACAGGTTGTCAGGGGATAGCACATACATGTTTCGTAGGGGCCATTTATCCAAGAAACATTTATTGAACACTTACCAGGTACCTGGCACTACTAAGGTATGGCTGTATCCTCTTTCATAGGCCATTTGCCCAAAAACAATTTGAATTTTCCAGCCTTCACTTCTATCTCATTACTTAATGTTTTATCTTTCACTGGAAACCGGAGCATTCCATGATCTGGGCAAATTGCAGTCTGGACTCCCCAGTATCCTGGTTCTTTGCTGTTTCAGAATATGCCCTCTCCCTTTATCTACCCGATATTCCAGAGAGTTCTTAGTGGTGGGTTTATTGATTTAAAATTGCATTTTTATCATTTTGGAAAGGAAAAGACTAAAGAGCTTAGCAACTGACATTGTATTCCTCCCTTGCCTTGAGGTTATGGCACTAACTGCTTTTGAAAGCAAGAGGATCCAGTGTGAGTAAACTCCTACCTCAGGGCCGATACTTGAGTGATTCTCTCTGCCTGCCCTCCTCCTACACACACAGCATTCATTCTGTCCCTCCTGGGTGTCCCACGCAGAATTACTCCTTCCCTGTCTTCTGTTCTTACAGCACATTCTGCACCCTTCTCTTTTGTAACGCAAGTTACAGTTACATTCCTTCCGTTCCTAGAGGCCGGGGATGGTGTCTTACTTATTAGCCACCTGAAAGATTTAATGTGGGGTTTTGTGTCTGATAAATGTAACCTGACTCTGGTACTCAAAAGGCAACTGTCTTCAGGTGTGTGTGTGTGTGTGTGTGTGTGTGTGTGTGTGTGTAAAATGTTAGTGAACTACAAGCCCCTAGTAGAATCATCTAGGTCTGTTGTTGCATGAAAACACATTACTCAACACTCTCAAGGGAATCCGTAGGCTCTACTATGGGCTCTGACTGGACTCCCTGGCCTTGTTCTTTTAGGGATGGCTGTTTGCAAAAGGAAACTCTTAAATATGTGTTGCAGGCCTTGGAAGCACGCCCTTCTCTAAAGGGCATATCTCTTTAAAAAGGAGAGAAATAGAGGGGTTATAACTCCTTTGGGCATTATCCTCAGGTGTGCCCTGGAAAGAAGAAAATCTCAAAATGGATACTTCCTATTCAAGTGAGGTAAAGTTTATCACAAGTCTGTCCGTTGCAAACACTTCATCAGAAAAGGGCAGCTCCAGACTCCTGTCACCTTGGACTTAACGTTATTTAGGTCTAGATACTGCCCCTGAGCTCCAAGGAGCACAGTGTTTCCCTTTGGCCTAGCCAAACACATGAGTTAGGGTACTGCCAGCTGCTATTACAAATAGATTACACAATGTATTATATAATATCTCAAACACAAGAGAAGTTTCTTTCTTGCCAATGCAGTAGTCCAAAGCAGTGGTTCCTTACTGGTTAATGTTTCCTTCATTAAATGATTCTGGCCCAGGCTTCTTCCATCCTGTGGCCCTTCAACCCATAGGGATTGTCATCTTCTGCATCCAGCCAGTGCCACGGGAAAGGAAGAAAAGGTACAGTAACTTCTTAAAACCCTTGGTCTGGAAGTGGTGCACCTCATTTCTGGTCACATATTAAAGTCTCTAGATGCTACAGGACCGGGAAAGTAGTCCTTGACTGGGCAGCTGCTCTCCAGAGACAACTCAAAACTGTATCACAGAAAGGAATCCTGAACTTGGGGTACATTTAGCTGCTCTGCTGCTTTTCTAGGGCAATGTCGTTAGTCGTCCAATGGCCTAGATGCCCATCTGGCATCAAATGGCTGTCTGCTGCTCACTGCCAAGCAGTCCTCTCATTACTGTGGAATCACTGACATGACTCCTGCTTCTGAAGGGGACCAAAGTTTTGTCACACCCAAACTGTGCCTTTTGGGATACTGATTTTAAACTTGTTATTAAGAAACAAGACAGTGAAAGAATCTTTGACTCTCCCCTTTTAATGCCTAAGAAATTCAGATGGAAAGGCCTGTTCTAGGATCAGTGTCTTAACATATTTACCTTAGCATTAGCTAGGAAGGCTCCTGTAGCTAGATTTCTCCATCCTGTGTCCCACTGTTTCTGGGTTGCCTACCAAAGGCTGCCTGCCACGTGCGTTCTGCTCTTCCTTAGCTACCTGTATATCGCCTATTTCCTTCAAAACTTCAGACCCCTGCCTCCTTTCTCCTTTGCCCATAATGGCATATAAATGGCAACTGCCTAATGCGCTTTGATCTCATATCTTATGACACCCCTAGCAGGTGAATCGTAATTCATTCCATACGTTTTTCTCCTGTTAATCTGGCTTAGGTAATATGATTATGAACCCAGCTAGAAGAACTTGGTGGGAGGAAAGAATGTTTTTTAGCCACCCACACTTCCATCAGATAATTGGTGAAGTGTCCCATTGGTGCTCCCAGCTCTGTCCCAGTTTCTCTAACAGGTACTTACCTGCAGGATCTGATGGTGCAGTTCTCACCTTATACCAGGCATTGCTCATCCCTCCCCTTCTCACAAGGGGTACAGCACAGTCCATCCCTCTGGCCCTCCTATAACTTGCATGGTGGGGTAGAACACTTTCTAACTAATTTTGCCTAAGCTGGTAGTGCCTCATTTAAACCACTTGCCTTGGCAGGAGAACTGCCCCTGTCTCCTCCAATTATAGCTCACGACCATGGGCCACTTAGTCTTGGAGTTTTCTTAAGTAGACTTCCTTAGTCCTGGGTGTATGTGAAAATGGTTCTAGGGCCATTCCCACATATGGCTTGATTTCTCCATCCCTTTTGTACGTAAGCATCCTCTTCCACAATGGGCGGACATCACAACTTATGGCATATCTTAGAGTTAAAAAGATGTTTAATTTAATTGCATTTCAGAGTCTTCTTGAGAAAGGGAAATTGCTGTGTGTTATGGAAAAGAAAATATTTCGTAAGAATTTTACTGAGCAAGTACTATGTCGTCTATGGCATGAGAAAAGCTATAAGGAATATAAAGGAACGTCAGTTATGGTCTCTGCTTATGAGGATCTTATAAGTCAGTAAGAACTGCTAATCACCCAGGAAACAACAACAACAAAATAGTGTAATGAGTAATGAAGTAATGATTCTAGGCTATCACCCAGGTATAAGAAGACCTGAGAGAAAGCATCTTTATTCAGTATCCTTCCTAATAGCTTTCCTTGCTATCTTTCCTTTAATGAAGTACACAACTAAGGCTATCTTTGCTTGACCTTTCCAAGTCTGATGAGAAAGAAATTTTAAACTATGTTGTTATTTTATCCTTCAACTTTAAAAAGAGTGTTTGTTGTTTCCAACTCTGGGCAAGTATACCAAAATTGAGTTTACATTTTTTTGTAATTTTTAGGGTTAGAAATATTTATTTTTTAAATTCTTGCTCATGGTAAAAAATATGTGAACAGCATTAAAGAGTTTACAGTGAAAAGTAAGTTCCTCTTCGACCCTGTATGTTACGTGGCCTCGGTGGGAACCACTGTTACTGCCGACCCCTCCACTTCCAGAGGTATTCTGTCATTCTTCATGTCTCCCAACTTCTCCCTCTCCATTTCTTAGATCAGCAGCTCTCAAGTTTTGTTGTACAAAAGAAACAATTTTGTAGAAATTCAGATTCCCTATTTTCCCCCCCAGAGATCCAGTGGGTCTGGGTGAACTCAAGGCATTTGCATGTGTAACCAGGTGGTTCTGAAGCAGGTGGAGCATGGAACCTACTTTGAGACAGTGTTTTAGAAAATAATTAGTCTCACTGCATTTGGGAACTAATTTGGTCAGGTCACAGGTGGTAGATTTTACCTATTCCTATTACAACGCCATGTTCACTTCCCCAGTCTTTGACCTTTACTGGGGTCACCTTCCCCTCGGTCGCTATGGTGACACACCAGGTCTTCTCATGCAATTAGTCTAAGGGTGCTGAGTTGTTTCACTGCCTCTGACTGGCTGACTGCCTTGCTGCTGAGCGGTGGAGTGTCGTTAGCTAAACAGAGAAAAACCCAATTCGTTTTCTTTCTTTCTCCAGATGTATGATTGCTTTTAACACCAGTTGCCTTGTGTCTCTGAAGAACAAGTAACAGTCACAAAGCTATAGATTTTTGAAAGGTAACAGTAATTTAGATTTTGTTTCAGCCAATCCGTGAATGGGGAAACCGAGGCCCAGAGTTATTAAGAAACATAACCAAGGTCACAAAACAAATTAATGTCAGAGCTGACCAGGAACCTGGCTTACTAATTTTGAACCTGGTGCTCTTTTCTCATCTTAGTGGCAGCTGAAATCACAGGGTATCTGCAAGGTATTCAAACAATTCCTGCTTCCCAGTCCACTTTGAAATATGTCCTTCTGTGCCCTATGCACCCCACCCCCATGGGTCACATCAGCCTCAGCTGGTCATCTTTGCTCATGGTAGTGACAGTGTGAATTATTTCTGAACTCTCAAACAGCAAAATCTCATCCATTTGAACCTCAGGTCACCAAATATAAAGCACTTTTGAACTGAAGGGGTTATGGTTACTTTAAGTCTCTGTAGAAACACAGGAGTTCACAATTCTTATTCTCAGCTTCCTCAAACAAAGACCCAAGGAATGGTCCTTATTACTTTTTGGAGGTTGGGGGAGGGTAGAGGTCATGAAAAGGTTGCTTGGTTTACAGTCTCATCCTGTCTCCCTCCTGCTATCGACAAAGCATCAGGATGGTTTATAGATTGCCGTCTCCCTGTAAGGCCTATTTGCTGATGCTTTGAGACATTTAACCAATCTCAAGAAACTCAAGGGAGCTGATTTCAACTGTGAATTATATATGATCCATATTTGGGATGGAATGGGCAATTTTAATGAAAAAAGCCCATTAATCAGGCCAGGGATTAGGAAAGGCTTTGATTTATATTTTTGTTGAAATAATCTATATTGATGTAAAATTTTTATAGCTCTATGAATTTAATAATATTTTAACCTCAATATGATTCATAACATTAGCCTATCACCACCACATGTATTCTCTCTCTCTCTCTCTCTGTCTCTCTCTAACTTTGGTGAAATATTAACTAATTGTACCATACATTTGATAATGTCTTCCGAGTTTAGCCAGTAGAAATATAAAAATGTCCTTGGAGAATGTGTCTGTTTTGAAGAAGAAATATTCCAAGAAAAAAGGCGCAATTAATCAAATAAATTACAGTATTTCAGAAAGAAAATTACGTGTTTATTGAAAGATATATTTACTAGATTTGTGACTTTTCCCATATTTTTGTAATTCAAAACTATATTCAGGAAAAGAAAACTGTTTTTTTTTTTTTTTTCATACAAATGGTGAGAAATAGTAATTAGTATTTGCAAGCCTTTGTATTTTTGTCTTTATGTAATTAGAGCTGTGGGCAAGTCACACCAATACCTGATTTAGTCCCAGTCTTTCAAACAGGTATTTATTTACATTAAGCCTGAAGATAGGTCCAGGCATGAAAAAATGTTATTTTTTAAAATCTACTGTAACATGTAGCCAGTAAATCAGCTTGTCTCTAACTAGGATAAGGAATGATGCCATTTTGCTTATGTGCATTATCTTGGAATTCCGCATTCCTGGGAAAATGTCAAAGATTGCATTAGCCCTGCAGTAAGGCAGGGACAGGGATCCAGGTTCAAGGTCAAAACCCTGCTGTGCCTGTATGCTCCCATGACCCTACACATCCGTGTTTATAATTTTTAAGGACCAAAATTTTCCATTGCTATTTTTAATTCACTTTTTGAAGGGATGGTGGTCATTATTCTATGGTGGTCATTATTCTGATATTTTGTTTCATATCTATTTTCCCCTGCCCTTGAAATCCAAACTGATATTCATTTTCCATCCTTATATTTTCATATCTACAACACAACTGGGCTGGGCTCATTTGTGTATAGTTGTCCTGAGAATGTTAACAATTTTATTTTCAAAAGGTGAATTGCTGACACACAACCTATAAAATAGTTATCTGTTCAAGATTCTTTTCACTTATTCCTCAAATACTCAATTTAGTTTTGGTTTTTAAAAATTCACTACTGGAAATCAGTAGCCTCTAGGAATTTCAGCATTACACTCAGCATAACAAACTATCCAATATCACTAATGGCCGATTTAGGAATGAAATGCTTTTTTTCTGGTTTTAAGCAATTTCTAATGTTGATAGAGATCAGACACCATTGACAAGGATGGAGTTAATAGCTCCCTGAAGGGACACATCACTAGCCAGGTCATAAAACTCATGCATGGCTTTGCTCTTTCAGCCATAAAGCAAGAGGAAAACAAATACATCTGTTTTCCCCCAGCATTTCACTTGTAGTTTGAAGGTACTTGAAAAGTCACAGTAATTGTAATATTGTTGTTGTCATTGTTATTTTTCATAGTGTTTCTGGAATCTGGGTATTCATTTATATTTAGTTAGTATTTATTTATTTATAGCCTTTCCTCAAGAATTTACTCTCTTAGATGTCCTTGCTCAAAATCATGTCCAAAACAAAATGCTAGTTTAGGGATGAACATAATACATTTGACACTTTGCCATGGGGAGCTATTGTCTAGAAAATTTAGGCAAAAGAACTAGTTAGTGAGGGAAGAAATTACTCACCATATTTGTTTTGGCTGCTCACATAGATGAGATTTGTGGATGATAGCTTTAATTCCTTGTGATAAAACACATCCATCCTCTCTGATTTCAGCATTGTAAATGTGCCCCCGTTTGACTAAGACAAAGTGGATCTAAACTCAAATGCATTTGCTCTGCCATTGTACAATGTGCTTGGGTAATGAGCACCTCAGGGGTGGACGGAAAAACAGAGCAGCAGAGGAGGAAGTGGTAATGGGTGAGTTGAGGGCAGGCTTTGGGATCCCACCTGGAAACCTGATGCTAAAAAGAAATTGGAACAAATAATCTCAGTGTTAGGTGAAGAGAAGACAGTGAAGTGCAGAAGACTTGCTATAAGTGAGGAGGGAGAATGTGGCACAGAGATGTTCAAGATGTTCTTTTCTGCAGGAAGAGGGAGGGGCATGTATTATTAGGTGGCTGTAGTGAAACACCTTGGATTTGAATCATCACCTAAAAGCCAAGCAGATTTGGAAAGGTCTCAATTTTCTTCAAGGTAATTAGAACTAATGTTTGTTGAGCTTCTACTAGGGCCAAGTTTTCCACAGATGTTATCTCATTTAATTCTGCACACATCCTCAGAAGGAAATTACAATCACTTAGCACTGTGATTGTAATTTCATCTTTTGCCTGCTTGCTACGTGCCCCAAACAGTGCCGAGTGCTTGTTTTGCATTGCGTCTTCATAGTAGTTACTTATAATTGAGGAAACAGACTCAGAGATGAGGGGAACTTACTCAAAGATATACAGTAAATAGAGCTGGGATGTAAATCCAAATAAGTCTGACCTAAACCCCAGAATTCCTGCTTCTTCAGTGAGTGAAAAATCCATCTGTTAATTTTTGACATGTTCTATCTGGGAGGTAAGCTGAGTACCTGTCATTTATTTGGTTGCGCCAAGTCATTACCTAAATCCCTCAGAAGTCAAGGGGATAGTATATGAAAGTTCTTAGAGTGAGGGAGAGGCAAGGGAAAGAAGTAGAAATATTTGGTCATGCCCCATCCCTGGGTTACCATCTAACGGTAATCAAGCACACAAAAACAAAATATTCCAAACCCTTATCCCTTTGAGTGGCAGTGATGAAAGCAATCTTAGCAGAATATGGAAACCCTTGATTGGATGTTGTTTCGTTCAGCATCCCACGATGCCTCTGGGCTTCACAATGCCATGCAATGATAAGTCTAATTCTGCTTCCAAATGTGAAGAGAGGGACTGTGACACTGAAGAGGAGGACTTTTTGGAATATGTCTTCCCGTTATGCTCACAAGTAGACTGGCTCTCCACACAGCTTCGCAGGCTGCTGCACCAATACTTGGAGTTATACCTTGATGGGAGGAAAGGTCAAAGAAGCCCCAACCCAGGTGGTGAGTAGCTGGAGTGGTGCAGTCCTGCTCCCCCACCATAGATTCCTGTGAGATTAAGAGAAACATTCGTCACTGGATCTCCTCAGCTTCTGCTGATCCAGGATGTGGTTGTGGTATGCCAGCATGTGGTTAGTTTGAAATTTGAGGTTTATGCCCAACCACCACCAGGAATTCCCAGTGGGTGGCATTGCCTGCACCCCTTCAGACTTAAATGGGGGAAAACCCATAAATTTGGAAAGATTTTTGTCTCAAAAATGAAATGTTTTTATGATTAAGTTATAACTTCATAAATGAGACATAATATAATTAAGCTATATTATGTAATGGCTTTCAGCTAGAATTTTGTAGTGTATTAAAAAAATAGTTATCAGGTCTATAAAATAAACTTGCTAAGTTCTGAACTTCATACAATGTTTACCCCTTCAAAATGCCTCGAACTGCATGCTCTACATTTAATTGGTAATAATGGCTTTATTATCTGACATTTTTGAAAAAACAGAATGTGACCTATGAGTTAAGACTTCCAGTTATCTGTACTTTAATTTAGGCTAATTTCCTAAATTTCAAGTTGTACCTAATATTTTTCCTGCTATGAAGCAGCAAGCCACAGTGTCTTCTCAACAATTATTTAAAGGTAGGGAGTTTCAATGACTTTTTAGTTGAGAAGGCAGGAGAAGACCACCTGGGCATAGAAAAACCTTTTCCCATTTCAAAGTGCAGTTTGAAAACCCCAAACACTTTAGAACACATCCTGAAACCACACACAAAAATCAAGCTTTATTTCAGACATGATTAGAATTGAAAATAAAACTGCCCTGGTTAAAGCAAAGAGGTTCATTGGCAGAGGAGGGAAGTGCTATCCAACTAGTAGAGGTGTTTATGAAAATGTGACAGAGTAGGACAATGCCAGGGAAACTGGGCCAGACTCTAGGTTCATCACTGCAGATTGTTTGTTGCAACACAATTTTTAATTAGAGCTCAAAAGTGGAGCAAAATTTACATTGGAGGGCAAAAGGAAGAAACAGCCTCTACAACTATCTATGTGATAAAATGCTGGATACCACGGCATTTACCATAATAAGAATTTTCTGTTCTGCCACTTTCAGAGTTAATTTTCTTCTGTTGAAAGCAGGAGGAATTACAAAAATCTTTTATATCAGATTTGCAAATACCAATAAGTTACCCACCCCCACATTTTCTTTATCAGCTTGCCCTTTCAACAGGCAGTGCACAGTAAAATGAATAAATTCAGCATATTTTCCTGTTCACCAAGCATAAATTATTAGTAACTGGTGAGAGGCTGTCTGAAAGACTATTTTATTTTATAGAGGAGTCTTATCTATAAATGATTCTGTTTGAAATCAAAGAAGATATTGTCTTATCTTTGTGACCTCAGGAAACTGAACTATAATGGCATGTTTCCGTTCGAAAGAGGGCAATGAGAAGATTCGTGCATAAGCTGAAAAACTCTACTAATCTATTCCTGCTCTTGGATCAGATTCCAAGTCTTTGAAATAGTAGGAGAATTACCATAGCATTAGTATGTGATACGACACCATTGCAAATTATCTGATGAGTGTGTTCTCTCTGCCAGGCTTCAGCTCTGGGTAGGGTGATTGGACTCTGTGACCTCAGAGGTCCTTTCCAACTGAAACACGTTACAACCCTTTCTATCATAGCCCTTTAGTAATGGGCTGTTGTTCTGTTATTTTTGCTGGCCTTTCAGCTCTAGTGCATTAAGTCATGATTTCCCTCAAAGACACACTGTGATTTCCACACCTGAAAGGATGGTAGCAATTTGATAAAGTATCTGTTTGAAGTTGCACTAACAAAATGTGCATCTATTAAAGGACTATAGCTTTCATTCAATGACAAACAGCCTGGAAATTCATAAAGAGTTTTCATGTGGTGGCACATTTTTTCAGTCCTCATTTCCTCTGATGCTTGTCTTCTGTCTAGTGCTCTCATTATGATAAACTGGGTATTGAACCACAAAGTTGGCATTTAGCATGAACATGTTATATTGTACCCCTTACCATTTTGCAATGTTCTTGATAGATTATTCTTTCTTTCTATTTATTCATATTTTTATTTTGCAGTAAGGGTCAATGATTTCTGAAAATGTACATTTTTAATAAAGCAGCTCTGGACTGTGACTTCTATTTGGGCATTGGCACTAAGGAAAAGAGATTGGACATTCTGAACCTTCTGTGGTAAGACAGAAGATAATACTGAATCAAAGACTCCTGGCTCTGAGCTGGGCTGACTCACAACCTTGGCTCTTCCATTCAGCAGGAAGGAAAACATGGAGGAGACTGACTCACTTGTCCGGGCAGCACGTGCGTGAGGTTGAGCAGTGAGACCAACCTCCTGACAAGCCGTGTTGGTTGTTCTCTCAGTGAAGTGAAAAGCATGTGAAAATTATTCATCCTCAAATGTTAGGTCTTAAAATAGTTTGCGCTGCTGTTCTATTTATAAGAAACGTGCAACAAGTTTTTTCAGCCCACGTGGGTGAACATTCAAATGACCAAAATCCCTTCATGGTAGAAATACATATGAAGTACGTAATATTGGGGTCGACTTTGTCTGCTGAATACAATTGTATAGGTTTCAACCATATAATTCTATAATACAGCATCTGTATATTGCAGTGTGTGCAATACCCAAAGTCAATTCTCCTTCTGTCATCATATATTTGACCCTCTTGACCTTTTCCTACCCCCCTCCTCTCCCCTTTCCCTCTGGTAACCACTAAGCTGTTGTCTGTGTCTATGACCTTTTGTTTGTTTGTTTGTCTTATTTCTTTGTTGCCTTCAGTTTTATATCCCACATATGAGTGAAATCATGTTTCTCCATTTTTTCTGTCTGACTTATTTCACTTAGTATAATATTCTCAAGATCCATCTATGTTGTCACAAATGGCAGTATTTCACCTTTCCTATGACCAAGTAATACTTATTGTACAACTCAACAACAACCCCCCCCCCCAAATACTCCAATTTAAAAATGGGCAGAGGACCTGAAAGGATACTTTTCCCAAAAAGACATACCTACAGCCAACAGGTATATGAAAAGATGCTCAACTTCACTAGCTATCAGGGAAATGCAAATCAAAACCACAATGAGGTACCACCTCACACCTGTGAGAATGGCTATTATCAACAAGACAAGGAATAACAAGTGCTGGAGAGGATGTGGAGAAAAAGGAACTCTGGTACACTGCTGGTGGGAGTGCAAACTGGTACAACCACTGTGGAAAACAACACAGAGGTTTCTCAAAACATTAAGAATATAATTACCGTATGACCTAGCAACTTCTCTTCTGGGCAACTACCCCTCAAAATTTGAAAACATTATCTGTAAAGATATATGCACCCCTATGTTCATTGCAGCATTATTCATGGTGGCCAAGACATGGAAACAGCCACTGCCTCTAAAGGGCATGAAGTGGTTAGGATTCCTTGTTTACAGGCAACAGAAACTTATTCTGGGTAATAAAAAGGAATTACTGATGGACAAACAGAATCAGCAGGAGATGGACAGCTGTGTTTGTGAATAGGCATCTCTGGAAGGCCAGGAATCAGGAAGCAAAACACCTGTTTCATAGCAGGTTGAGTACAGTTGGTGTCAGGACAACTGTGGCCATAAACAATGTCCAATTTCTTTTGACTTTGCATTTCTGGTTTAAAGAGTGTCCAAATGATGCTCCTAGTCTCTATGTTGAGGCGAGAAGAAAGACAATCTAATCCTGTGGCTTCCTGAATGCCTGGAATTACCATTTCTCCAGGACTGCACATGGTAGGATGAGGTAATTACCAAAAAATAAAACTAGAGGGTCATTAGAAAGTGAAAAAGGATGCTGGGTGACAAATGTCCATGAGAAGGCATATTTCCCTCTCCAATTCCTCATCTGTCCAACTCATTTCAATTCAATTCAACAAACATTTATTAAGTATCCCTGCACAAGGTGCTATGTTAGGTATTGGACCTTGTGGGAAAATGGGCCTTCTGTACTTTGCTACCAACTTTATTGCATACAGTGGGATCATGGACTCCCATGGCTTATTTTTTTAAGACTTTATTTTTTAGAATAGATTTAGGTTCACAGTACAAATGAAAAGAAGGTACAGAGATTTCCTATATAACCCCTGTCTCCACACAAGCATAGCTTCCCACATTATCAGCAATGTAGGTTCACATACTCGTAGAGTGGTACATCTGCTACAACCGATGAACCTACGCTGACACGTTACAATCGTTTGGAGTCCATAGTTTACTTTAGGGTTCACTCTTGGTGTTGTATAGTCAATGGGTTTGGAAAAGTGTACAATGCCATGTATCTATCTTTACAGTATCATAGATAGTATTTTCACTGCCCTAAAAATCTTCCGTGTTCTGCCTGTTTATGATGCCCTAACCCCAACCCCTAACCACTGATCTTTCTTACTGCCTCTGTAGTTTTGCCTCTTCCACAATGTCATATACTTAAAATCATACAGTTGGTAACATTTTCAGATTGGCTTTTTTCATTTAAGAGTATGCATTTAAGGTTCCTTCATGTCTCTCCATGGCTTAATAGCTCCCGTCCTCTTTTTTTATTTTTTATTTTTTTAGTGTCGAATAACATTTCATTGTCTGAATGTTTCACAGTTTATTTATCCATCACCTGCTGAAGGACCTCTTGGTCACTTCAAAGTTTTAGAAATTATGAGTAAAGCTGCTATAAACACGTGCTCAGGTTTCTGTGTGGACATAAGTTTCAAACTACTCCTTTGGGTAAATACCAAGGCGCGCAATTGCCGGACCCTCGGTGAGCATTTGTTTGGTTTTGTATTCCCGTGGCTTTTCACTGAAGAGTCAAGATGAAGAGCCGGCCACCTCTGGCAGGCATTCCAATGCTGTCTTCTGAGATTATCTGAAGTCTTTTTTTTTTTTTTTTTTTTTTGCATTTTGGTATGTGGGTAGCTCCCTGGCTGGGAATCGAACCCAGGCCGCAGCGTTGACTGCGCCAGCGCGGA
Source organism: Lyroderma lyra (assembly GCA_004026885.1). Classification (NCBI taxonomy): domain Eukaryota; kingdom Metazoa; phylum Chordata; class Mammalia; order Chiroptera; family Megadermatidae; genus Lyroderma; species Lyroderma lyra. The sequence continues at coordinate 109,639 of PVJL010000420.1, forward strand.
AGCCTTAGCCATTACACCACCAGGGAACTCCTGAAGTCTTTCTTTGACCCTTCCTGCGTTTCCCACCTGCTCTGTTCTCTGGTGTTCTTTTACCCTTTAAAGGGCACTACTTCCCTTCCCTTCCCCTTATGTCTTGGCCTTACTCCCAGCTACCTGTCAAACAATATCAGTAAGATGTTAAGTGAAAATGGGTATAGGATCTTGCTGGAGTGGTAGAAATGTTGTAAATCTGGATTGTGGTGATGGTTGCACAACTCAGTAAATGTACTAAAAATCGGCAAATTTTACATTTAAGACAGGTGAAGTTGATGGCAGGCAAACAATACCTCAATTAAATTATTTTTTTAAAAAGATGCCAGGAGATACTTAAGGCTACAAAGTACACTCCTTTGGTTGGAAAAGCCTTTCAGAGAGGAAAGAGTCAATTGAGAGTGGTGGGATGATGGTTTGACGAGCCAGCGTAGGTCACAGATAGTGCTGGGGTTAAAGAACAGTTCACACAGCATTGGGAGCAGTCAACTACTACTTCCTTCTTGATTATTTGTCATCAGTTTGCATCAGAAAACTTAAGGCTTAACAGGGGTTCACAGGGGTACCCAGCTGCCGGTTCACGAGCTGAGACTGGGCACCTCCCACTAAAGGAGGTTTACTGAGGAGGAAGGGAGAGCAAAGTGTGTGTGGCCTATTTCTCGTGAGGGCGGACTGCTGTTTTGTGTTTCTCCTTTTCCTCTCAGCTGCTCCCCCGTCCCTGGAAGTTCACATGAGAGAAGAGGATAAATGGAGAGAAACAGCATACTCCCCTCCCCACAAATGTTTCCAGCCCCTGAGGTATGCCATAAGAAAAAGAATACGAAAATAACTTATGGGATTAGAAAGTTTGCTCCAAAAATGCTAAATCCCAGAGACTCCACGAAACTGTTAGAATCAATCCTCTTATTCAAATGTTGTTGCATGACCTAAAGACCATTCTGTTGGTAGAATTATTTGCTTCAGAAGTTATCTTTGTGCTGAAAAGCCTGTCATAATTTTTAGTGCTTCTTACATCCAATCTTAATCATTTTTCCTGGCTTTTGGGCTCCCCAGCAACCATGTCCATTTTAACTGTATGTTTTCCCGACTATCTCTAACCTTAGCTTCCCACCTGTACTGGATTTTTCCTCTTCCCTCCTGAACCGTGTGCTGCCCATTGTCATACTTTATCCTGTCTATAATGATTTTCTTTTACTTCTTACTCAAGTTGGCTCAAGGGCCACTTTCCTCTAAAGAGTTGCTTTTTGTTGTTGTTGTTGTTGTTGTTGTTGTTGTTTTGCTTATTTCTATCCCACAACATTCTTCCATTCCTTTGAACCCAACAATGATCGTAATCTCTATCATGCAATTTGAACTTGATTATTCTATTATTGATACTTTATATATTTTTTGTTAAATATTATGCAGTTTTGGTGGCCTGCCCTACAAAGGGGAGACTTTTTATTTCTTTAGCATCTCCTATGTACAGTTGTGTTGAAACCCTAAAAATACCCTGCTATTCTCTGAGGGCCTCCGAAATTCTCCTGAGCTGTCTTGGGACTGTGTGACAGCCTTTCTCAAAGGCTACTTTCCTACTTCCGTTTACAGGGAGGGGAGTATTTGTTGTCCCCTCTGTCATGTTTTAATGGAGGATAGAATTTCTCTCTTCCCAAATAGGGCCACACTGGAGCTAACTCCTCCTGACACGTTCTCTACCCACCCCCACCTGCTCCTCCCCTTGAGTGAAGGAATGGTGACTCCAAATGGCCATGCTTGACACTACTTTTGGAAAATTGTAAGAGGATAGGTTTGTGTTTCTCAAAAGAGAATGGACATATGCCTAGGTCCCTCAAAAAAAAAAAGGTAATGGGTTCCAGCTTTTCTCTTCTCATTGCCTGCCTTCTGATCAGCCAGAAGGACCACTTGTATCTTGCTTTCTGCACCTAACACAGGGTCTTCCTGTGTTGACCATGGTCATCGGGAGAGATAGGCATTTTCATTTTGTGTTCTAGTTTTTCTACCTGCAACTCAGGGGTTAAACACGTCTTCCATTTCCTATTGGTCTGTCTGTCCTCAATTTGGAGTAGCAGATAGGAAGCCAGACCACATCCTCCAATCCAGCAGTTTCCAGGAATCCTAAACCTTAGGCAAGAAGCTATCTAGGTGATTACTTAGTCTATTAATAAAGCCATACTTGGACTCTTATTCAGCTGTTTGTTCTGGCATGTCTACTCTAGTGCCATGGCAATGGAGAGGAGATGGGTGAGTGTTAGTTTGGGACCCTAAACATTACCTTAAAACCTTTATACAAGGTAAGTCCAGGAAATGGGTTAATCAGATGGTTGTATAATTTTAGTGAAGAATGTCCTATAATCTTCAGTAGGAATGGTCTGCGTGGGATTGATAAATGTTTGCGTGTGAGTTCTCTTCCCCATGGCTATACAGAGCAGCAGCAGAGTAAAGATTCTCAAGCAAGTCATTGGAACTGCCAGATTCTAAAACCTACATTGATTTTGGAGGGACCCTGCCAATTTGTGCAATATCTGATGATCTTTCTGAGTTTGTGGTCATCTATATTATTTAACTTTCTTCAATACCTCTTGGCCAACCTCAGGCATTATGGAGCCCCTGCCTAGACTGTGATAAAGGCCACATTTACAAGATATTCTACACACTGCTCTTCCCTAATCAGTGTGCAAACAGCTGAGAGTAACATGTTGTTAGCAGCACAGTACTAGGAGGAAGTTGACCCAAAGTTAGTTAGCATCCTTTTCAGAGGTGAGGGAGGCATTTCAGCGTACACTCACAGCCAGGTAGATGCATGAGTATGCAAAGATATTGTTCCTTTCTAGTGGCTGGCACACTTATGACTGGACTTGTTCAGGATTCCTGCAAGTCCCTCCTGAATTCTGTGCTGCCTTCCAATCGGATGGTTCAATGAGTAAAAGAGAAAGATGGTAGCATAGAGCATGGAACTCAGTGTGTCTTTCAAGCAGGAATCGTGTGACTGGGGTTTGTTGGCCTCCTGGCTGAGAGCTGTTTATTTTTATTAAGGAGACTCCATATGCATAAGCAAAAGTGTAACAGCAGCAACAACACTAATAATGCACTCAGTCAGCCAAGCCCTTTATTTTCTTGCTACCAAGTAGAAAAGTGCACCCTCTCCCTTTTGCCCCCTTCTTCGTCGGAGGCTAATGAGCACTGAAATCCCTTTGATTCTGAATGAGCAGCACAATGAAAGGGCCATCATTGAAAATGGGGAGGCTGAGACAGTTTGCTTTCTCTCCACCTTCCTTAGTAAGCTCAGCGGCTGACCTTTGGCTCAGCAACTGGCCTGCTAGTTAAATGCAACCACTGAGCAATCACTTGACAGGATTTCCAGCTTATTAAAAATGGAGTGTAGCCACCAGGGATTCAAGCACAAAGGTAATAAAAGAGCATCTAATAAAAACTTAGAACATGTGCACACACATTCCAAGGTAAAGCAGTCTTTAACCCCCACTAACCCCTTAAGATTAAGGTTCAAAGACCAGGGTGAAGGAATGGAAATGAGCTACAAAACTGGGATTAGGGGACACTTTTAAACCCTGGCTTTTTTTTTCTTCCAAAATTGTTTTGTAAATGATGGAGCAGTGATGCTGATTATGTTGTTTATACCTAATTTACATTATATATATATATATATATATATATATATATATATATATATATATATATATATATATAAAGATGTAGGCACTAGTTGTATAAATCAGTAGAAGAATACAAACATTCAGACATTTAACAACAAAACCACCTTCTAATTTTAATGAATGAAGTATGTGGTGAATGTAGGAAAATCAGAGTGTCAACTTCTATGACCTTGGATGATACACCTTGTGGTAGGGTACTGTCACTGCGCTCATATGCTAAGGAATAAAAATATAAAACAGTTCCTGAAAATCTCCTGCCATTGTCTTCTCGTTGCTTCTCTGTGGTTTCTTCTTAGGTAACTTTAAAAGGGATCTGCTTTCCAGTGTAATAATCAAATATGTAGATGTCTTCCAAATAGTACTGTTTCTTGCTGCCTGTCACTCAGATACCTTTTATACATTTTCACATTTTCCTCGGAAAGTGTAATGCGAGTTTCCCTCATATGGAACACTGTTAGTGCCATATTTATTAGTATTTACTAGCTTATGTTTCTGAATGAGAGCAGAGTTAGAAAGAAGTCAACGTAGGGACTATTGAGTTACTCTCACAGTGGCCAGAAGTGACTGGCAGCTTTAGCAGAACAACTAAGAGTCAAATTCCCGAAACCAGATTTTCTGCATGTGGTGGAGAGAGCCTAGAATCAGCAGGAAGTAGACCCAGCGGGCTGTCTGTCTTCTGCTGACAACTTGTTTCATTTTAGACAAGACACTTCACATCTTTGTCTCTTCATCTGTGAAATAAGAGTTTGTGAGTTGGAGTAGATAATCTCTATGCTCTGGGCTTCGACACTCTGATCACTTGATTATGGAACTTCTTTCTAACAGTGTGTTCTCCTCTCTGACCCCTTGTTGAGAAACCTCATTCTCTACCCATGGGATCCACCTTTTCTGCAGCAGTGCATGTCCCAGGTATGACGTATTCCGTCTGGATTTATAAGCAGGTGCCTCCAGGATAATAGTTCACAACGGCTTTTGGCCCTTTACATTCTAACGTATGTGTTGGGGCTTTGACACTTAAGTCCTGCAACAGAACACAACGTAAGACAATTTCTTTCCCAATATAAGACAATTGATATTTGGTGCAAGATTTTAAAACTTCCTTTTCTTTCTATTGAAATGTCCCTGAAATTCATCTGCCCTTTCAGGAGATTCTGATAGTCCCACTTCTGGCATTTTGGGAGCTTGAACAGATTAGGAAAGAATATAAAAGGGCATTTTTATGAGAGAGGAAGATCTATCTATCTATCTATCTATCTATCTATCTATGAATGAATGGAGCAGAACCCTACGAACTAGCCTTTGGTACTCCAGAAAGATTGGGGAGGCCAAGTAAGTAACAGGTGAATCACTGTGCCCACAGGCCACCTGGGTTGGCTGCCGTTGTGATCCCAATACTCCTCCAAAATGAATGCCTATCAATGGATTTCACCACATTTTTGAGTACTTAATGTTTTCCTTATGTAATTAATGGTATAGATGTGGAAAAAGCAGCTGCGACTCCTTCAAGGACCCTGTTAGCTCAAGGAGTTAATATTGCTAAAGGACCATTATTTGCCCAGAAAATCCTGAATGCCTTTTTGGTCATAACCGGTTATTCACCTGGACCAGAATCATCAGCAACAAATCCAGCACAGTCATCTAAAGATCCACACATTTGTTCTCATTTCAAAAGGAACTATTTTGGAAAGCAGAAAGATTTTCTTGCGTGTCTCGCCTTTTTGGTCTCTAAATTGAGTATGTTAGTCCTAAGCTCTGTGGGTTGCAGCTGCTTACTCACAGAGCACCACAGTTGGGAAGAGAGAAGCTGTCAGTCTAGAAAATTCTGCTCTCCCCTGGTAAACCAAAGACCACACAGTGCTGGTAGCTATTCAGGCATAAATATAGAAGTTAAGTCAGGTCTGGACACTACAAGCTTCTCAGTCCATGAGGCAAAACCATTCTTCTATAATTACTGAAGCCAGAAGTTGTTTAAATAGGGGAGGCTTGTTTGGGTTGTGTCTTGATTTTTGTTGTTGTTGTTGTTGAAATTGTTTTTTATCTCTTTAGATGACATTACAGCCACATTTTGATAGCCTAATTTGAGTGAATTTTTTAGAGAGATGAATTAATCACATTTTATTTATTATTATAAGGATCATTGGCAGCCCTAGGCCCCCATAAAGTCAGGGGTCCCTTTATTGAAGGACAAAAAACAGAAAACTAAGCTACTTTGCCTGGAGGGCTTCCACAGGCTCATGGTTTGAAAGAGGTTTTATTTTTGTAGTATTTTATATACACAGACATATATATATATATATATATATATATATATATATATATATATATATATGGAGTCTGTCTGGAAAATATCCAGCCATATAATATGAGAAATAGAGGCATTTATGGCTGGATTTTTTTTCCAGACATCATGTGCGCACACGCGTGTGCGCGCGCACACACACACACACACACACACACACAGTATACACATCTGCAAATGCAAATCATGTGACTTCTGGGCGCACAATTAATTGTTTGGGCTCGCACATATGCTGATAGCATTTATTTTACGCACCTGCCTCTTCTCCAGTTCCAGTTTGCCTCAATCTTTTGATTTTGTTCTAATGTGCAGGTATTTGCTGAAGTATAACCACTTAGAGAGCATCTGGGTTCACATGGGTTTTAAAACCTAATCCACATTTTAAGACTTTCTCACCTCTTGAACTGGATTAGAAAAAATGAATACATCATAGTAACCAATATTAATACTTCCTTCACATTCCTAAGTGTTTACATTTGCTTCTTGGTTATATTCCTCAATTTGGAGTTTGGTTCCCTGCTTTGTCTTAAGATTCCCTGGGTCTTACAGTAATGCTTATCATTTGCATAGGACTTTTAAAGCCCTTTTCAATCATTAATTAATCAATTCATAAGATGTCTTCTCACAATCCCCATTTAATGCATAAATTAGTAAACTGGGCCAAGCAGAGGTTAAATGACTAGGCCAAGGCTACGTAGGGATTCATTTTTGTACATTTCCAGGAAGGAAGATACATTTTAATTCCAGTGCTCAGCAAAATTCGCAATTTCAATATCACACTATCTGGCAATAAACGTGGGCAATCTGGGGAGATCCGTGCTCTTCGTGTAGTGTTAGGTTTGCACGTGGAAATGAGAACGACTGCTTAAGATCACGGCAATCTCCTTGGTCTCAGGCTCAGGCCAATCCTTAGAGCTGAGTTCTCCTAACTTTTCTTGAGAAGCCATTTTTTCATGTTTTGGGGAACCTAACAATTACTGCCCAGGAAAGAACTGAAATGCTGATAGTACATATCAAAGACATAGAATAGGAAAGGCTTTGGGTCATGGTCTTCTTCCCAGGAGACCTTTCCAACGAAGGGAAGAGTAGAGTGGCAGCTGGGCTGCAGATTAAACAGGTAGAAGTTGAAGATTGATAATATGCATTTTGCCCATTCAGGAGCCCAAGGGTGATGATAGAAATGAAGGGGTGCAGGCTGTGGAAGCTCTCCCAACTTCTCCCCAAATGATTAAGAAAATCGTGCTTTTTTTGGCTTCTTGTCACGTTTGGGCCTGCAGGGCACTTTTGATCCGGTAAACTGCAGGGCTTCAATAAAGACCTGGGAGGTTGGCAGTTACCCTGAGCTCAGAATGGCATCTAAGTTAGGAAGAAAATCTGCTGCTACGGAAAAAGGGCAAAGAAAAGATGGGAAACAGACCCCAGTTAAGATGTGTCTACACCAGGGGACATGGACTGGACAGAAGAGGCAAGCTCCCAGAGATGGTCACTTCTGAGGTGGTCACTAGGCGGTCTTTGCCCAGGAGTTCTGAAAGCACTAAATGCGATGTTGTCTGACTTTCCTAGGGATGCAGTAAGAAATCACTACCAATGTGGTGGTTTAAAATGACTGAAATTTATTCTGGAGAAAAGAATTCCAAAATCAACTTGTAGGCAGGGCTGGTTCCCTTCTGAGGCTCAGAGGGAGAATCTGTTTCATGCCTCTCTCTTAGCATCTGGTGGCTACCAGCAACTGTCTGGTTTATAGATACATCACTCTCCATTCTGCCTTCGTCTTCTCATGGCTATTTTCTCTGTCTCAAATCTCCCTTTCTTTTCTCTTATAAGGAAATTAGTCATTGGATTTAGGGCCCACTCTCAATCCAGGATGATCTCATCTGTCTTTAACCTAATTACATCTTGCAAAGATCCTCTTTCCAAATAAGGTTTCATTCACAGATACTGGGGTTAGGACTTGGTTGTGTTTTCTTGGGAAATAAAATTCAAACCACTACAGATAGCATCCTTCAAATCTCAGGTGTCTGGGGAGAAGCTGAAATGGTCTCTAGATACTGCGCACCGGGGTCTCTCCTGTGACTCCAGACAGAGACTGGCAATAACACTAATACTTCAACACACTTCTCCAAACAACAGCATTCCCCTATATATCCACATTAGAGTGAGCACAACAGGTATTTCTGAGGAAGAGTTGATAAATGCTTCCTTCTGCTTCTCTCCTATATTGTCCTATTCACCTAGCTCTGCGCCCAACTACACGGAGGCATTATGTAATTCATAGGACATTGATCTGGGTCCCCGGTAGCATCTTTGTACTGTCCTGATCCTTCCTGTTCCTTCCCAAACTACCTCAAATCTGCTCTTTGTGGAGCTCCACAACCCTCCCAGCCTCCCAATTTTGTAACTTAATGCATCATTCTGGGATTCTCCCTGTCCCACTGCCTATATCCGATCAGTCCCTAGGTAATGCTGATTCCCCAACTTTGTATTTCCTCATCCATCCCCTCCTTTTTATCCTCATCAGCCCTGTTCTCTTTTAGGCTTCCATCCCTATCTTATAACTATTAACATCAGCTGCTTCCCCGGTTGGCCTTCCTTGAGTCAGTCAATCTAGTCCATCAGTTACTCTATAATGATAGTGACGCCCCTACTGATGTTTAGGTACTCTCTTGCTTTAAATCTTCCAATGGCCTCCTTGGCCAGATTAATGCCTAAAGTCTTAAGGGGGCACAGAGTTCTTTATGACCAACTTGACTAGGCTGCTGAATCTGCCGTTTGTGGCACAGATACGAATTCTGCTAGAAAGAACTCTGGGTGTCACAATCCTGAGGTGTGTGCTCTAGCACATAGCAGAAAACACTTCCACTCACCCCAGGGCTTACAGAACAGACACATCCAGGTCTGCTCAACAATCAGCAACATACAAAGTACTTTACTTTTTAAACACTGGGCATGAAATTTTGTGGTCTTTTGGCTTTAAAAAATGTACTCTCTTTCTTCTTCCCCTGAAATCTCATATCCTAGAGCCTAGACTCTGTGCTGGATTGGGTTTTCTGTTTGGCAGTAAAAATCTTTTCCCCTGAGAGTTCAATCACTGGTCCCTTAACCTTTGCTTATTTTTCAAATTCCTCTCTAAAGCTTTGTACTTCCCTTATTTCCATCCGAGTGTCCTGGGTTCTACCCAAAACATCTTTGAGTTCCTTAAGCACTAGCGATTTTATACCCCCGTGCATTTTGCCCATGCTCTTTCCTCTTCAAGGAATACCAAATGCCCTATGCATACCTGAGTCTCCTTTGAGCTTAAGTGTTAGCTTCTCTGACTCCACCGGGCAGGCCTAGGGGCTTGGCATTCCCATAGCAGTCTAGTGAGCTTGATAACAGAGCTTATAGCAGCTATTCAATGGCAGAGTGTTTTTAAAACCATATCAATACCCCATTAGTAGATGGTGAAATCAATTTTTAAAATGAAATAGAACAGAAAATATCAATTATCTTACATTTAGTGAAGGTCTGATATGTAGACTATTGCTGCTGTTGCTGCTGTGTGTGTACTGGTCTAGGAGTATTTCTTACTGTGGGTCACTGGTACTAGATTGTGAGTAATCTGAGTGCCAGATTTTGTCTCAATCATATTTGTATGCTTCGGGCATGGTTCCGTGTTTGCACAGAGTTTACAGTCAGCAAATATTGGGTGAATCGAGGGGAGGGGAGAAGGCGGAAGGGGTGGCAGAGGAGGGAGGGGAAGCTAAATATATGGTGATGGAAAGAAAAGCAAAAAAAAAAAAATATTGGGTGAATCAAGGCATGCATGCAACTATGAGAATTGAGCACAAAGTTTTCAACACATTCTCAGGAAGCTTAGAAGAGAAATGGCAAAACACCGAGAACAACAGAATCCACCTGCTAATAGTTGCAAATAGTTGAAGCCAGAAGTTTGGAGTAAGTCATGCCTGTGTCTTCTGCAAGTTACAGACTCAGATGCAGCTAATGTTGATTTAACGTCTACCTCTTTGTCACATGTTATCTCATTTAGTCTTAGAAAAATGCTGCAGTCATGGTGCTCCTTTTTTTAGTTAGTGAAACTGAGGACAAAGAGGGTTAAATGTTGCTTCAAGTTATACCACAAATTCTCAGGGAGGATGGTGTTTGCCTTTGCATCTTTTATTCCTTGGGTAGATGTTCTTTTGTATATGGAGATGTAAAAGTCAGTAGTGTGGCAGCCTCTGAAAGGCTGTGGAGGAGTCTTAGGGGGAGGAAAAGAGCAGAACAAGTCACTTGCTCAGTTACAGCACTGAGGAAAACAGCCACCTGGAGAAGGAAACATTACCACACATTTGTGATAAAGACCTGTAAGGGCTGTGAAGAAGTGATCTCAGTAGACCCGTCAAAGGTTCATTAACCAAAAGCAGAAGATATGGCTCTCTAAGTGTGATGGGAAGTATTTGTCATACAGTTGTACTGTCACGGATGGGAGCCATCGGCAGCTGTTGTGTGCTGCTTGCACATTAACCACACAACCAGGGAGATTGATTTGGAAGCCTAGTCCCTGAAGCCCTCCCCCGTCTGCCTTCACCTGCCTGCTCCCTCTTCCCTCATCACTACCCCCAATATCTGCTCACTCGGCATCCCCAGCTCACCTCCCACTCCCATCTGGATGCTGCAGAGCAGATGTGGACACAGCCATATGTTCCATCACTCCAACATTGTGCTTCTAAATTGGTTCAAGTTGAATTGTGATTAATCTAATCTGTTAGCCTTCACTGTTATCATCACTAGGTCAGATAATGGTGATGGTTATTGATTTGCCCAATACAAAACTCTTTATTTATTACGAGTCTTGCACACAAGGAAAGGAACTCATTGAAAGACCAACAAAAATATTTATATTTATTCATCTAAAGTAGGCAAGTATAAGACCGTGTCCTTGGCTCTATCCTGTTGAACATGTTTGTCAGGGACTTGAATAAAGACATAAAAGACCTGCTGATTAAATTTGCAATTGGCATGACGCTGGGCGGGATGGCTGATAGGCTCGATAATAAGATCAGAGTTTGGAAAGATCTTGACAAGTGGAGCAAAAGGCCAAAAACAACATGAAAAATAAAGTAACAACAAACTTAAGGTCCTGCACTTGGAGTAAAAAGGAAAAAAAGTCTGCTTCAAAAGTATATAGTATGGAAAGAAAAGATCTACCTTTGTAGCATTTCTAACAAAAACAACTGAGGGCTACGAGTTAACCACAAAGGTGATGCGAAGTAGGCTGGAAGGGGCACCGTTAAGTGTCCACCCAGTAAACACTGCACAGATGCAACCACACCTGTAGGACTCTGGGTGTCTGCCACGTTTAAAATAAAAATAAAAATGTATGTCACTTATTGATTGATTGAAAATTTTTTTATCACATTCCTCTTCAAAAATTACCAGTGTTACAAGGGTTAACTGGGTGAAGGAAATATTATTAGGTGTATTTAAAAAACCAATATTCTTCCTTCCAACATCCCCTAAACCAGGTAACCCATGTTCATAGCCTGGGGTACATCGTCTCACACTGTCAATGTTCATGTTGACACAAACCTCAAAACAAATATCCGTGCATATGAGATTTTCATTGGACATTTTATTTATTTATTTATTCGTATTAAGTGGGTCCTGCAACACTGATTCTTCTCCAACTTTCTTTCTTCACTTAAGGGTATGTCATGACACCTCTCTGAGTTAATATGCCTAGATCTAAGGTATTAAAAATAATGCATAATATCCCATGATATGGATGTACTACCATTTATTCAGCCCTTCTCAGTGCTACACTTTAAGAGGAATCTTGGCAAATAGGTAGGGACTGCCTTTGCAGGGTGGGATGGTGGAAGGTGGAGCTAGAAGCCGTGATACATGAAGAATGATTGAAGCAACCAGAGATATTTAATTGGCAGGATGGAAGGTGGGTGACACAGGGGTGGATGGCTGGGATCATTAATTAATATTGGGGTTCTGCTCAGTAAGGGGTTAAACAAGTCAAAGTCTATGTTTAGTGTTTGGTTTGTCAAGACAGGGGAAGGGGAAGGGACTGTGTTTTCTTCTGGAGATTGGAGGGATGTGAAAAACAACAACAGCTTTTGGGGTTAACAGGCCTAGTGCCCCCAGCCCCAGAGCGCTGACAGGCATGGAGCAACCTCCACAGTAAGCACATTATAAAAACATTACGTGAAAATAATAAAAATAATGATGTTAAAAAGAAAAATCGTTGTAGGAACCAAACAAACCTAGCCCTAGAGCTGAGGCAGGCACCAGCTGAGATGTTGGCATGCTTGGAAGAAATTTGATTTCGATGAATTTCATTGTCATTGTAATCCAGGCATGAATCACCCTTCTCCATCCTTTCTCATCATTTTAATACCACAGATTTAGGGAACATGGCACTCGAGATATAAAGAGGTTCACAAACAGCATTAGCCAGGAGCCCCCTGGGCCCCGAGGCCGAGCTGGACTCAGCCAGGAGGCAGTTTTCTGCTGTTATGGGCCTATAAATCTGAAGGCAGTTGAATCCCTGTGGGATTTGAAGCTGTCAAACCTGAGACCAGAGCTCTTGCTTTTTCTGCTCCCATCCTCTCCCTGCCTCCACAGACCACCTGACTGAGGGTTGAGAAATGAATTTTCTCACTCAGAAGCAGGAGTTCTGGAGAAAGTCAGCTCTTAGTCGGCTTTCAGGATTTATAAGGTTGGACCATTAATTTTGCAAACTCATCCTAGACAAAGTGCTGCACACCTCATTGCTGAATATCACTGAGGTCACCTTTGCAGTACTCCCCTTGGGAAGCTATGCACTGATGCCAACGCCTGCCCACCCTTCAAAGCAATTCTGGGACTGTTTCTGGAATGGCCATCAGAGCTGTCATCATACCTTGCCATGGTTATGACACCTTACCAAGTTGTTTGTACAGTGCTGCCAACGTAAGCTCATGGTGGCAAGCTCATGAGCTTAATTGTCAGATTTTGGGTACAATGACACTCTAATGGCCATTCCAGAAAGAGTTCCAAAATTGCTTTGAAGGGTGGACTTGGTGCTGGCATCAGTGCGTAGCTTCCTAAAGGGAGTACTTAGAAGATGACAGTAGTGATTTTCAGCAATGAAGTATGTAGCACTTTTTCTAGGTTGAGTTTGTGGAATTAATTGTCTGACCTTGTATTTTCCTGATCCTGAATGTTCTCTCCTGAGGTGCTGGGAAAGGCCACTTGCCCTGGGATGTAGCACCGACGTGGAATCTGGAAGCAGCATTGTGGGGGATGCTCACAGTTTGTTGACCACAAAGTCCCTGACAGCCCTGAAACCATGCTCTCATTTTATTTCTTAATGAACGTGTATATGATCCTTTACTGGGTTCCAGGGATGATGCTGGGCACTTCACATGAATAACCTTGATATATTCTCCCACCCCTCAGGTGCGTACTGTTGTCTGCACACTGTGCCTATGAGGAGACTGAGGCTCAGATCACTCAGCTAGCCGGGAGTGGAGCCAGGGCTTCAATTCCAGCATCTGTACCATTTCCATTAAGAGATGATGATGGCAGATTTCATGAGAAGGGTCTTGGGGAGAAGTGGGCCTTCCTATAGCCCATGCCTGCTCTTTCTGAATATAAATCCAATCAATTTTATATGTTTCATTTCAAAATGCTCAGCTTCCTCATTTATCTAGAGTTCATCACAGCCTTCAAGATTGCTTAGGGGATGGGGGACCTGTTTTATTCATACTAGCCTCAAGTTATTACTACCCACAGAGGCAACTCAAATAGGACCTAGAAAATAGAATTAGAAAAATTCTCAAAGTACTGTAGTTTGGCTGCCTCATGGTGGCATTTTTTGCATAACAGGGCCCACTGATGTTTTTTCTTCACAGACAGGCAGTGAAGAACAGTGGTCAGGAATATTGTCATTCAGTTTGATTCTGGAGTAAACTGATTTGGTTTTACCTGTGACTTTGAATAAGTCACTTGACCATGCACAAAATAGGGATAATAATAAGAGGAGATCTTGTGCATAGAGTGCCAAGCTTAGTGCCTTGCGTGAAGTAGTTGCCCTATAAAAGTGAGTGTTATGTCCTTGGGTACACAGATGACACTGCAGAAGTATTGTCATTAGCATGTGCACTTGACATTGTTTTTCCTATAGTGGCAACATGTTATAGTCAATCAATTCCAGCTCATAAATCTGGCATCTTTTGAGGAATCATTTGGAAATTGCATGGCCTGGGCAGAGAGAGGCGCTTCAGGCAGGAAGTAATCCCGGGCTGTGAGGTCCAGCGGGCCTGATTCCTAGACCCAAGTCTGCCAATCACTGCCTGGAGACTCCCCTCCTCAGAGCCTCAGATGAAGGATCACAAGAGCCACCTTTCCTAGTCACTGTTCATCTGACATGAGGTCACAAACAAGGCATCCTGAGTTGTTTGGCCCCAAGGTGCACGGTGGTCATTAGTTCCCTTCCTTCACGGACTCATTGCCAAGTTCCCCAGACCAGCCCACAGGTGAGAGTTCCTCAGACCTCCCCAAACCTGTTTCTGTTCCTTGATGAGGAGGACGCAACATCCTGAGGCACTTACCTCCAGGTAAAACTGAGTTTGAAGGTAGAAAATTCTGGTCATTAGAAGGGAATTCAATCAGTAATTCAATCAGACTCAAACTAGGGGAGAAAATATTTTCTTAAGTTTTTAAAAGCCTTCTGAGACCTGAATTGATGCAGAAATAGTCAGAGGGCTGCCTATAATCCACTTTAATGTCACAACTATTCATCTAGCTGGTACGTTTTTCCTGACTGCTTCCCAATCACGGGCCCCACCTACATCAATAGAGATGGACGCACTCTAGCAGGTCAGCAACCCATCTGAAAATGGGACATTCTCTGACACCCCTCCCCCACCCAGAGATGTCCTACCCCTGCCAGGAATCCCTGCTCCAGCTGATGTGCACGTCTTTCAGATCTCTGCACGGATGGTTTACCTTCATGGATGGTCCCCCCACTAGCCTGTGAGAGCCTGAAACGTGGGAATTACATTTACATTGAGTTCTGCCTTCCCAGAATCCAGCTCATCGGCTGGAATACAGTAGGTATTTATTTATGCTGATGGAATGGATGGGGAAGAAACAATAAACAAGGTGCTTTAATCCACTGTAGCTCCTCTATCTTTACAGGTAACGTGGGCATTATAAGAGGAGCGATCTCATAGGGTCTTATGAGAAAAATCCTTTGTTAGTATTTATTTTAGCGCAGCATCTAGCACACAGTCATCACTCAGCAAATAGTAACCATCATATATAATATTACCAACATTCCAATTCCCATATTGGTGTCTCTATTTTTAAAGCATACAGAGGAAATGGCTTGCCTTTGGGGTAACCTAGAAAGTCAAGTACAGGGCCAAAAAAAAGAAAAAAAAAAAGAGCTGAAATCTTTATTTCTTTCTCAGATTTTTAAATCACTATTATGAGGCTTATGCCTAAGGGCCTGGGGTTTTAGAGTGTGCTCAGACCTGTTGTTCAGCAGGAGAATTTGGCTGTGACTCAGGCAAGAGGAAGGTTGGGAAGAATTGTCTGAGCGACTGAGAAATTAGTTCTTCCAGCCTCTTTAATCACTCTTTGATATGGTTTACATATACAAATCTTGGAACCTGTGTCTCAGAAGGCGAGAGAGGGGGGAAATATTCAGGAGGGAAATTATTTTACATAAAAGTAATGTTTGGCAGATATCACAGTGTGCAAGAAATAAATACTTCTTAAAACAGAAGGCGAAGGCACATGTCTCTGGAAATTTAGCAATGTTCCTAAGAGTGCTCTAGATGAAGAATACATGGGAGGAGACATGAAAATAATCTGTACAGAGCCATTCATGCTGAACGTTACCCAAATGAGCTGAGGCCATAACGCACACGCAGGAAACCTCCGAGTAAGCATATTGGATATAGCTAGGAGCCTGGCGTTGTTGCCACTGGGTCGATACCAGCTATGTCTATAGGTAGTCACTTTATATCTTGGTGATGGCATCTAAATTTCAATAAGCTTGTAATCAATGAGTTTTATGGATTTATTTTCATTTTATGGCTTATTAAATTCTAGAATATAGAGCTGATTCAAGTGGAAAAAAGTCCTGAACATTTTCAGCTAGAGAGTTTAGAAATAATTAAATGTATAGTAAGCAATATTTTTTGGTGAAAACATGTTTTTCTCTCCTTCCTTCCCCTCTGTTCTTCCATCCCTCCTCTCTTCATATTATTCTGGAGAGATTGGCATGGGTTTACCCAAATATCCAAATAACCCTTTCTCATTTTATCCGGGCTATTCATCCCATACATTTCTTTATTGTGAGCAGAGATTTTTCTTGCTTGCTTTCTTTTAAGCATCCTTTTGTGGATGTTCGGGGGATTGTATGGTTAAAGAATGCTTTGAGAAGGATTAAGAATCCCTAAAGACAGATTATGGCTTCAAGGAGTGACTACTTCCCTCAGTGCCTCAGTGTCCTCACCTCCACTACTGACAGGTAGTGGAAATTAACTCATTCACATCCCAGACAAGACTCTTCCTGAGCCATCTGTGAAAGGCTCCTTCCTTTGCTCCAGCCACATGGTACTCCTGAGGCTCTTCGGAAGCAGTGACTTGGGAGACCAGCAGGTGGCACATGGGAACCAGAATATACATGCCTTGGCCCAAGACAAAGAGATGGCGTATGAGGCCAATTTGGTGTAAGGTCAGTTGGCCGACTTCCTCAGTCTTGAGGCACTGAATAGAGCCCATGAGGACAAAAATACGCACAACTGTAGGAACTAAATGATTAAAAGGCAGGGAGGGCCAGACCAGGGCAACACTAAACAATGAGGACATTTTAACGGTTCCTAATCCTCTTTCTTACAAAATTACCTCATGTGAGGACTGTGAACATATGGTAGCAACAAGTCTAGTGTGAAGAACTCAACTTTGGTAATTGTAAAATAATTATTATCTGGTTGGATTGAACACAATCCAGTGGTGCTATTTAGGCATTTCTGATTAATTTAGTGGTTGCGTTTAGGTATTTCTGACTCATTGACCTGCTCATTCATTTTTTTTTTTTAACACATCTACATGGAGTATGGAGGTGAATAAGATCCAGCTTCAGCTGTCCAGGAAAACAAAGAGACTCACTTGGTTAAATCGATAGGAAGGTGGGGGTGTGTTTTATCCAACACCAACAATGTTGTCTGATTACCAATACACTCAGCAGAATAGACAGGTGTTGGGATGACGCTATGGATGGTGAGGAAGCTATGACAGGAACATAAGGGAATCAAGAAACAGAGGGCTGTTTATAAACCAGAATCATTCCTCATATTAAAGTAATCAATATGCCCACACAGCCTATTCAGCCCTCTTCCTTTAACTGGGTCTACTGTGGATTCTACCTCATGGAAAGCAGCATTTGGAAGATAATCTAACTTCTTAAAAGTAATATTTGCAGCGCTGGAAGGGTGCTTTTGCAGAGAATAGTGCTGTTGCTCCCCAGAGTATGAGAAAAGAAGAGCTTGAACTAGAACAGGAGGAACAGAAAGGATTTCTTGGCACTGAGAATTGTTAATCCAGGCTTGTCCAACCTGCGGCCCTGGGCAGCTTTAAATGTGGCTCAACACAAATTCTTAAAACATTATGAAAAAATTTTGAATACTTTGTTTTCTTTTTTTTTAGCTTCTCAGCTATCACTAGTGTTAGTTTTTTTATGTGCGGCCCAAGACAATTCTTCCAATGTGGCCCAGGGAAGCCAAGAGGTTGGACACCCCTGCTGTTAATCCCTGGCGTGTCAGCCCCAGAAGATGAGGACTGTTCTGGTTGGAGCCTTTCAGAAAGCAGAGATTATCTTCTACACGAATTAGTTTAGATGTGGGTCTCTTAAAGGAAAAAATAGACAGGAATGATTTTTAAAAACCCTGTACATACTCATGATTAACAGGCTCTGTATCAGGCAGAGAGAAAAGAAACACAAAGAATGACCTATTTTCAAACAAATGAAAGCTTATCAATGGGAGAGAAACTGCTAGATAGAAGAAAGGGATCTATCCTAGGAGGAAGAACCATTTTGACTCAAAAGATCGTGTGATACTTTTGGGGTAAATAATGGGAAACTATAGAATCCCATAGTTTGGGGGGCATAGGTGTTGAGCACAACTTCAATGCATGCCAATAGGGCTGCAATTTAAGGTAATTAATAGAAATATTAGTTTCGCTTTGTGTTTTATTTTTATAATCAGTAACTAAAATATTTTTTCTCTTCATAAAATATTTTAGGCATTCATGAAATATTACATCAAATACACTTATCTCCAATATATCAAGTTGCAAATAACCATTTTTTCACCGCGTAATTTTTTCCTGAGTTTCAAATTTTGCTAACTTCCTTCAGGCATTTTAAAAAAGAAATATAATTTTACAAATTACATATTGGCCACTGTGTATCCCTGGTTTGGAAGTGCTCATAGATGTTGGTAACCCCCAGCTATCAGGGATATAGTAAGAGGAATGCCTGAGTGGGTGGGACATAGACAAGATCACCTCTAAGACCCTAACACTTCTCAGTGGTGGGGTAAGTAAATGACCTCATTTCCAAATTGGTAATGGTGATAATCTCCTAAATGAAGTCTTTGAAATATACCAGGTTCTTAGGGTCTGATCACAAGTAAAATCAAAGTTTGCACAAATGACTTGGAAACAATGCATCCACTTACAGGTAATGTTCTTAAGTGGGAATGAACCATCTCCTACCTTCTGCTTTTCCAAACCTAAACAAACCTGAAGTGGTAGAAAATACCTTAGACTTTTTATAATGTGCACTGTAGATGTCACTCAGAGAGTAGAGGAAAGAACTACACAAGACCTACCGCCCATACTTTTCAATGCAGTTGCCTTACCCAACAAAGTCAGGCTCTGCACAGCCCTTCCTCCTGTGTAAGTGAGTGAGAAACAGGGTGTGGCAATAAGGGCTCTGCGCATGCGTCAGAGTAAAGACAAAGACAGGGAAAGAAAGTCCTCCCAAACCAATGCCCTTCTCATTCCAATCACCATTTATATAATTCAGAGCACTGTCCCTCCGATTAATCTGAACATTAACTAATAATAGCTACATTTTAGCAGTCTTAAGTGAAAATGGACTGTGGATGGAAAATTTGTAATGCTTATCCCTGATTTTCTTTGTTGAGCTTTAAAATTCTTAAGTTGGATCCAATTTCAGATAAGGCGAAAAGGTTCGGAAGTCACAGGGCTCTCTTCCTATTTCAATGCAGGTCCACTCCTTCCCCAGCAGAGCTGAGAAAAGTACAGGCCAAGTGAAAACATAAACTGTAGAAACCCCAATGACCGGGAACGAGGGTAAAGTACTGGGCTGAGAATTCTCTCAATATTGCTTACATGCGCAATGATTGCAGAAACAAGTTTTAGGAAAGGCAAATCAGGTTTGTGTCACACATGAGGCAACCAACCAAACCATCAAACATTTGTCTTGCCTGTGATCATGGCATTCCATCAGAGGACAGGGTGATCCAACAATAGATTGACAAGAAAAGAAAAAATTAATATAAAGTAGTCCAGAGAAACTGTGTCTTTATGAAAATGAGGGTTTCTTCTTGCTGCGTCATGTTGTCCCTATTGTGGCCTAGATACCAGATGTCACTGTGGCAATGCTGGGTGGGTACCATAATTATCACTAGTATCCTCAGTACCCTGGACATCATATGATAATCAGTAGTGCCTCTACTTTACTTGGGTCTATGGTAACAGGAAAAAAAAAATGTCAGTCCAAAAGTAAACAAAGCCATCTAGAAGAAAACAAAAGTTGGGGGCTCTCTGTGATTGATCTACCACCCATGAATGCCTGGAGCAGGTGTCAGGAGCCTCCAGGGTTCCACAGTGGTCCACATCGGGCACTCCACAGTCTGGGCTTTTGAGGGCTGTCTCTGAAGGCAGTCACCCACGTACCTTCCCTCCTCCTGTCCCCTACCCCCACTAGGTGCCCATGTGCATGCTCCAGCCCACCTTTCTGGCCCTCCTTGGCCCTCCTGCTCTCTCTGCCACTTGCTGCTGAACTGCTAATCACACACACCATGTTTCCACCCCAGCAGGAATCCTAGCAGTGTACAAACAATGTGGTCAGCTTACCCTCTACCTCGCCGCCTGGGCTTTGAGTTTTTCTTTTAGCATAATTTCCATCGAGCCGTGTTTTTGTGGGTTTGTGAACAATGCAGAAATGCAAGTTCCTGACCTACTGAGAATCTCTGTGGTGAGGTCTGGGAATCAGCAGTTTACCCCATCCTTCAGGTACATAAATGCCTAGGTTGGTGGGAGAAGCCTGACTCTGGGAGGGCAGTGATTCCCCCACCCCAACCCCCCCAGGTTCACGTCCCACAAGCCAGGCTGCACCATCATGACTCCTGTCAAGCACACTGGCCACATGTTCTGGAGCTGAAGAGCTCTTCCCAAACCCGTTCTAAAACCCTCAGCCTAAGAGACAGACCATTTCTGGAGAGATGCATTTCTTATGACTCTGACTCTTCTTTCTCTCTTTGGCATTAGCTCTGAGAGTTTCTCTCATCCCAGGTGTTTATGGACTGAATGTCTTATGTTGCTCCTCCACCCCCCACAAATTCACGTCGAAGCCCTACTCTCCAGTGGGGTTATACTTGGAGAAATGGGCTTCTAAAGAAGTAATTAAATGTCATAGGGTGCAGCCCTGATCCAATAGGATTAGTATCCTTATAAGAAGACACCAGAGAGCTTGCTCCTCTCTCTGCTCCTCCCACTACACACACACAGGAAAGGCAGGTGTGCATAAAGGAAGTTGGCTGGCATCTACAGGCCAGGAAGACAATTCTTGCTAGGAACTGAATTTGTCAGAACTTTCATCTTGGACTTCCAGCTTCCAGAGCTGTGAGCAAATAAATGTCTGTTGTTCAAGCCAGCTGACCTGTGGTATTTTTTATGGCAGCCTGAGAAGACTAATACACCAGGTATACTCCTAATAACATTTACGGAGCACTTGTTATGAGCCAGGCAATGCATGCAAGTTTCCCCATGTACTGATTTATGTATCCTTGTAACAACTCTGTGAAATAGCTATTATCAGCACATCCATTTTTCAGATGAAGGAACAGTCTTAAAGAAAATAAGAACTTACTTAAGTTAGCACATACAGTTGATCGTGGGGTTGGGGTTTGAACTCAAGTTAGTCTAACTGCAAATTCCTTACTTTACTCTGTTCTACTCTGTCTCCCAGGGGATATAGATCATGCATACTGGGCAAATAGAATCATG
Source organism: Lyroderma lyra (assembly GCA_004026885.1). Classification (NCBI taxonomy): domain Eukaryota; kingdom Metazoa; phylum Chordata; class Mammalia; order Chiroptera; family Megadermatidae; genus Lyroderma; species Lyroderma lyra. The sequence goes on from PVJL010000420.1 coordinate 130,945, forward strand.
GAATCCCACAATTTTCAAAGAACTTTTAAATACTCTCACAACTAAAAATTCCTTTTATTATTTCTTCTGTCATTCATTAATGCATATTTTGATAGATTACTAATGTGCAAATTGATATGAACTGTATAACTTTCAATGGCTTTTTGAAATATTGAAAATAATTTATGAGCTTCTACTGTTTCCTTTGAGCTCCCAGGAGTTTGAAAACCTAATTATCACCCTCATTTGTAGAACGAGGAAGCGGAAATCCAGAGAGGATAGTGGCTTGCTAGTTACAGAGTCAGGAACAAATCTCAGGTTTCCTCCTTCCTATCCAAAGGTTTGATACCCCACATCATACTAAATCGATCAATCCATCATTTAAGTTGCGATGAGCACCTACTCATGCCTGGTAGACAAGACTGTGGAAGGCACGGAAAAATTATAGCTATAGCTTCAGTGTTCAATAAATTTACAGTCTATTTGGGGAAACAAGACTGAGACATAAAAGGCAATTACATGAAATCACAAGCTAGCATGTTTCTAAAGCAGTGTTTCTCATCCTTGGCTGCACATCACAATCACCCAGGGAGCTTTCAAAAGCTCCAGAAGCCTCCAGAATAAAGATCTTCAGGGGTATGGGTCCAAGCACTTATATTTTTAAAAAGTAACCTAGTCAGGCTTGAGAACCACAGTAGCATATTTTATAATAGGGGCTAGAAGTGGGCCAGGAATAAAAGCAAGTTCACGGTCGACTTGAGAAATCCAAGTCAGGGGACTGCTGAGGAATGAAGAGATTTGGGGGTGGATGGAAAGGGTGTGGCTCCAAGGAGAGGAGGTGGAAGGAAACATAGGAGAAAGTCTAGGAAGGAGACAGGGGCTTGAGAAGAGAGAGAAGCCAGTTCTTACTGGGGGGTTCTGGGAGGCAGGCAGAAGGGAGGGTGCAACCATCAGAAAGGGTCTTCAAAATTAGTCAGAAGAACTTGCTTTTTAAAAGAAGAAATGCTTGCAATTTCTGGAATAAACAGAACCAAAGTGTAGCTTTAATCTATCAGGGAGGAATTTTCTTCGAAATGTCCGGGATATCTGAATGATTTTGTAGAAGTTATCTCTTTGGAGATTGGTTCATAAGGAGAGTCTTCACTCTCTAGAAAAAGGGAAGAAATTGACTATCTGGATGATTTTGCAAAAGTTATCTCTTTGCAGAATGGTTCATAAGGAGACTCTTCACTCTAGAAAAAGAGAAGGCATTGGAGTCTTCAGACAAAAGGACTGGAATGGGAGAATTAGGAGAAAACAGGAAGTAGAGACAACTGCCCCACCTGGCCCCTGGAGTCCACGGGGCCCAAAGCTGTGTGTGAAAAGGAAAGAAAGTAGGTGCAGCAGAAGTCCTAGACACAGGGATGGCAAAGGGCAACTTCTTAGGGCTGCACAGGGCTGGTCCCTGTTTGATAGTAGGTGACAAGTCTGTACCCATGAGGAAATCTTGAACTAGATAGTATAGTGTGAACCTCCAGGTCTGCCTGGAGTGTGGGCATGTATCTCCAGGCGGTTCCCACTGGGAACCCCATGGAGTGTGGCTTGCTTGAAGGCCGTGGTGGTGGTGGCAGCAACAGCAGCAGCAGGAGTGGGTCCTCTGAGAAGCAGGCCTATTGTCCCGGGGTCCCAGTACCCCTCTGGACTCTGGGGAGCTAGATAGCCCATGGAGAAACAAGGGCAATACCTCAGATACTGCCCCATCTTTTGAACCAGAGGAAAAAGTGTACAGGGGCCAAAATTCATTGCTTGGTACCCTGCCCGTACCCCTTGGGTAGTGGTTGAAAAGAAAGCTATTAACATTGTGGAGACTAAGTTTATGGACAGTAAGTTTCGGTAGCAGTGGATAATCTAGAATGAGAGTGATGAGACAAGCCTGGATGCTATGAAGTGATGAGAGCCTGGATGAGGGCAGAAGGCAGTGGGAATGTAGAAGTAGGAAAAGAACTATCTTTTAACTTGAAATGTCACAGCAGAAATCAAGTGAGGTAAATAGGTTTGCACAAACCTAAGGTAAATGTATGTCCGAGTATGTTGACTAGTGCTTTATACCTTTGCTCAGCACTGAACCCCAGTGGCTCATAGGCTCCTGGGATGTGATGGAGACCAGGTTTATGAGTTCTCTCTGGCCTGGCTCAGAAGATCTCTGAAGAAGTCTGGACAAGAGAGGAGCTCAGGAGAGCATGACATTGTGCTGAAGCTAATGGGAAATCTACCATGAAGCTAATGAAGCTCAATCTTTAAGGCCTCTCACTTCAACAGGCTTCTCCCAAGGCACTGGATGAGTTGTTTCTCATAAAAAAGCCCAAATTATATAAGCCTTGTACTGCCCACCCCCGCTAAATCCTGGATCAGTCCTTGGTGCTCTCATACTTCAAAATAGGTTTATATCACCCTACTTATTTTATTTCTATTAAGAAATCAGCTATCAGCTTAATTAGGGCTTCCACCCTTTCACAATTCCAGGGGTCCCATTCACATTCTAGTGTACATAATTGGGAGTCCAGGAAGTGTGCAGTATTTATTCATGTTTGTTGCCTACTTTTTATATATTTTTTGTTTTTGATGGTTTCAGTTCCATGATGTGTAGCTACATGTGATTTTCTTTTTATTTATTCTGTTGTTTTGGGCTTTGTCAATCAGCAAAGCAATATCTCTCATTAGTTCTAGAAAATTCTCAGTCATATCTTCAAATATTGCTTCTTCCCGTTGCTTCTCATTTTCTTTTAGGAAATCTAGTTAAACATATGTCAGACCTTCTTCTGTCTCTCTTGTTTCATAACATCTGTTGCTTATTCTGCATATGTTTCTCTTTTCTGTGCTTTATTTTAGACCAGGGGTTGACGAACTATTGCCTGTAAACCAAATCTGTCCCACTTTTGTAAACAAAGTTCTATAGAAAATTAGCTGGGTCCCTTTGTTTACATAGTCTGTGACTGTGTAATTGTGACCAAGTTATATGACCTACAAGCCTAAAATATTTACTAGCTGACTCTTTATAGAAAAAGTTTTCTGCCCCCTTGTAAATAATTTCTTATCTTCCACTTCACAAATTCTCTCTTCATCTCTGTTTATTCTCTTGTTAAAATGTTCCACCAAGTTTTTCATTTTGGTTACTGTATTTTAAATTTCAAATGGGCTGTTATATATCTGGCAGGTCACCTTTTACAGTTTCCTGTTCCTGACATTATTTTCAAGATTTTCTTCTCTATATATTTAAATATAAATTCCATAATTGTGAGAGACTGATTATACAAATATTCCAATATGTCTACTACCTAAAGTCTTTTCAGGTCTATTTTTGCCATCTATTTCCTGTGTGTTTGTTTTTTTAATTTGTATTTTTACTTTATTATTTTAATTGTATACAGCTCAGTGTTTTTGAAAAACTATCTCTAGAGGTTCTTTGAGGCCTGGGAAAATAATGTGTTTCTCCAGAGAGTATTTACTTTTGTTTTGCTTGGTGCCTAAACAAAATTCTATGAAGTTCCCTGGACTACCAAAACTGCAACTCCATGTCAGAGTGGTTCCTGGCCATGATGTCTCTGAAATTTTTTCTTTATTTTTTCAGTTGCAAAGATGATTAGTGTTGTGTTGGAGAAATTCTGCACTAGACTATACAATCGTAAGGGTAGAAACAATCCTTTTCATCATTGAGTTTCTACCACCTAGCACAGTGCTTGGCCTCATATTTCTTAAATGAAAGAATAAATAAATAAATAGTTTCAGTTGAATAAACTTCCTAAATAGTTCTTAAATCTGTCTCTTTACCTCTTTCCCATTCTCATGATCCTTGTTCAGGCCCTAACTATTATAATGTAATCTCCCCATTTAGTGATCTTTGATTGAGGGTATATATCAGAATCTCTGGAGTATGCAAAAATAAATAAATACATACTTTAAAAAATCTGCAGTAAGTTGAGGAAATATTTAGTTTAAAATACCCTGCAGGTGATTCTCATATGTATCTCCAGTGAAACTCTCTCCATGCCAACTTGTCTTCAGTCTTGTCTCTTTAACGCTATCCTCCACCTTTGTTAGGAAATTCATCTAACATGGGAATCTGACTACTTCACTCTCCTACAAAAACCCTGTGGTAGCTTTTTGTTGCCTATAGGATTAAACCCAAGCTATTAAGCATTGTTTACAAGGCCCTCCACCCATGTCTTGTACTTTCTGCTCTGGTGGCACTCAACTTTGTGCATTACTTCTCACATACCATCTTATCTCCCATGTCTTGCTTTTGATCAAGCTATTCTCTGTGCTATTCTTTCTTCTTTAGTAACTAATTTCTACTCATCTTTCAAGACCTAGCTCAACACCAGGAAGCCTCCCCAGACCTAAAGGTTGAGTTTGGTGGTCCCCCTTCTTCTGCTTTATCAATTATATAAACAACTGTGTTACATTGAAAGTACAACCCTCTACGAGAGTCTGAGTTCCTCAAGAGACTTAAGTTACTCATTTTTGTTAGCCTAGCACAGTCCTCATAACACAGTAGGAATTTAGTATATATTAATTGCCCAGAGCATAATACAGACTTATTATATATTCATTGAACTAAACTGAATTGTCTAGGTTTGCCCTTTTAAATTCAGGTGCCTTCCATATCTGGGAACATTGACAGTGATACCTCTGGGGCTCTTTAAATTCATAGTATTTGTGATCATATTCTCCAACTAAATTCACTTGTTTCCAGTTGTGTTAGGGAGAAGAAGAGATATAACCTGGGGGTTAAATGTCAGTCCCAGCTGAAATAGAAAACAGTGATTTTCAAATTAAGAGAGATGAAACAATTAAGGATCTAGCATCTGTAATTCCATGAATGCGTGTTGTGCAAAAGTTGATTTCCTTGCGTGGGTGGCTTGGATGAGGGAGGCTTTTTCTGTAGAGGTTTGGGTTCCTTTTCCGTCCCTCGGTCCTGCCTGCGTTCTTGCCCACATTCCCAGAGAAGCAATGAAATCTTCCATCCTGGATGGGATGGTACCAGAGAAACAACCAAGAATGGCAGGTTTGTGTGCAGGTCCCAGAGAAATTAGGGAGAGAGTGGAAGATTGCCAGAGATTCTCTTCCCTGGGATATAGCAGATGCGATGCCCCCTCTACTAGGAAGTTGGGCATTTCTTAGTTTCCTGCTCTTTTTCAATCTCTGCCTTCTGGGACAACAAATGGGATGAGTCCAGCCTTCCCCAAACAATCCAATGACAAATCTGATCCAGAGTTTCACTTGTGTGGGACCAGAAGAATCAGAGCTGGCCATGCCATCTCTGGGACATCATTCTCAGAAGTTCGGGCTGTAAGCGAAAGCTGGTCCCCAAAATTCATGGGATCTGGACTTCCTCTTTACAGTCTTCTAACAAGGATTCATTTCAGAGCTGTAGCCCTTGGGATAGAATTCAAAGTCTGTGTGGTGTCATGCATCAGCAAGAATTCAATAAATGCTCATTGATAAGGTTAATGGCCATGAAATGGAGGAAAATACGTTTTGTGGCACTGTCTAGAATAGCTACCATCTTCACGCTCTGCTAGAAAACAACAACAGTAACAATACAAGGATTCTCAGAGAGAAGACAAAGGGGTGGCAGAGAGCGCGTCTCACTCTGGAAGCTGCCGTCAGAGACAGCTGCTGCAGAATCCTGTCACCTTCGCAAGACCTGTTGCCCTCTGAGGCAGAGATGATGGCTGATGTCAGCTCTAAAAACACAGCAAGGTCAGGGTGCCAGTGGAATGGCTGGAAAGGAAAGAGGAGCGGGGGAAGGGTGTCCTTGGCAAAACATGAGCTGACACATTCATGAATAAGCAAAAGCTTCCATGGACAGAGCTGCTCCTCTACACAGATCTTCTTTCTTCCTGGAAACTGCTAGACATTCGGTTGAGAAAGAAGTCTCCCTTCTACCATGACCCATCACTTTAGATCAACCTGTTAACTGGTACTATTCCATTGCTCTAAAATGGTGGAGAGAGGATTTGAAAACTGAAGACCTACGTCCAAGGCTATGTGATCTTAGGCAAGACACGCAATCTCTCTGAGTTTTGCTTTCTCCCAGGTACAACACGGATAGCAGCAACACCTGTCAGTCATGACTGATGTATGTTGAAGTATATTTGCCTCTAGATGATCGGGCAGTTTAGGACATTCTGTCTTTGAAAGGGCTGAGGAGGAGAAGGAAGTGTAGATGCTGCTGCTAATGAGAACAGCTGCCTCCAACCCCCTCCCCACGCCGTCACCCCTGCAAGAACATACTAATAAATCCAGATTTATGCAGACTGGTGTCAGGGCCTGCATTCATTAGCCAATTTAAATAATTTTATATCTTAAAATAATTATGACATTTGCAGTCCTGTTTTTCAACACATTTGAGGGCTAAAGCAAAATGCTCCAAAGACAACCACATGCAATCATTGCAGTTGTTTACATTTTTAATAAACTTCCCTGTCCCCAGAGCTCTGCTGGCATTGCCCAGTGGCCTGGGTTCTGTTCTGTGTGCCTTCACGGGCACAGAGGGCAGCCTGCCTGCTTCCTGGTCTGCACATGCATTTTCAGCTTCATCAGAAGACGGAGAATATGGAGAAGTTATCAGTTCCCAAAAGGTTTTTACTTCTTTCCTAAATCACCAACCACAAACATCCGGTAAAAAAAAAATTATAAATATAATTAAATAAGTATATGTTGTTTGTTTCCTGACTAAAGAAAGCAGCACAGCTTTTGCCCTACTTGCTGGCAATGGCCTCAAGAGCCAAAGGTAATTCCCCTTCCCTGAATCCACCATTCCTGTACGGCTTTCCATGTTCAGAAAACAATGTTAGAAAGAAAAGCAGAGGCCAAATATCCCTGTCTTCATTCCGACTGAACAATCACATTCCTCAAGACAACCTCAGGAGAAGAGTGACTTATGCTCATAAGTGTTACTGGCAAAGACTTCGGCAGCAGAGAAGGATCATACAACATGCTCACAGGACCTGGGACTGCACCACACTGCCTTCATTTAGGCTGTAACCTGGTCCTTACACTCATGCCGTCAGTTCAGAAAGGCAGGCATTATTCCTACAGGCCCACAGGGTCTTGTACCTTGCCCACTCTGCTTTCTACATTGTATTCACACTGACCTTCTCCCTGGTTCTTGAACACATTGCTCTGGTTCTTGCCCCAGGGCCTTTGTAATGGCCATTGCTTTTGTAGAATGCTCTTCCCCTGACTACGTTCTTCCATTAGCAATATTAGAAAGAAAAGCAGAGGCCAAATATTGTCATATAGCGCTCAGCTGAAATGCCACCTACTCGAAGAAACTTTCACTGCCCACTTTTGAAGAGACACTGCCCTTACCCTATCCCTGTTGCATAACATACTTCTATATTATCTTGTTTGTCTTTGAAGGCTTTTTCATTCTCGGGAATCATTACTTTATTTATTTGTTTATTACCTCTGTTCCAAATAGAATGTAAGGCCGTAAGGGAAGGGATCTTGTTTGCTTTGTTCAATACTCTGTTTCCAGCATCGAGAAGAGTGCCAGGTACGGGGTAGATGATCAAAACAAACAAACAAACAAGCAAACAGTATTAACTGAATCCCAATTTGGCCAATGAAGAAACCAAGATTAAGTGACTTGCCGGGATCTAGTTATAGCAAATCTTGGACAGCTCTTAATTTTCAGACCTGTGTTTTTCTCTCTAGGCAAGAAATTTCATTGCTTGCCCTTTGGGTAACCCAGAGTAACATGCTATCCTTTGGCATGACCCAGGAGGTTGAGATTTCTTATTTTCAGAGACAGGTGACATGAATCTGATTGACCCAGAGGTCAAAATAGATAGTCACCCTGTTGAGATGTGTAAGAACTTAACCCAGGATTCAACAGTGATGTTCTGCCTCATTTTCCTGGGTTTGGGGGTTTGACTCCCACTTGGAGTACACTAATTTTGAGAGGCAGCCAGAAGGGATGGAAACAGACACAACCGAGCCTGAGTCCTGACCAAGCCATGTACTGCCGGGTGATCTTGGACAAGAGCTGAAACAGGGATGACTTACGTTCCATGGCTGTCCTGAGCTGAATGAGCTTGCACACATAAAACACTCAGGGCCAGGGGTACAGGACACCTTCAATGGAAACTTCAAGTTTCTCTTCACCTAAGTTTTGATCAAAGCTTCCTCCTTTAGGATATGGGCTTAAGTTTTTCTCATTTCTTCTTCCCCTCTCTCTCTCTTTCTCTTTCTCTCTTTCTCAAGTTGTCTAGAAACCTGGTTTATCATAAACACAAGTGGTTTACTGAGACCTGGCGATTAAGTAATGATGACAGAAAGGAAGGAGGTAGATCTCGAAGGTGACCGAAATGTTCACATTAGGTATTTATCATGCTGAAGTTGAGTTATATGACATTGGGTAAAAGAAGACTGAAAAATGTGACTGTCTCAGTGAACATTATGGAGAGATGGAGAGTTCTACATGCCACCAACATGGACCTCATGCCTATGGCCATCAGCATGGAGAAGTCCAGTCAGAATGGGCCAGAGGCTCCATCCTCAGGCCAAGGGAAGAGGGTAAAGCAAAAGCAGTGCTTAAGAGTCAAAAGAAGACATGCTGAGGAGGTGAGTTTAAATTCTAGGTCCCCTAAGTCAAGTTTTGCAGAAAAGGTTTGTTCTGAAGTTCTCCTTATACAGCCTGGAGCTTTTAGACATGGCAGATTTGCAGTACAGTTACCAAAGGGAGAGTCTGCAATTCCAGGGTGAGAAAAGCGACAGCGTTTAAGAATGTAGTGATGTTTTACCTCTAGGAAAAAGCTTGATAATGTTAACATGGAGCCAATTCAGTAGGTGTAAAGGGGAAACTACCCCCAGGCTTCCAGTTACTTGTGAGAATAACACCCGCTTTCTCATAGAGTTAGAGAGAGAATCATTATGGAAAAGTGTTTGCTAAACACTCCAAACATACTAGATGTTTTTATGGTGATGATTTGGTTGTTGGAATGGCTGATGTAGAAAAGACGTCAGAAGCAAGCAGGCCGATCTCCAAACGCCTAGTCCTGCACTTGCTTCCGGAGCTCAGTTACTTACTCAGCTGTAAATAAACGTTGCGATGCACGGGCTCCCTTCCCTTCCCTCTCTGCCTCTCTCCTCTCCCTGAAAATATAGGCGAGATATTGGACGGAAACAACTAGTGAGGCAGAAATGTACTGAAGAGGAGAGAGACTTGGTGTAGTCTTGGAAACCATCTCTAAACAGTACTTCCTAGAGATAAAGCAGTTTAAAAATAGCTGAGTACTAAAAACATTGAACCAAACCGCAAAGAATCCAAAGAGGTAGATCTCCTTCCTCATCGACAAACGTGATCTATGACGACAGCATTTATTTGACTGGGTGGAATTTAGGGCAGAGAAATAAAACCTGCTCAGTTAACGGAAGGAAGGCAGAAAGCTTTGTTCTGGCTCAGACCATGTTGCTTGATGGCAGCATGTAGATACACAAAAATAAACACGATCAAACAGTGGGATATGTTGACTCAAATTCTGTAAGAGAAAACTCTGTACCGTTCTGAGCGGCGATTGTAACCACTGCAGATGCTGCTGCAAGAGCCTTGGTCCACGCGCCACGTGACATGACATCTTCATTTACCGTATCAACCCTGTCATCATTTCCTCTTCATCTTCTGCTCTTCGGCTTAATTTTTTGGCAGACGTTCTTATTCTCTTTACTAACAAGGCCATCACTATGACATCATCCAGTTCTCTGTGATTCCTCTTACACGATGAGATATATTTGAGTGCATTCCGCAGGGACTTGTTCTTCCATCCCCCGATGCCTGGCAAAGTGAGGTTATGTGAATGCCATGCAAAATGCTGAGATATGATTGGACTGCAGCCCAGACAGCATTATCACAGCAACATTCGTACCCTCCTTTATGGGAGCTGGTGGCTGCAAGACATCCATATGCTGTTACTTGTGCTTCCATCCAAGATGAATAAAGACCAAATAAGGGGGTGGGGGTGGGATTGATAACAAACTAATTAGAACTGTCTGTTAATTAAAAGGGTTTGATGTGGCTATCTCACATTCAGTGGATCATGCAACTGTCAACATATGAATTCATTATCGAAAGGGCAGAGCTTGGGGTGGAAAATAAAGAGAATCACAGGACAGCAGGGTTTCTCAGTCTCAGCACTGTGCATGTTTTGGGTTGGATAACTCTTGGCTGTGGAGGGCTGTCTTGGGCAATTTAGGGTGTTAGCAGCACTCCTGGCTCCTATTGGTTAGATGCCAGTAGCGACCACCCCCCCGCCCCGGATGTGACAATCAAAAATGACTCCAGATATTACCAAATATCCCTGGGAAGCAGAACTGTCCCTGGTCGAGGACCACGGCAGTGCAGTAAATCAGAAGTAATCTATGGCCTCTCTCGATGTCCCATGTCATCCCTTTCCCAGTGACCTATTTAACAGATGTTTGTTGTGAAGCTACAATGAGACCATGATATTTAGACAGGAGGCTGAAGGGAGTTGGTAGTTTAAGAAAGAGAATAAATAGTGTGACATTTCTTCAAATCACTGTGATTTAACCGTGTTCTGATAAACATGGGGATGCCTCCCCTGACAGAACATTCAGGAAAGCGAGAGTGACGAAAGCCCAGCCACTGCTTCCTACGGAGGGGTTTTCAGCTGTTTCTTGATAAGAACTGACCTTTAAAATTAATTTCTCTTCCAGATTTTTTTTCCTTCTTGAATTAGTCCTCCCTACCTTGCCTTCCACTGCAGCAAAATGGCACTGATCTTTGAAATTTAATATCGGACAACGTCGCAAGACTTTCTGAAGTTTTGTAATAACTCTATGAAGTGATTTATATATAGGATTGGAGTGGAGAAAGAACTTTATTTTTTGTTTGTTTTAAATATTTTCTCTGCTATTTTGGTGGATGAGCAATCTGATAGACTTTCTTCTGTTTCTTCCTCTCTTCATGAAGGATATTTGAAGTAATACTATTACAGAACTTTACACACACTTAGCAATTTATCAGACATAAGCAGCTAATGTACAGGAACCAGACAGCAGGAAGGAGGCTCATTATTGGATGCATGGAAATCATTCCTAGATTTTTCATTTTTACTTCTGTAAACATTTGCATAATTCCTGGCCCACCTAGGCTCTGACTACAACTCTATACCTCTCCTGAGTTAATGATCCTTTAGAACTCAATGACAAATTGTCCCTATTTTTCCCATCAGCAGACTTACAAAAATCCATGCTGCCCTGCAATATTTACACTGGCCATGTTTCCTCCTCTGAAGTTAGGGCTGGGCACAGAGTAGGCACCTGAACATCATTTATTGAATGGATTAGACAGAACAAAACCAGCTGCTCTATCTACCGCCTCTATGACCACCAGCCCCCTCATTAGTACAAAGGACCTTCACATGTGTTTTCCTTACAGCAACCTTGCACTATGGAGGACAGAAAAATATGTTTATACCTCATTTTACAGTATGTTTATATACTCATTTTAAGCAAGTAAGAATTGAACCTGGAATTTATTAGAGCTTAAATATCATTATTCAACAACAGATTATCTGTTGTGGGTTTAAAATAGCTCATCTATCATTAATACATCCCTTACAACTATTTCACATCCTCTGATTCACTGGCCAGTGAGGAAGCTTCTAATGGTTAATTTGGCTAGAGTGTACCTTCCAAGAAGGCAGAAAAAATTCTGTCTGATTTGCTAGCACAGAATCAGGCACACAGAAGGCACTCAATAAAAAATTGGTTAAATAAATTGGTTGGAAGAATTTGTGTATAGACAGAACCTTAGGAACTTTGATATAAAGGAAGAGGTAGACTGGAGAGCAGATACAAATATTCAGGCCCTGGAAGGCATATTGCTTACTTTATAGGAATATAAATAAAGTGTTGACTTGGCTCCTGCATCTCTCTCTGGTGAACCTGATTAGTTAGAGTTGGTCGTCCCAAATTGCATTCACTTCAGGAACACTGACAAATTTATTTTTCCACTCTGTAAAGCTGAGGATGGATCATGGGGCCTTAATGCCTTTATGAGACGCTGAGGACCAAAGCATTGCTAATCTTTCTTCTCTTTTAAATTTAGCATGCACACCCTAAGATGTAGATGTAAACTGCATCTGGTTTTGGTTTGTTTCGTTTCATTTTTGCTTTTTGTTTTTTGTTTGTTTGTTTGTTTGTTTGTTTACAGATATCTTCTCCGCATCCCTATTACATCACCTCTCCCCGGGAGCCAAGTGGCAGGGAATCCGTGGCATTCCTGGGAGTAGAACAAAATCCCCAGTGCAGAAGTCCTAATGCTGACACCTCATCTCTCATACCCCAGGCCTTCGTGAGCCGATCATGGAATTCGGTGCCTCCTTCCCAGTGAAAACTGTCTTCCCTCGGAGACAGTCTGTGATTCGAGTTCTGGGCATTGCAATCAAGCGGGGGAGAAAGGAGGAAAATCACGGATTAAGTACCCTGGAATCATGGCACCCTTTCCTCAGTCCTTCCACCCTTGGGTTGGGCTAGAAGTAAAAGTGGGGCTCTTCCTCTGACCATCTTCCTCCTTGCTTAGGATTCCCTTTCCTGGGGCTTGGGGGAAAGGGTCTTCTGTCGGGGGGAGTCCCATGCTGCCTTTTATGCCCAAATGGCTATGAGCTCATGATGTCCAGGCTTGATTCTTGTTCAGTTCCTACCAGCTACCATAAAGAGAAACGGAAGCTGAGATATGGAACCTGTTTCCCTTACAGGTTAAGATTTAATATATATAAAGTTGACAGGTTAAGATTGAATATGTACAAAGTTGCATGGCTCCTCTAAATGGTGTTCTCAACCATTTGTCATTTTACTCCCGAGGGGACATCAGCAATATCTGGAGATATTTTTGTTTGTGTGTGTGTGTGTGTGTGTGTGTGTATGTGTGTGTGTGTGTGTGTGTGTATGTATGTATGTATGTGTATGTGTGTGTGTGTGTATGTATGTGTATGTGTATGTGTGTATGTGTGTATATGTGTATATATATATATATATATATATATATATATATATATATATATATATAAACAAATTTATTCTCTCACAGTTCTGATGGCCAGAATTCTGAAAACCAGGTGTTGGCAGGTTGGTTCCTCCCCAAGGCTCTAAGTGAGAATCTGTTCCTTGCTTCTCTCCTGGCATCTGGTGGTTGCCATGAGTGCTTGATGTTCCTTGGCTTGTAGACACATCACTTCCGTCTTTGCCTCTGTTGGCACATGGTATTTTCCCCAGTGTGTGGAGACATTTTTGGTTGTCACAGCTGGGGGAGTGGGTGTGCTACTGGCATAGATGGGTAGAAACCAAGAATGCTGCTAAACATCCTATAATGCACAGGGCAGCTCCCCATGGAATGCAAAGCAATGGAAAACAAAAGGCAGGCTCATGAAGATTGGAGTTTGTTTAGGTTTGCTGAATGGAGTCTTTTCAACATTAATAAAGTCAAACAGCTTTCATTACGATGGTCTGTGGTTTATACTGAATCCACAAGATCATAGGTCCGCAAGGGCAGGGCATCTGGGGCTTGTTCACTGTGATTTCATCTGTCTCCATAGCACAGTACTGGTACATGGTGTGCATCATAAATATGTGCTGAATTAAGTACCATAAATGGGGCTATTGTATCTATATTAGGAAGTGAGCCACTTGGTTAACTGGTAAGGAGGGAACAACAAAAAGTGATGTTAAAATACTTAAGGTTTGGACAGAGCCAGGAGATCTGCTAAGGTAGAAGACTTCATGGAATTGACTGTCCAGAGTAGCCAAATGTCTAGAGATTTGAGGACCAGAACTTCAGCCACCCAAGAAAGTTCAACCAGAAATATTAATGAGATAGAGACCCCACAGCACACAGCACTTACCCACCCCTCCCCTCTTTGGGGAACCTCATATACTAAAGGTTCAATAATTTAGTGGTTCTTGAGGTGCCTGAGAGAAGAGGGTTCATCAATGTTTCAAAAACCAACTTCTCAAGATCAAAGCCTGGTGTTGGCTGTGCCTTCCTTGCTATTCTAGTCTTTCTCCTCCCTCCAAACTCTCTACTCACTGTTACCAGATAGTTTTCCTAAGGTGAGTTCTGATATATCAACCCCTTATTGTAAAACCTTCAACAACTCCCCATGTTTTACCAAATTTGGTCCAAATTCTTGGCTCACCCCAGTATACTGAACTCTGTATATTGACCCCACTGCCCTTTTTCTTGCCCTTATTTTCTCTCTTTTGATCCTTTTTTCTCCATTCTATCAGGACTACTTCTCTACACACACCCACAACTTCAGCCAAGCTGGACTATTTGCCTTTTCATGAATAATCCCATGCGTTCTTTCCTCAGTGTCATGGCCGCAGGTAGACAAACAGTGTCATCAACTGGCTACCACATTACCCTAATGATGGCAGCTTTTGGTCCTATGCATTTCTCCTTTTACTGTGTTCATTTTCCAGGGGTCCTTCTGCTGTCATAAATATACAAATCATTCAACACTAATAGAGTCAAAATTCCAAAATAAATACCTATTTCCTATCTACTTCTTGCATAAGGGATGTGTGTGAATTAAAGAGATAATGCTTTCTGCAAAGTGCTTTCATCTTCCCAGAATGAGCTGTATTCCTTCACAGTATTATTCAGATTTCACATTGGCTCTCATATGTGCTTAGCATAGCAAGGAAGACCTAGCTCGCTGAAAGCAGGGGCCTCAGTGCTTTGCTGAACCATGGTCTGAGCTAAGGTAGATATTAATGTCATTGTAAATGTTCCTGATGTTATTATTTAGTTTAGATTCAAGTTCTAAATTTAATCAAGGTTTTCTCTCCCATGCTGCTATCTTATATGGCAGACACATTTCTACCTTCAGGAGGTAGAGACTTTGAGGTTACTCATAAAACCTAAATTTTGTGCAGGCTTTGATTAGATATGTCATCACCATTTCCATTATGGAAATTATTTTTCTATTAAATACTGAGAAAATAAATCAGAAAACTTCAGTCCTCAAAAAGAAAGTATAATGCATGTAGAGAATGGGAACATTTATAATATAATCAAGAGTCTGGGTGACCTTGTTCATCAAATCCAAGAACAACAGAAGTGGAATGAATGCTCCTCAGAGATAGAAGCACAATTAAAAGGAAATTTTGCTCCCCACATATAATTCTTGCTTCTCTGGCCATATAGCCTCAAGTTAAAAAATAAAAACAAGAAGGATGAAGGTTGTTGTAAAAGCAGAAGAACAATATCCTTCTACCTGCAGTGCCCACCAGCCAATAATGAAATGTGTAAAACATTTTGAACCTTTCCTCACTTCGAAGAGTTTCTGGGGATATCTCATGTACATTTGTGGACCCGGTTCTTACAGTTAACCATGTTGTATTCTCTGTTTACCCCATGGCCTGCGAGGAGGCTGCTGAGGCCTGCCACCACTGGAAATGCTACCCGTGTGGACACAGGGCCCCACCAGTTCCCACACTGGTGGAGAGCTTTAACTGCTGTGGCCAACCTTGACCCTCCTAAGCTGCACCAGGTTCTGTGCTGAAAAGCTGAGAAGCACCTCTCTCCCTACTGTAGGAACTAACAATTACTTGGAATACAAAATAAGGATGGGATGTTTTGTACCCCCAAATCAGAGAGGTTTTGTGTTGTGTTCCTGTTTTTGAGAATAGACCTTCATTTCAATCTCCTCTTCAGAAAATTCAGGATGGGTTTTGTAACTGTTGCACTACTATACTAAAATGCTTGGCATCTCCTCTGTACTAGGCATTGTTTTTGAACCAAATTTATGTGCCTTAATTCTTTTACCCTAGGATTAATTGTTTCCCAAGAGGCAACAGGCTCCTTATACATATAGATACAGACATACTTTGGTATATTAGGCTGCACGGGGATTAGACTTAAACTGAGACTCTTAGTAACATACAAAGGATGGCAATCTATGAATCTTTCAGTCCTAGATATAGTATAGGCTAAAAAGGTTGTTTTTTTTTTTTTTTTAAGTTTTACAGAACTTGTTCAATCAACAGGAACAGGAACCCCCTTAAGCTCACAAAACAACAGTTGATACAGCAATGCAGGCCATGAGAACAGCTTGAACTTTTTGGAGTTGTACCTTGGCAACCTCTGGGACCGAAAAGCTCTCTCACTTCTTACAGAAGCTATGGGCTTTTTTTTTTCTCTTTTTATAATCTCCAGTCACTTTTGCTCTCTCAATCCTCTTTGTGTTTACACATGACCCTAAATGGCCAGCTGCCCTGGTCAATGTGTTTTCTGTAGTTCCAGCTAAATACAGCCCTTGTCAATTATAATTCTCATGAAAGAGAATGTAATTTGGCACCAGCTGGCCATTAGAAGGGCTGGTTTGGATGGATGTCCACCATGCTTAAGTCATTAGTTTCTGGGAGTATGCCATATATATATATATACACACATACACACACACACACACACACACACACACACACACAAATTGCTTTCTGCCCTCCAATAGTGTTTTGAGGATGGGGCCATGAGACAGTTACCCCCAAATATGGTTACTATGCTCTGGAAAGGCAGAGCTTGTGCTGCAAAACATTCCCCCAAAGCAGATGCTCAATAGAGGTTTATAGGAAGAAAGTTGGGTAAAAGGGTCCCCGTGGTCTTGAATCCTAGGAAATCAGTTATATTGTAAATTAGGTTCACTTTCCTAGAGGGCAGTGATTCCCAATCTTTTCCCACTTGTGGACCCCTTTTAAACCCATTTCTATATATTATACCCCTTGTTTTTGAAACAGCTATTTTTAAATACTGACACTTTTGTTCAGTGCCTATGTTAATGTAAAATAGTGGAAATGAGGTAGTAAGTTAGGAAAGAAAAACTACTACATTAAAAGTACAAAACACAGATTTAATTTTACAATATTTGTAACACAGTTAAATATTGATAATGATCAAGTAATTAACAAACTTTTAATTTTTTAATAATATTTATTTGTGTTATCTGAAAAGTCTATAATAATTATTATGTAGTTCACTAGCTGATTAAAACCTTGTTAGTAAGATCATTAAGCTTGCTTTGATGCACTTAGTTTCTTAAAAATCAGGCTCAAAAGATGCAAGATACAGTCTTAAATCTGAACCTGCATTAAGCTTGTTGTAGTACCTATTTTTTATGAAGGTGTAAGAAGAAAAAGCTCTCTCCACTAGTTCAGTGTTAGTAAATGGCAAGAAGTATTTGAGTGCCTTCTCACTGAGCTGTTCATATTCCTCACAGACATCCACCCAGAAGGTAGCAAGAGGCTTCCTTTAAAATTAGAATTTCTTGAAACAAATATTACATGAAATTTTAAGCAAATGGAACCAATAAAAGCAGCGATGTTTGGTTAAGGTGATGTGGAGCCTGTGCCCTTCCTCTCAGACCCTCCTACATTCCTTAGATGCCCATGATACTGCACACAAGAGGAAAGTTAGAAACCCATTGCTGGAAATGACAGCAAGTTAGAGATGATTTTAAAAATAGGTTCAGGCAGGCCACCCATAGCCATGTCAAATAGTGAATGGCTTTTATCAAAGACTTTTCTAAATCAGAAGTAGTAGGAAGAGATACAAGTTGGGACTTCAAAGTAATAAATGTTACTCTCTGTAATTGTAATATAAAAAGGGCTTTCAAGATAGCCATCCCAGACAGCTAAACCCACCACACTTCACTTGCTGTCCGGCCACTGCAGGCTCCCCTCCACTCCTGTCACTTACCATTAGGCCCAATATTAAATGCTGGAACCAGTTCATGACCTCTGTCCCAAGCGCTTGGATCAAGGGCTTAGCATTGATTCAATTCTGCTCCTGGTCTCACTAACTTTTGGGCAATTTATTTTCCAAGTGACCAAGTCTAGGTCAGGATTAGATGAAGGTCAGACTTCCAGTCACAGTGCCCCTCTGATATAAGTGTCGCTCTGTAAATCTTTGGTTTTATCTGTTTGTCCCTAGTTTTTGTAGCTTTTGAACTCAGTTTGGAACCTTAGCTCTGACATTGAATGGGCCATCCCCAAAGCCCCTATCCAATCCCAATCAATGATTTCATGTTTGTCTTTCAGCCATAAAAACCATTTAATAAAGTATAATCTGTAAAAAGAATTAAAAGTGGAGCTGCCCTGGCTGGAATATGTGCGGGCTCCCACTTGCACAGCATCTTGCCTGGCATAGAGTTAGCACTAAATACTAACTCTTAAATAATAAGGTGAGTGATAACAAAAACCGCCATTAAAAGCTCCACTCAAGTGTGACCTTTTTTAAGAAGACTTCTCAAATTCCCTCTTCCTTTCTAAACACTCACAGTAATGTATTTTGTATCACTCTTGGTAGAAGTTTCCATATTATGTCTTATATTAAAGTTATTTTTATCTTTCCCACTAGACTTAAGTTCCTGAGGTAACACTCCCCAACTGTTTCATCTCTACACATTCCACAGAACTTTGTATTACTCCTAGGGCAGGCTGATCCTAACGTCACTCCTCCCCCATGATCCCTGCCTTCTGGTATTCATGCTCCAGTGTAAGCTCCTCCTTGTGAGTGTAGGCAGGACTTAGGGCTTCCTTTTAACCAACAGAATATACAAAAGCGATGTGTTATCACTCCTATAATTATATTAAATTATGAATGACTTCATTTTGCCAGAATTCTGGCTTTAGAATTTCTCTTTCTATTGCTGGCTTTGAAGAAGAAAGTTGTCATGAATCCCAAATAATCTTTCCAACACCTGAAATGAGGTTCGAGGCAGACCCTTCCCCATCTGAGCCTCCAGATAAGACCCTATGCAGTGGACCCAGCTAAGCCATGTTCAGACTCTTGACACAGAGAAAATTTGAGATAATATTACTAAATGGATATTGTTTAAAGCTGTGAAGTTTTTGGTAATTTGTTATGCAGAAAAGAAAACTAATACAGGTCTGATGTATGAGTAAAATTTTAAATTTCCTTGGTCCAAGTGGACAGATAACAGTTCTGTGATATTTAAAAATTATTTGGTAAGTAATTTTAAAAGCATTAAGACATTCTGTAGCAGTTAAAAAGACCGTACTGATATAAAATGCTCTCCAAAGTATATTATTAAATGAAACAAAGAAAGGTACAGGACACTTTGTGTAATATTTTACCATTTGTATAAAAAATTTACTTTACAAATCTACCTGGGATATATCTAAAAGTAACAATAAAACATTGTTGTCTCTGGGACTAGGTGATTGGGGGACAGAGATATAAAGAAACTTACTTTTCTTTTTATATAATTTTACTTTTCAAATTTTGTACCATGAATATCTATTATCTATTTATAAAAAATAAATTAAAATTCAAATTAAAGTAAAAAGGTTTAAGAACACATATTTGAAACAAATAACTTTTTAAAAATATGGATAGATAATGTAATACAATGTATTACTCCCAAATAATAAATAGCAAATAAGATGCCCCAAATCCGAGGTTTCTGAATAGCCTACATGAGTTTAGGAGATGAATCTTACAAGCCTGTGATAAATGAAATTTTCACAGTAGTACATTTCTTCCCAACCAAAACCCCCAGGGAAATCAGTTGAATACCTTATACTGTAATTTTAGTTTTTCATTTCCTTGTGTAAAAACACCCTAGGATCTTTGTTGCAAAAAGGAATTCCCTGGGATTTTAAACTAGCATGGTTTAGAGAAGTCCTAACTTGAAAGTTAGGTTCCCCATGTACCTACCCATGGGTGGCATCTTTCAAAATGAAATAATTGGAATTTGGTGGAAGTAGTGGCAGCCACACCTGAGGTTTGGTGTTGGAATAGGCAGGAAACACAATCTGACACCCGGTGACACAAAGCTGTTACAGAGAGCGTTGTTAATTGACTGTGTCCTTGATCAACCTGAAATGATTTTAACATGGAATCTTCTATGTATATGCCTTGAGACCAAGTGTTCAGAATGATTTCTTGAAGAGACCAGGGGAAGGGGAGGGCACCCTTCCCTTGGTGCTTGGTAGGACAGGGGTATGCCTACCCACCACCACTAACCCCTACTCCAACCCCTAAAAAAACAAAAACAAACAAACAAAAAAACCAAAAAACAAAAAACCACAAAAACCCTCAAACAAGTAGAAAAACAGCAACAACAAACCATGATCTTGATGCGGAGGAGAATGGTGCAGTGAACTTCTACAACATGGCTGCTGTTGCAGAGTTTTCTCTCTTCAGTTCCGTCAGGCCAATTCTATTTCAAAATACTGACTTCATTGTGTGCCAGTCCTTGGTTCTAGCCAATTTTGGCTCTGATAGCTATTCTAATCTCACCTTTCCCCCTTCCCAGGAGGGATCAGACCTTGAATTCTAATCACTTTAGTTAAGAGGAAGCCTCAGACAGACTTGTTGACACCTAGCAGAGAGCAAGCAGGTACAGGAGGAGATGGGGAGAAGGTAAAGACGCACTTTGCTGCATCTACCATTTGCCGAGATGGGTCTTGGCTGAGCCATGGAACATCACCTGCTACACAAGTCAGCTTGTGTCGTCTCAGGGACTAGAGAGGACCATGACGTAATGGCTGGCCCATTTTTTGAAGTGCCTGACACTCACTGGGGCTCAGTACATTCTTATTGATGAACTCTTTTCTTAACTAATTGACCCTCCTTAAAAATGGCCATAATTAATTTTCAAGTTCTGGAGGGAAGTTTTAATAAAGACTTCTATTTCCCTAACAGTCAACACTTGAATTTTCAGAGGCTCACTTCGCTTTCTTCTCTTGACTAAGTTTTGCTTAGTTCATTAGCAAATTTTAGATGAAATTGAATAAGGGGGGAATCGGGGAAACTTGCTTTTGTCAAAGCAGTTCTGATAAAGGATTTTGCTGGCCAGTATTTATAACTACTGGCTTAAACAGGCTTGAGATTAACTCTGGATTTATTTGAGCTACATAGTTCCCAGTCCCCAGTAAAGGACCAAGCATAGATTCTGGATGGTGACAAAACTGATCACCATCACACTTGAGTACACCTCGGGTTTGGGCAGAGCATTTTAATACCAAAGTACAGAACAGAATTCTGCCTTGCTGCTTGCTATGGTTGGCTATAGACACACACATTGAGCAGGAAGGAGGTTTTAGAGTGGGTCAACTGCCTGATACCACGTGTCCTCTGAGGTCTCTGAAACCCCTCTGCCACTGCATGGAAGGTCCCTAGTTTTGACTGGAATTTATCCCATCAATTCAAGTGTAAGCATACTATCTGGTATTCACACCGGTGTTTGTGAAGCATCCACAATGATGTGTGGCTTGTCAGTAGTGGCCAATACTTCTGAGGACAGCAGTGGAGATGTTGGTCAATTTGGAGGCAGATGGGATGAGCTGCTGATAAAAGGCCCCTTTGTAAGGTGGCTGGGTCCCTACAGGCCATTGAATCACCATAAACTAACTATGAATTCTTCTCTTCCTCATATTGGGGCCCACTTATAGCCTTGCCACTAGGTTATATTAGTATTTAATGGCATTCTAACTAACATTTTCCAGCATGGGCGAGGGTCAGCTTGGAAAAGCTGACCCTGCATTCAGGTCCCCAAAGTGTGGTTTCCTTCTGAAGCTCCCCTGTTTCCTGTAGCGTTAACCACAGCCTCCTCTTTTCCACCTCCTGACTCCTCTTTCTTCTTTCTGTTCGTGTGGCAACCTTCGTTTTCTTACATCGCTGAGCCATGAATACTTTTTCTTTTAGTAAATTGCATCTAGTCCCATGGTCTTAATGGAATTTAGCCATTCTTCATCTTCAATGCTTGGCTTGCATTCCTTTTATCTGTGGCCAAAGCACCTTCCTACGTTTGGCTTCATTTGTCATCTCCAAATCTAGATGATATAATTTTCCTCACCTTACTTCTTGCAATGTGGATAGTTTTGCAAGTAGCAGCTTGGGCACGCTTTAGGAACCCCACTTCCAGATTTCCTTCAGAAAGGTCCTAGAAACCCATCTAGGACCAAAATTTGACAGTTCTATGTATGTCCTTGCCCTGTAAAATTAAATTCAGGAGTGAGGAGTTGTATCTTCCATGCATTTTACCTCTTCAGACATGGTGCATTTCTTGAGCTTACTTTGACAGTCATAATGAGCTTGGAATGGAAGGCGGTGGGTTTATGGGGCTTTTAAGTAAAGAAAAGTGCAGGGTTTTTTGTACGTTCAGAGAGAACAGAATGAAACTGAAATGGTTATATAGATATTTTAGTCCTATTAGTAGTCTTGCTCCATTAGTCAAAAACTTTAGACAGTCAAATTTCAAGCTTGAGAAAGAGGCAGGAATTTTATCACGTCCATTTTCTGCAGCAGGTCTGTTTCAACTAATTTGTTACATGTTCTTTCCTTTGGAAAGGTACAGATAAACACAGAGAGACCGAGAACTTTTCCAAGGGTACAAAGATTAGGGCACTATGAGAGAAGGTACAAGGAAGAGAGGTGAGATTTACCCCAGATCTCCACAACCCAAAATGAAGTCACAGATATGTATTGCACAGCATTCTGTGCGTGCGCGTGTGTGCGTGTGTGCGTGTGTGCGTGTGCGCGTGCGCGTGTGCGTGTGTGTACGTGCGCGCAGGCACACTGTGACTCGTGACTCCAAAGTATTGCAGCAGATTGTCAGACGTGGTTTTTGGAATCTTTCTTGTTACATTAATATCTCAGCCTGTACATATGCGACGCCTATGCATGTAAGTATACAGGTGCCCGTACACATAAACTCAAGAGGTAAGATCCAAAGTGCTAATGTTAGAGATGCTGCAGGGAGATGATGGAAAGTGAGCTCTGAGGCCAGTGTCGTATATGTTTACGTCAAGGTTTTGAATCCAGGGACCTGCTGTTTTCATACTTACTGCCATTCTAGGCACATCCTCTTTGGTAATGTTACAATCCCTGAGAGACAGGGACTCATGAATAGGCAATGAGACGCCGCCTCCTTCCAGGCTGTGAGATGCTGCTCCCCTCTTGGAATTTTCTTTTTTAGAAAATGTGTGCTTAACATGTAAATATAGTTTCCAGGGCTGGTAAGAAGATTTTTTGTTTTGAGTGACAGTCACGGCCTTTCCCCCCGGCTGAGGCACTCCTGGAGCGGAGCGAGGCGCCGGCCCCGCCCGGAGCCGCCCTCGGTGTGAGGCGGCGCCTGCGCAGAACCCACTTCACACACCGCGGCGCGGCGGGCTCCCGAAGGGCGTAGTGAACACGATGGTTCTCGCGCTGGGAGGGAAACAAACAGCCACGCATGTACGTTCCCAAGTGTTCACAGCACTGCGGGGGGCTGTGATCTGAACAGGATGGAAGACGGAGGTGGGGGGTGCGGGGGGCTGGTCATCCCTCTCACCCGCTGGGGAACCTCGGCTGAGCTGTTTAACCCCTCCGTGCCTCAGTTTCTCCCTCTGTGCGGTGAACCTCATCTGACTGTTGGGCAGATTAAATGAGGTCATCCATAAAAAATGCGTAGACTACTACCTGATGCACATCAACTGTGAATACTGCTGCTGCTGTCACAGAAGGAAGCTTTAGTGGGAAACGAGTCCTCCCCCTACAAATTCTAACGTAGATTTAAGCATCAACACTCCTCAGAAAATTCAGTGCATTTTTTCCTCTTTCTTGGCCTGACCTCCTTTTTCTGGTCAGTGCTAGTTTGTGTGTGTGTGTGTGTGTGTGTGTTTGATTTTGTTGTTTTTATCTCAGAATTGACCCTTTAAAATTCAGTTTAAGAATGTTAGACCCTCTGCCTTGCTTAACACCCTTTGCCACCCCCTGTCATCTATAGGAAAAACTTGAACGCCTCAGCAAGACATCAAAGGCTGTTTGTCATGTGACTACCAACCACTAGTCACCTTTTATGTGTATTTTATGCTCCAGCAATACTGAGCTGGCCATGGTTTTGCTACAGCACGTGCCCAGGCCTTCGCACATGCTCCTTTCTCTACCTGGATTGCTGTCTCCTTTGCTTTCTGGGACCACTGTCTGACTTCACTTATAGCACGTCTTCTCACACGCCTGTTTCCATCTTCTGTGTCTTGACTATATTTTTAATTTTGTACTCACCACCTGTCGTGCAATGCATTTATTTATTAATATGTCTCCCCCAGTGGACTATGAGTTTCTTGAGGGCAAGGACAAGGTTTTGTTCATATTTGAACAAACAGCATAGACTCAGGGACTCAAATATTTCACTGTTAAATTGAAATGGGGAATAAATATTTACATTATTAAAGCAGACCGGCACAATTTTTTGTTTTAATTTTTTGCTTTTCTCTTTACAATAATGAGGTCAGCTATTATATTTAAAATACTTTGTATTAGAAGGCATATTTATATAAATGAAGAATAGTTAAAGTAATAGCAAGCCTGGGGTTTCTAGGATTAATTTTGTTTGCTTCAACACATACTGCTGTAAGTGCTATGGGAAATAATGAAGATACATTGTTTCCTGAAGGAGCTTTCCATCTAAAAGGGGATAAGACAGAGAGAGTAGAAGTGGAGCAAAATTCATGCTGTTAGAGGTGAACCAAAAAGAGTTCTGGAGGTTTGAAGGAAGAATCAGCTGAATGCAACTGGGAATAAGCAAGAGGTGTTGTATGGAGGTGGCAATGTTGGGGATTGGCCTTGGTGCAGAAGTGGGGTGTACTGGACAGAGATGGGCAGGAGGAACGTTCCAGGCAGGGGGTCAATGTGCATAAAGACCTAGAGGGAACTAGCATGATAAGTACTTGGACACCAGCAACCATCTCCCTGGCTCCATCAGTGCGGGGTGTGGTGGGAGAAAAAGGGAAGAAAAGGTTGTGGACATTTTACAAAGGGTCTTGAGTCCCAGAATGAGGATATTTAACTTCAATTTAGTAAGCATTGGGGAAAATCAGTATTTGGGGGCAAGAGAGTGATATAAATGGAAGAATGCTTAGGAAAATTCTGATTGTCAGTGAATATGTACTGCACTGGAGAAGGAGAACATAGGGATAGGAGATAAGAGACCATTGCTCATGTGTGTTAATGGGAGGTACTGGTAGTGGAATGTAGTATCTGAGAGGCCTGATGAATCAAAGCAGAAGGACATGGTGGTTGTTTTGATGCAAGGATGAGTGAGAAGAGAGTCTCATGTGGTGCTCAGGTTCAAAGCATGGTCTGAAGGGAACTAGTGGTACTATTAAGAAAATTAGATAAATCATGCAGAGGAAGTTATAGTGTTAGGAAAATTGTCAGTTTGGTGAAAGTCTTGTTGAGTTCCAGAATCTCCAGGTTGGTCTGAAACTGAGGAGACAGGTCAGGGTTAGAGCTGTGCACTTCTAAGAGTCACTGAGGTGGGGGAATGGATGTATTGAGGAAAAGAAGCCAAAGAGAAAAGAAAGCCAAGTTTAGAACCACAGAGAATTGCTTGCCTTTAGGGAACTGAAGGGAAGAAAGGGGCTAATGAAGGAGAACAACAGTAGTAACAGAACCAGGATAGACAGTGCAATGTCCTAGAATTCAAGGAAGAGGTTTCCAGAAGGATGAAATCACTCCTAGAGAGGAACTTAGGTTCATTAACTTCCTTGAATTAACTTCCTTCACACATAGTTTAGAAATTTATCTGGGTTTCCATAAGTCTTTAAAGCATGAACTACCTTTGTAACTATCTGTGTATGTATCTGTCTTCCCTTCCAGACTGGGAGCCCCTCCAAGGTGGACACTTCTGTTACTTGTGTTTTTATGTCTAACACTTAGCAGAGTACCTGGAATATAGCTAGGGCTCAATGACTGTTTGTTGAATGACTAAGTAAACAAAGCCACGGAGAAGATGAAGACAAGGAAAAGTCCACTGTATTTGAGGAAGTTATAGCTCCTGAAATAAAAGAATGAGTGTCTGGAAATTTTTCTGCTCTTGAGAAAAAAAAACCAGAGTCTATGAAAAGGTGGTTAAACATGAATACTTAAAATATGTCAAGTCTTCCACTGTGGTTTGAAATTCATCATCCAAATTCTCATAGATTTAAACTTCATGATTTGTGAAGTATTACAGTGAAATCATCTGGGAAGTAGAGCTCTATAACATTCCAGCTGCCTTAATTCAACTGGCCACATGATTAATGACATTGCAAGGCACAACCAGGGCTTTTCATTTCCCAAGCACTTTATAAACATTGAGTAATCTCACAATGCCCTTGTGAGATATTATCATGTTCATTTTCCATATGGTTAACTGAGCCAAGGAGGTTAAACGACTTGCTCAAAGGCCATACTGGAAGTCAATGACATCAAATGTTCAGAACGAAGGAGCTCCCAGGTCCCATACCTCACAGTAGATTGCTGAACCGAATCCCAAGCCTTGCACTATTAAGAAGCCTGACTGACAGGCCAGAGCTGTAATAGATCACCTTCACAGCCAAGATAAGTGAGGATTAGCATGCTGTCTCGTGCACATCAGGGCTGGCCCTTGGAAAGGGAGAAAGCTATGCCTGCAAGATCACGTGATGTAAGACATGCCTGGAAGAGCAGAACCAGGCATGGGTTAACTCTCCTTTGTGGATTTCCAAAAGCCTTTAACCAAGGTGGGAGTTAGAGTGCAGATGGAGAAAGCAGTTAAGGAATCTTTGTTGTTAAGCATCTTAAATCTAAACAATGATGTCCTCTTACCTTACACGTATTTACATTCTTCTTTATTATTCAGTTTTGATTTTAATTGTCTTTTTTATTACTTTTATCCGTGTATTTCTCAGTCTGATGCCCAAAATATTGCCATACTGTTAGGTCCTATGCAGATGGCCTTTAAGAAAAGCACCAGCTTCTGATGAATTGGTCCATAGAGGTAAAATTGACAGTCTTTGTAAATGTGTAGCTAGCTCATTAGGTTGGGATATATGTCTTGGATTTGCAATTACACATTTATAGCCAAATATTAAAAATTTTTTGTGCCTTGGTTTTCTCCACATGAAGATAAGAGCATGGAGAAGGTGTTGCTGGTGCGCTGTGCACATTCCCCTGGCTTCCCCATGGGTGAGCATGCACACCCAATGATTTCTGCAAGTACCTGTGACTCTGACTGCGGGCTTTCTCTGACTGCTGGGGTATGCTCAACCTGGGCTGGGGCAGTCAGAAATTTGGAGAGCTAGTGCCCTGAGAGCAGATCTCAACTGAAGACTGATGGGAATTGGTGGAGCAAGACCTCAACTTGCCCACCACTCAGTGGTGTTCTATGCTGCCTTCTAGAGGTCCTTATCACAAGTGCACCTCAGTAGCTGATTTGGTAATACACAGCCATATTGACTTCCTCCCATTTCCTGTCTTACTTCCCTGACGATCTCCCATTAGAGCTTCCTGGGATCACCATCCAAACCAACCACTTGCACCCAAACCCTTGTCTCATACTTGTACTCTGCCTTCTGACCAGCCCAACCTAAGGCCTATAGCTACATGAGTTATAAGGTCATAAAGGATAGTGAGGCATTGAAGTCCTGATAATAATCAATATGTGTACATAGCACTATTTACAAAACACTTTCATACTAATTTTCTCATTAGATTCTTACAACCACTGGTGAGTTATGATAGCTATCATTATTATCAACCCCATTTACTGCTGAGGACATTGAAGTTCAGTGGGGTTAAATGCTTTGTCAAGAGCTAGGAGGTTGTGCCTCTGGCCTTTAGTTCAGACCTCTGTCTCCAAATCCCCACCTGCTTCTACCTCTTCACTGTCTCCTCAGGTGCTGCCCCCAAGAAGGTTTATAAGATGACACCTAATGCTCCTACAAAACCTAGATTCCATTATGTAGTAGAATAACTACTTAAACCTCTACTTACATTTAAATTTTTTTTTGAAATATGTTAACTGGAAATACATCCATTTGAGAACTTTCATCAGCCACCATGGGGTTTTTAGGTAAACTAAACATGTAAGTTTAAATTATATATTCTCTTTAGAGAAATGTTAAACATCATTAAAAACAGTTGTTTTTCAAACATATGTATGAATTTTTTATAATTTATGTATTTTTATCAAATCATAGTTTCCTAAAGTTGGAAGAGAACTTAAAATTTAAAGATGCTGAAATCTCATCTCCAGCATCTCTGACAATCTCCACTGTCATGTTTCTTATATTGGGAGACTGCAGTCAAAGGGAGGGGCTCATTTCATTGTTGAAAAGTTCTGGTTGTTTAAACTTTCTTCTTCTATTGAGCCAAAATGGTTTTCTTATCATTTCCTTCTCATTAGTTTGGTTGAGATCTCTAGAAATAAACAGAACAAGTCTAATCATGTGTCTTGGCATGGGCCTTTCTACACTAAAATAATTCAAGTCTGTCATCTTTTCTTGTGTTAGCAACTATATAACGTCACTCCAACTAGAGTGGCTTGCTGGTTCCTCTAATGCAGTGGTTTCCAACCTTCTTTCACTGGTATACCCCTTTTAAACTCATTTCTATAAATTGTATCCCTTGTTTTTAAGACAGCTGTTTTTAAATACTGACACTTTTGTTCAGTGCCTATCTTAATGTAAAATAATAGAAGTGAGGTAATAAGTTAAGAAAGAAAACTTACTACACTAAAAGTACAAACCACAGATTTCATTTTACAATATTCATAACACAGTTAAATATTGATAATGATGATCAAGTATTTAAGCATTAAATAAGAAAACCACTTGAAAAGAATCGCAATTAAAGGCAATACACTTTTTTTCAGTCAATAACTAGACTGATCAAACAGTCTGGCTATGAATGTATTTATGTTTGGGGAAGTTCTAGAAATGTCACAAATGGATTGTTCTAAAACTGGGCATAATGATTGGTAGAAGAGCAGTTTGGGGGAAGGGTTCATAGCCATGCCCTCCCCAATCATCACTGGCTAATGTGATCTAATTTTGACA
The DNA here is from genome assembly GCA_004026885.1 of Lyroderma lyra. Lineage (NCBI taxonomy): Eukaryota > Metazoa > Chordata > Mammalia > Chiroptera > Megadermatidae > Lyroderma > Lyroderma lyra. Next base: position 159,799 of record PVJL010000420.1, read on the forward strand.
GCGCTGAAGCCTTAGCCACTACACCACCAGGGAACTCCCTAATGTGATCTCATTTTGAAGTGTCTTCATTAACAGTGATTCACACTTAACATTTGTTGTTCCATAACTAGTGTTTTGCATTTTTTTTACTTTACTTGATTTTTTTTTTTTCTATTACTGATTATTTTTCAACTACCACTGAATGACCCAGCACATACCTCTGGGGGTATGTGTACCACTGCTGGGGAACTGATGCTCTAATGCACAGCTAGTTCTTTATTTTGCTATATTGGTCCTCTTTACAGGCAATATTTGCATTCCTCTATGCAGTGGTTCTCAGTCTTCCTAATGCCCTGACCCTTTAATGCAGTTCCTCATGTTGTGGTGACCCCCATAGAATTATTTTTGTTGCTACTTCATAACTGTAATGTTGCTACTGTTATGAATCATAATGTAAATATCTGATATGTGTTTTCTGATGGTCTTAGGCGACCCCTGTGAAAGGGTCATTCGACCCCCAAAGAGGTCGTGACCCACAGGTTGAGAACCGCTGCTCTACAGGGAACCTAGCATTCATTACACATTTCAGTATACTGGCATATTCTTTTACAATGATTATTTCTTAAACCGTGAGTATGTTAATTGATCCTTACCTGTGGGTTTTTGCTGATTTGTTACTGGGTTTCTTCTTGTTAATTTACTCTTCTCTTTTGGTTTTAAAATTATATGTATTTATTGAACTTATATTAAGAGATCTTCTTGTCTTTGAGATCCATCTTTCTGGGTCCTGTTTCTCCTTCTTGATATTGCAGTTTTGGGGGACTGATTAGAGGAGATGTAAAGTACTCTTCTCTATGTTTCTGCCCTGGATATCCTACTTGAAGACAGTTTTCAGCCTTGTCCCTCTTCCACAATCTTCTTTTTCTTGCACCTCCAGAATATAAAAAAACCATGGATTTTAGAGTCTAGCTAACATGGACTTTAACATACTATAACCAATTACCACATACTGAATGGCTTAGAACACAGAAATGTTCCCCCACAGTTCTGGAGGTCAAAAGTTTGAAATGAAGGTATCAGTAAGGCCATATGCCCTTCTGGAAGCTCCAGGAAAGAATCTTTCCTTGCCCTTCTTGCTTTGAGGGGCTGTTGACATTCCTTGGCCTGTGACTATCTCTCTCTGTGCTTTGTCCTCCCATTACCTTTTCTGTGTGTGAGAGGTCTAATCTGCTTCTGCCTCTCTCTTACAAGGACAATTATGATTTAGGACTCATAGGCATTTAGGACTCATCCTGACAATCTAAGATTAGTTCCTTATCTGAAGTTCCCTAACCTAATCACATCTCCAAAAGCCTTTTTTTCCAAATAAGATAACATTCACAGGTCCCAGGGATTAGGACCTGAAACTTTTGATGGCCACCCTGCAGTGCATTACAACCACTTTTATTTCTATGATTTTAAGTAAGTATAAGCCTCAATGTTTTCATTCATGAGGGGCACCTCCCAAAAAACCAGAAGTATCTTCTGAGGGTGGGCCCCTTGCAGTATCGGTTTCCCCAGCTAGGGAATGTTCTAGGCACCCATCTATATCAGTCTACCAGCTGGCGTTGTGAGAGGCTGCATTCGGCTTCAGTGAATTACTTTTGGAGACTCTTCCAACACATTTGCCCATTTCATGATGGTTGAGTTACACAAACAACGTGCAGCAAGACAACTCACTTCCCCACACTGTCGTGCTGTGTTCAGCAGTTTTTGACCAAAATGGCATGACCCCCATGCCTCACACTACCTATTCATCCAATCTTGCCCCAAGAGATGGGTTTTTTTGTATCCCCAGATGAAAAAAGTCCCCAAGGGGAAACGTTTTGCTGATGTGAGAGAAGTGAAACAAAAAGCAGCAGAAACACAAAAGGCATCAAAATCAATGAGTTCAAAAACTGTTTTGAGCAGTGAGAAAAAGTTTCAATAGGTGTATTGCATCAGAGAGTACTTTGAAGGTGAATGAAATTTAAACATGTAAGAATACACATTTTTTTATAAGTAAATTCTGGGGGGTTTTGGGTCACCCCTTCTGTAACTTGGAGCTGATAATGACTATTCTACAGTATTGTTTTGAGTTTTAAGTGAGATAATATATAAAAGGGCTCAGTACATAGTAAGTGCTCAATAAATTTTATTTACCTATCTTGCTTTCAAGTTTATTGACCTCTCGGTTTCTCTGTATGTTATTTGGGAAGAGGCTTTTAATCTTTCCTGAGTTTAGTTTTCTGAATCTTTATACTTAGGGATTAAAACACTTATTTCACAATATCTTTGAAAGGATCACATGAGATAATATATGTGAAAGTGCTTCGTCAACCAAAGACTGCTATAAAAACATAAGTCACTACCATCTACTATTATTATTAGTTTATGTTAAAGTGATGGCCAAGTATAAGTCCCAGATATTCTTTCAGTGAACTGCTGTTTAGTTAAGTCTCTTTCAGTCTATATTTGTTTAATCGACCTTTTGAAACCAAACATAGTAGTATTTTTTTATCCTGTTAAATTTAGTTTTGTTTGTCTTGGACCAGTATTCTCTCTGTCAATATTTTGAGTCTGTATTTGAGAGTTATTTTATTGGTTAAGTTACCACTTAAAGCTTTAGGGCTCCTGCTGTCAGGCACGTGTTAGATTATAGTGCTTAGAGTGTTCAAAGAGTCTGAATTCTAAGGTCCCTACAATCATCACCCCACCTCACCTCCTGACTTTCTTTAATTTTAGAAAGTTGTAGAAACTCCTCAACTTAATCTTTTTGATTGAATACATGAAAGGTGTCCAAAAGCATCCCGCCGTGTAATATGAAAAATAGACGCATTTATGGCTGGATTTTTTTCCAGACAGTCCTCCTGCATACTAGAGCACTAACTGCTCTCACTTCATCAGAATCTTCTAAGATTTGATGGCTCATTATAAAGGGCTTAAAATTAAAAAACAACTCCCTCCCCAAATCTCATAGTATATACACACATCTAAGCAATCAGAATGTTGTCTTTCATTTTCCTAATGGAATACCAGAAAAGCATTTGTTAGTGTCAGATGTCTGGACTTTTAAACATTTATTTACCACCCCCCGCCACACACACACACACACACACACACACACACACACATCCTTCATTATGTACTTAATATGTCATGGGTCTATAGTGTTGTAAAGTTCCTATTTGTTATAAAATTTGATTTAAATAATGTTTGAGTACCTCCATTCCTTTTTGATGCCATCCTTTTAATAATCATATGCACACAGAGAGAACATACACACATATATACATACAAGTAGAACCTTATTAATGCAATGTGTTCAGAAAGGATGAATTTATAACTCAGGAATGAACAGCTAAAGCTTCTATCACGGCTTGTCACATTTGCATGGCGACAGAAACTGTAGTGCTTCAGTGTGACCTGGGGTCTTGGAGCATTAGAGTTTATTAGGCAGAGCTTTTATGATACCCTCATTTGCAGAGATGTTTCCATAAGGGCAATAAAATGTCCTCTGAATGAAGAAAATGAGAATAACTGTGAGGTTGTCAATCTTTGTTCTTTCAAAGGTAGCATTTCACAGTTTTGTTATCTGCTATAGAACTTTACTGAGGCAAGAGTCTGATGAATATCTTCCAACTTCTTCTACTGGGATCAAACTCAGCTGTCTGTACCTAGTCAACAGCCTGTTCATGAAGAGAAATAGATCACCACTGAAACTGTTGAGAATATGAAAGATGGTAGCTAAATAAAGATTATTGCACAGCAGTTGAATATGTAATAGAATCTATTGGCAATTTAAAATAATGTGGCATTATATGCTCATTTTTTTCCTCCAGAAATGTAGACTGAGGTTGAGGATATATTTGCGGAGATATAATCACGGCACTTGGAAGTGATATGGATACATATGCAAATGAAGGGGAAGTGAAACATTTTTCTCCCCAGAAGATATCCATTTCTGCCCATCACGACATGCCAGACTGAAGAAATAAGGATACTGCTTCCCCAAATTTAATGTCATACTTGATTCCAGCTAGTAACACGTTCATTCAAATTAATTTTAAAGACAAAAACACCAATCAGCAATCCCAACCATGGTATTATTTCAATCAAAAGATATTTTGAAGGATGGGCTGATTAAAGAATGAGTTTGGAAATACAAATAAAGAAGTAGGATACTAAAGTAAAAATAATCCCTCTGGGATTTAGGACTGATACTTTTAGGGCTTAAAAACAAGAAAAAATTAAATATCAAGTACTCCAAGAGTGCAATATTCTTAAAAACATTAATGATTAATATGGCTTTATTATTTAATTCCCTCTTGGACCAGCCCCATTCTTCTGCTTAAGAGAATAACTGTTTTTCTTAACTGAAGGCAGAGCAGATGGGACCTTTGGGGGAAGGGAAGAGAATAAGCTAAAAGTTACCACATCCTCCCTAAAAATATTCCTCAATAGCCCTTCCTTGAAATGTTATCCTTTACTATGTTTGATATTTATGCTTAGAGTCATTTTATCTCCCCAAAGTCTCCTTAAAAATGGATCAACCTGGAAATGTTGGTAATCATTGACCAAGGAGTATCAAACTTGAGAATCAACGTGGGGAGTGGATGGTGGCCCAGATTCCTGGGGCCCAGCATCAGAGAATCTGAGTCAGCAGGTCTGGGATGGGCTCTAGGGATTTGCTCTTTTAACAGCTTTCCAGGTGAATGTGATACCTGGACCACATTTTGAGAAACCCAACCCTTGACCATTTTAGCAGGCTAAAATCATAAGTATATCTTAGAAAAAGAAAGTAGAGAAGTGAAGCAGGGAGAGTGTAGCAAGGAACAGGGGTAGGAGGCAATACGGAGGGCCTGGCAGAGTGTTGGGGGTGGGTGGGGGGCTGATTTAAGGCAAATAGGGAAGCAAAAAGGCAAAAAAAAAAAAAAAGGAAAGTAAGAAAATACTTTAGCCATCTACACTGGTAATCTTAATTTATTCTGCCAGAAACAGTTTGGATCTAAGTGTTCCTTTACATTATCTATCCTGTAGCAGTAATTTTAAAATGAAGGCTAGAAGGTTTCTCTTCATGAAGTCTGCATGTTCATGTGTGTTGTGTGGTAATTTTTACCTTCGGTTGTTATTACTGATTTATAAAAAAAGAAGCTCTCTTAAACTGGCTTAAACAAATAAGCACTTACATAAGAATTCTCAAAAATATAACAGAAACTAATCCAAAAGCTTTTCAGGATCATGTGATCTGGGAAAATATTTTATATTAAAGTTGTTTTGCATCTAGTTAGGTTAAGTAGGCATATCTTTGGAATAATCAACATTAAATAATACTTTTATTCTATCTGGACTTATTAGTCATAAGTTCATGTTATTTCTGTTAAAAAAATTGTCAGCAAGAAAAGCAACTTGTTATGATAAAATTTTTATAAGTAATCTGAACTTAATTGTTAGAACAAGTAAATTAAATAAACATAAGTATGACAAAAGACTTCTTTTTAGGTGAACTCTTTAGTAATAATTGTATTATTAAGCAATGATTTCCTAAATCTCTAGTAACTTGAAACTGTAAAGTTTGACTAGATAAATTAAATGATGGATATTCATGGAATGTCTTTACCATTTCCAAATATGATAAAATACTGAAACATTAATTACTGACATAAGTTTATATACCCTTTTCTTATTCTAGAGGTACTAAAGATATTGGGGTCTATTAGTAAACATGTCTTGTGCCACACTTAAAAAATTTTGCTATAAGGAAATATATTTCTAGAAATCATTAAATAGGTTCATAAACGTATCAATCTAAAGAATGTTGTATAACAGGCAGTTCACAATTGCTTATTTCTTAGCTTTTACTAATTAAGGCTTTTAAAAGTTAAGAATTCTAATATATGTAATTAAAGGGAAAACAACTGTTTATACAAGAAAAATAGGATATATTTTATCTTTTTTAGAAAAGGGTATGAGATATGGAGATGTATTTTTGGAGCAAAGAAAATTTTGTCCTAAAGTAAGGCTGGTTGTTTCAGAATGGGAAAAAGGAAAAACAAGACAAAAATCTACAAATGAAATCTACAAATGAATCTACAAATGAAAGTTATAGGTTTGTGGAAAAGGAATCATAGGAAAGGAAATGTTAATCAAGTAAGCAAATTTAAATATCAAAAGTAAGCTGATGCAAAATTAGAGTTTGGTTTTCTTTCTCTGCTAAAAGGACTACTGGCCTGCTACTGATATTGTGGAAAGGTTTTCTGCCTACAAAGCAAAGATTTTGTGTTTTATTAGAATAATTTTCTGTGTTTTGTGTTGTCTTAATCAGGTTCTTGATTACTTAAGAAAACTGAATCTCCTCAATAGTAAGAACTAAGTTTTACTAACAATTATGTAAACTTCTGTACTTTGCTTTGAAACTTTCAATTGCCACTTTGATACATAAACAATGACTGCAAATTAAATGAATATTTGGGGCTATGGGAAACCCAGGATGGCCACTTGGTTCTTTCTGGCTCGCTGGCATGTTTTTCAGTTTTTGTGTTCCTTCGCCCACCACAGTACATTTAATTTGAACTTCATTCAACTGCCACTTTATCAACATGCCCTTGTTGTATGAGTGCTGTCCGGAAAGTATCCAACCACATAATATGAAAACTAGAGGCATTTATGGCTGGATTTTTTGTACGTATGTTTTTTCGGATGAGATGAAGCTTTCCCCTACTACAAGACTAATGTCTTCTCAGTGAAAAAGAAAATGTTAAAAAATGTGTTTCTGACTTGCAGTATACCTTCCAAAATCTCTAGTGATCAAGGCATCCATTTCACTGTGCAAACCACATGAGCCTTGATGGACAGCCTTGCAAACTACTTGGAATTATCACTGACCCTCTCACCCTCAATTATCAGGCAAGGTCAAGAGAACTAATGGACAAACTGGATTCAAACAGAATGAGTTTAATTACACAGGACAGAATGAACTGATGAGAAAGGTTAAAAATTTATGACTGTTATTTGAAATATTGCTGATTTTTAAAATCTTTTGTTTTCCAGATACAAGAATTTCTTTTTTCTCTTATGCTACCTGTGACTTAGTAATTTGGTAAATTACACTTTTGTAAACAGTATTGAAACATTTTTTTTTCTTTCTAATTGATCCCTCTGGACTTTGAAAATTCTCTTTGAGTCAATATTTTTATTTTCATGGCACTATGTTTGTGTAAGTTCAATAAGAATCTGTTCTATTTACAACAGGACACAATTGGAAACCAGTTACATTACAAGGTTTTGACTGAAATGTCATATTTGAGAGAGACGTGCCTGATAGATTCAGTATAGAATGGCTCCTGCTCCTCCGTCCTCTCCCTGCCTCCCTCACCCTACTGTCACTCAGCGTAGCCTGGGAAACTACAAATGTAGCCTGGGAAACTGACAACTTAGCCCCAGAAACAATAACTTGGCTTGGGAGACTGAAACTTGCCCTAGTCCTTACCTTAACCCGGTACATAGAAACCTATCCTTGATCAATCAGTAGTGACCACCTAGCCCTTACCTTAGCCTGGTGAATTGGAACCTATGCCTGACCAATCAATAGTAACCACATATGCCTCCCTCTGCCTCTTGCCTAGCAACTCCTTTACATATATAACTTCACTCCTAACGGCCAGAGCTGCTGCTCTCCCATTGTGAGACAGCCCGGCAGCTTTTCCCCCAGTAAAGCTTGTCACTACCACCCGGTGTTTCGGCTCATTTCTATCAGTGCCTAGGCTCAGATATAACCAGAAAGCTTTGAGGAATTAAGATTGACTTTGAAAGGCAATAAAAGTTCATTGGAAAAACAACCTAATACCTTACTTACATGGTTCACAGTAGTCTTTCCAGGTAAAGAACAAAGGTTGCATAATGGGCGATGCAGAGAAAGAAACTCCAGATATGCTGGGAAGCTCAAGAAGAGAGGAACTAACCCCAGATCTACAGGTACTGCAGGTGAAGTCTGCTGGCAACTATGCAGCTTGTCTTCTTGGCCTTAAGAGGCCTTTTAAAGTTCAATCTGAAGATTCCTTATGAAAAATTCCAGCAAAGCAGATTTAAAAGAGCCTATGTGGTTATTATTATTCTTGCTGGGCTCATACAAATAATCAGGCCAAGTTTATTGGAACTAGACTTATGTTGCAAATAAATTAGTCTTAATTTGGTTATCTTTGGTTAAAATGGGGGTGATTCTAGAGAGAAAAATTGTTTCAATAGAAATTATACCTTTGTGGATATTAGATTCTAGTGCTATTCATTGTCTTTTGAGTTAAAAAATTTTTTTTCTACCTATAAAATGGACTGGACCCTGAATTTTTCTATTCATAGTTGTTTTCTTCCTTTAAATATTTGGCTGCAACTCTCCAAATTAACACTTTCATTTTCACATTCATTGACTTGGAATCATTGAGAACTAAGACTGTCCAAGGCCATGCAAGCTGAAGTGGGACAACCTGATGAAGATTTCAGAGAACTCACCACAATAGCTCATCTACGGACAATCTTTGTGCCTGTTGCAGAAACATTACCAGAGGCATTCAAATCACAGACTGGGAGAATCCGTCAGATTGTAACTGCCTACCTTCACTCCATCTGAAGATGATTCAAGACATCTAGAAATCTTGACTGCCTGCTTTTAGAACTCAGAAACCAGGAATACAGTAATCTTTATTTTTCTTATCTTTTACTTCCATGGAAATGCCTCTTATTAAATACCTGATTGCTTGTATCATAGGCTTAACTTTGGGAGCCCACCTGTATTACCACCTCCTGAAATGAGACACAGCTGTTTAACTGAACTGACCTTTTCTCAAGACTGAGACTGGTTTAATGAGATACAAAACCATCTACCAACCCAACTTCTGGAATATGAAGCTTCCAGGGAAGTTCTATTAGAGGGAACTATGGAGATCCAAAATGAGTCATGCCAACCTGTGCCTCTATGGTATGCGGATTGTTTTGAGCTAAAGGCAACTTTAGCCCACAGGCTCAAGAGATACTACGGCTTTCCCTCACCTAGCCTTTTTCTTTCTTTCTTTTTTTTTTGGGGGGGGGGGGTATGTGGGTAGTTCCCTGACTGGGAATGGAACCCAGCCCGCAGCGCTGACAGCGCCAGCGCTGAAGCCCTAAGCCACTACACCATCAGGGAACTCCCCACCTAGCCTTAACTACAGAGAAGAATTTGAATTAGAGGCCTTATGCATAAGAGATTGCTGGTGATAACTTCTTTTGACCCTCCTGTAAGGCAGAGCTAACTTCTGTTCACTAAATGCCTGCTCTTCTTAATCATCCTGAAATGACTTTTTGAAGCCCCCAAGGCATCTTACCTCATCCCTAGCTCAAAATGTCTTATAGGAGCAAGGACTGTCTGGAAAGTATCCAGGCATGTAATATGAAAAATAGATGTATTTATGGCTGGAATTTTTCCAGACAGCCATCATATACCCTTTCTATCCCTGAACCTGTCATGCCTGTGGAGTCTCTGACTTTCTCTTGTATGTGGGGTTCCCATAAATATATATATGTTAAATTTGGTTATTTTCTCTTGCAAAAAAAAAGAGAAAAAAAGAAAACAGTTGAGTTTATGTAGTAGTCTTAAGAAAGATTCATGATGTGTGTCACATTACCCAGTCTCAGAGTCTTAGTTCTCAGTGGCTCCCTGACTTGGAAAAAAATCCCATAATGGTTTTTCCCTTTATCATGTGATCAAATTCAGTGACCTTGAAGATACTAGCTAGATTAAAAAGAAGGTTATTCTTCTCTAGGAAAAACATCTAGAAATAAGCTTTACAAAACCATTGGGGGGTGGGGTGGTATTTTTTTTTTTTAATTCATGCCTAACCACATGTTGATGATTGTCTAAACATGAAATATTTAGATATTTGTTCCATAAATATTCCAACTGATTCAATTTTACAGGCTGAATTTACCAAATTAATCAATTATGTTGCTGTCATCCAATTATTTTGCTGTCATCCGCTCTGAAAGTGTACGCTTTTACAATAATATTTCTAATTTCTTTGAAAATTTTGATGCAGTCTTTTTTTAAAAAGGTGCCTCAGAGAAGTTAAGAATGCAAATATATATTAAAGTTGTAAACTCTGTATTTCACATTACATTATTAGATGTATTTTTAAATGATTTAAAATATTAGAGGATACTACTTCAGAAGTTATCTGAAGCTTGGTAATGAAAGAAGAGGAAAATACCAATTAAGAATGCATAGGCTAACAGATGTCACCCCAATAAGTCTAACAATAAAAATGAATTAAAAAAAAAAAAAAAAAAAAAAAAAAAAAAAAAAAAAAAAAAAAAAAAAAAAAAAAAAAAAAAAAAAAAAAAAAAAAAAAAAAAAAAAAAAAAAAAAAAAAAAAAAAAAAAAAAAAAAGAATGCATAGGACTGAATAAGTAGGTGCTATGAAGAAAGTAGGATCAAAATAGAAAAAAGAAAAAAATCAAAATTAAAGCACAGTCCTAGCTCTCAAGAATTTATAAAAAGTAAAAGGAAAGCATAGATATTTATATCTTATTTTATCTGTGTATAGGAAAAGAATAATAGCACTTTTATTTCAGGGTCAAGTGAAACACAAATGGAATATTTTGAAAGCATTTCTTTAAAGGAGAACATATTTATAAACATCCACAACAATGATGCCTTGTTTTCTGAGTTACAGTGAAGATGATAAAATGTAATCAAGAAATGTCAGCAGGATGAAAGCCCAGGTCTCCAGGAATGCTGCAGGAATGGTTTCAAAATTCCAATTGAAAAAAGAACATTGGAAGTTTATCTGCTTGATAATATAGTTGCTTGAATTTTTATTTTATTTATTTTTTATTATTTAAAAAATTTTTATTTATTAAATTTATTGTGCTGACATTGATTAGTAAAATTATATAGCTAGATATGTCTGAGTCTCTGTTTTCTAAAGCATGGACTTAAAGGAGACACTTTCTAGGCAGCCACACTGATAATTATAGAATTGAAACCTATGTTGTCCTTTGACTAAACCTAAAAATGAAATGTTTGGAAGACTAACACATAAGCTGGCCCTGAACTGCCCAGGGTGATTGTCTCCTTATCTTTTCTCACCAATTTATAGTCCATCAAAAAGAACTATAGTTTGCTTCTAGATAGAAAAAATAAAGTTTTCTAACAAGTCCTAATGCAACATCTATGTAAGACTGAGTAGTATGTTTTAATCTTAGTAGACTAAACTCTCTACTAATATCATACTGAAAGGTAAAAAAATGAAATCTTTTCTTTTAAAATCAAGAACTAGACAGGGATGCCCCTTGTCACCACTGTTATTTAACATAGTACTAGAAGTCCTAACCAAAGCAGTCATGCAAGAGAAATAAATAAAAGGCATCCAAATTGGGAATGAAGAAGTTAAACTATTACTTTTTGCAGATGACATGATTCTTTGTATAGAGAACCCTAAGGGCTCCACTGGAAAACTATTAGAAACAATAAATGAATATAGTAAAGTTGCAGGATACAAAATCAATGTACAAAAATTCATAACATTCCTATATGCTAACAATGAAATGTCAGAAAAACAAAAAACAAACAAAAAAACCTCAATACCATTTGCACTCAAAACTTATTATACATCAAGTTGACAATTCACTGTAGAGTTGTATGCCTGAAACCTATGTAATTCTTGCTAACAGATGTCACCCTAATAAGTCTAACAATAAAAATGAATTAAAAACAACAACAACAAAAAAAAACCCCCAAAAAGAATAAAATACCTATGAATGAACTAACAGAGGATGTGAAGGACTTATACACTGAAAACTGTAAGACCTACTAAAAGAAATTGAAGCAGACACAAAGGAATGAAAAGACCTTTTGTGATTGTAACAAAAAGAATAAAATACCTAGGAATAAACTTAACAAAGAACCTGAAAGACTTATATACTGAGAACTATAAGACACTACTAAAAGAAATTGAAAAAGACACAAAGAAATTGCAAGATATCCCATATTCATGGATTGGAAGAATCAACGCAGTTAAAATGGCCATATTACATAAAACAATACACAAATTTAACACAATTCCCATCAAAATACTAAAGATATTCTTTCAAGAAATAGATTTAAAAAATCATCAGGTTCATATGGAACCATAATAGACCATGGATCACCAAAGTAATCCTACCTACGAAGAATATGACTAGAGGCATCGTATTGCCCAATTTCAATCTATACTACAAAGCATCAATAATCAAGACAGTTTGGTATTGGCAGAAAAACAGACACACAGACCAATGGAATAGTATCAAAAACCCAGAAATAAACCCACAAATATATGGACAGATAATTTTTGACAAAGGAGGGAAAATATACAATGGGGAAAAGAAAGCTTCTTCAGTAAATGGTGCTGGGAGAATTGGAAACCACAGGCAAAAGAATGAATCTGAACTGCGAACTGTCACTGTATACCAAAATTAACTCAAAATGAATTAAAGAAATCACATAAGACCTGAAACAATAAACTATATACAAGAAAACATCAGAACTAAACTTACAGACCTTGGGTTTAGGGAGCACTTTATGAACTTAACCTCAAAGACAAGGGAAGTAAAAGCAAAAATAAATGAATGGGACTATATCAAACTAAAAAGCTTCTGCACAGCAAAAGAAACCATCAACAAAGCAAAGAGACAACCAGCCGAATGAGGAAAATATTTTAAAATAATGCCTCTGATAAGGGGCTAATATCTAAAATATATAAAGAACATGTACAACTCAACAATAAAAAAAACAAACAATCCAATAAAAAAAATCGGCAGAAGACCTGAACAGACATTTCTTCCAGGAAGACATACAAATGGCTGACAGATAAATGAAATAATGCTCAACTTCACTAGCTATTAGGGAAATGCAAAGTAAAACCACAATGAGATACCACCTCATACCTGTTAGAATGGCTATTATTAACAAGACAAGGAACAGCAATTGTTGGAGAGGGTGTTGAGAAAAAGGAACCCTCATATACTACTGGTGGGAATGCAAACTGGTGCAATCACTATGGAGGACAGTATGGAAGTTCCTCAAAAAACTAAGAATAGAGTTACCATATGACCTGACAATTCCATTTCTGGGTATTGAACCCCCAAATTTGAAAACCTTAGCCTGCAAAGAAATATGTATCCCAATGTTCGTCGTAGCACTATTCACAATGGCCAAGTCATGGAAATAGCCCAAATGTCCTTTGATAGACAACTGGATAAAGAAGCTGTGGTACATATACCCAATGGAATATTACTCAGTCATAAGAAAAGATGAACTAGGGCCGTTTATGACAACATGATGGACCTTGAAACCATTATACAAAGAGAAATAAGTCGGACAGAAAAATCCTAGAACCATATGATTTCAGTCATGTGGAACACAAAGCTGAAAGCAACAAAGAAAAACTCATGAACACAATCAAGAGTTTAGTGGTTAGTCATTTTCTGAGGGTATGGGGGGAGTGGGGTGGGAGAGAAGGGACAGGATCTCAAATCTATGGTGATGAAAAGAGAACTGACTTTGTTGATAGACACATAACACAATCTATGGGTGATGTTATTGTAGAATTGTACACCTGGAACCTATGTAATTTTTACTAACAAATATCATCCCAATAAACTTAACAATTAAAAGAAAAATTTTAAAAAAAGGAAGTGGAAAGATATTCTGTGTTCCTAGATTGGAAGAATCAATACCGTTAAAATGACTATATTACCCAAAACAATATACAGATTTAATGCAATCCCCATCAAAATCCCAATGACATTCTTTCAAAAAATAGATTTAAAAAAAATAATCAGATTTGTATGGAATTACAAAAGACCCTGAATAGCCAAAGCTATCCTATAAAAAAAGAACAAGGCAGGAGGCATCATACTCCCCAATTTCAATTTATACTACAAAGTGACAATAATCAAAACAACATGGTATTGACAGAAAAACAGATACACAAACCAATGGAATAGAATTAATAAATCCACGTATACATGGACAGATAATTTTTGACAAAGGAACCAAAAACATACAATGGAGAAAAGAAAGTCTTTTCAATAAATGATGCTACAAAAATTGGAAAGCCCTGATCAAAAGAATAAAATTAGACTGCCAACTCTCACCATATACCAAAATTAACTCAAAACAAATCAAAGACCTAAACATAAGACCAGAAACAATAAAATGCATTGAAGAAACCATCGGTACTAAACTAATGGACATTAGGGTCTAGGGAGGAATTTATGAATTTGACCTCAAAAGTAAGGGAAGTAAAAGCAAAAATAAGTTAATGGAATTACATCAAACTAAAAAGCTTCTTCACAACAAAACAAACCATCAACAAAATAAAGAGGTAATGGGAGGAGATATTTGCAAACACCTCCAATAAGGGGCAATATCCAAAATATATAAAAGACTTGTACAACTTAACAACAACAAAAAATACAATTAAAAAATGGACGAGGATCTGAACAAACACTTCTCCTAAGGAGACCTACAAATGGTCAACAGACATATGAAAAAATGCTCAACTTCACTAGCTATTAAGGAAATGCAAATCAAAACCACAATGAAATATCACCTCTCATGTGTGAAAATGGTTATCATCAACAAGACAAATAGTAACAAGTGATAGAGAGGCTGTGGAGAAAAAGGAACGCTCATACAGTGCTGGTGAGAATGTAAATTGGTATAGCCATTATGGAAAACAGTATAGAGGTTCCTCAAAAAATTAAGAATAGAGTTACTATATGACCCAGCAATCCCTCTTCTGGGTATCTACCCCCAAAAACCTAAAATTTTTTTTCTGAAAAATGTATATACTCTGATCTTCATTGCAGCATTATTCATTGTGGCCAAGACATGGAAACAACCAAAGTGTCCTTTGATAGAAGACTAGATAAAGAAGCTGTGGTACATGTACACAATGGAATATTACTCAGCTATAAGCAAAGAAGAAATACTGCCATTTGTGAAAAAAAGAAAAGATCTTGAGATTATGCTAAGTGAAATAAGTCAGAAAAAGTCAAGAACCATATGACTTAGTTCATATGTGGTATATGAAACTGCAAGCAACAAAGGTACAGGACAAACAAAGAAACAAAAACTCAAAGACACAGACTAAGCTTTAGTGACTACCAGAGGGTAAGATGGGAGTGGGGAGGTAGAGGAGGAAGGGGGAGACAGAGGAGGGAAGGGAGTAAAAATAAGATTTGTTCATTTTTGTTTATCTAGAAAAAAATAAAACAGCAATAAATGCAGGACTGACAATTCACAAATAAAAATAAAAAATAAAATGAACATAGGGAGAAATTGTTCATTTATGAAAAATAGAAGACATTTCTTGGCATATGGAGCTGTACAGTGAAGGAAACAGAATTACCAGGAGAAACTTGGTTTAATTTACTAAACGAAAAAATTATGGAGACAAAAAAGTAATCTTAGATTAAGAGTAGCTTTAGTTGTATACTTTTGACTACTAAAGGCTTTCAAAAGGAAAACATTCAAAAGAACCCCCAATGAGTCAGCAAAGATTGTGAAAAGATTGTGCATATTTTCTAAAGCATGTTTTAAAAAATCATGTACTGGGGAAAAGTGTAGAACGTGTACCCACAAGAGCTAAATTTAAAAAATGTGCGTAGCAGTGAACACATGCATAGCATATGGATGCAGCTGACGGAAGAGTTCCTGGCCTCCATTCAAGACACCACTCAACAGCAGATGCACCATCATAAATTTGAGCTGCACAGCCACACCTTCATTGGTGGGGTTCCAGTCAGTTGTCTTCAAATCCAGTATGGTTGATGCACACTGGAACTTCAGCTTTCATTTTAGTTGAAGGCAAGAAAAATTCCTATGTGAAAAAGCCAGAGAGCACATATCCCAGACAAACAGGTACCCTTTCAATCCTTAGCTCTCGCAAGACCTTGGCAGTGAAGTCTCTGGCACCCTTGCCTCTTAGCTTTTTTGCCTAACAGATTTTGTGCAGCAGTCTGTCATAGGAGTTCAACAGTGCAGCAAAGATGAGCATGACATTAGGGTAACCTTTATTACTTTTCCATTCATGGCCCCCCCGCCAAAAGAACTTTTTAAAATTTATTTGCTGGTGGTGTTCCTTGGATTCTCACTTAAAATCTTGCCATGCTTTTAATATTTATAAAATATATACAAATTTTAGAATATTTTATGTATCAAATATAATATTTGAATCACCTCCATATTGGACCTACAGGTGCACTAGCTTATTAGAGTATTCTCTTGATTGATTCAATAACTAAAGGTTTGTAGTATTCAGTGGGGCAGAACTGGTATAAAGTGCTCTATCAACAAACTGGTTATCTTGGGCCTTTCGCTGGGGTAGAGCAGATGTTGGAAAGGAGGAGCCTGCTTTGCAAAAATCCTGTTGACAATAATTTGATAACTTTGGCAGAATTGAATCTGCTAATTTGATTCTTAGATTTCTAGGTGGTGGAACAGTACCAGATGCCTCACAAAATATTAGCATCCATGTTTAACCGCTCATCACATCCTGTTCACTCCTCTTTTGGGAGCTTCATATTAAATTAGATGCAGCTGCTGAGTGAAAGGTTTCTTTCATGTTCCCATTTAGTATGAAAACAATAGCAAAAGTAAACATTCAATTTCCGAACTTTTAGGAATTCTTCCTTTGGTTTTGAATTTTTTTTTTTCTTTTTCTTTTTGAATGAAAGAGGGAGGAGTGGTTTGATCAAGGTACTGTTTTAGAGATAGACCATCTGACCAAGAGACAAACACGTCCTGGAAACCTACTTACTGGCCCCACCACTCCAGCAAAACTCACTAAATGTGACTGAGGTGGCACTTTGTGCAAATGTTTTCTCTTATTTTAAAAATGGTATATTGGTGTGTTATTTCTCTAATTTTGGCAATTTTAAATCACATTTTTAGTTCATTTGATGCATTTTCATGAACCAGACATTAATCCTACTTTGTTTAATGTAATTTCCGTTGCCCAAGGAATTTACTTACCATTTGTTGGTTACTAGGTTTCAAAAGAGAAGAGAAAACACTTGGAAAAAAATGGAAGTTTCATCCCTTATCTGCCTTACAGCTTCTGATATATTTTTCAATGCTAGCTGGTAATATCAGAGTAACTGTTAAAATGATCCTTATTGGACAACCATAAAGGAATTGAGATTTCCCCCGTGTTTTGTGTGGATACTTGGCTGAAAATCAGAGCAATTTGTTTCTCCTTTTTCTCTTCTCTTTCTCTTGAGTTTTCTTTTCTTTAGCTATGGTCTTGCAAGTTGCTGTTTTTCAGCTCCCTGCAGTGGAGTAATGGGAAATTGGAAGTCCACTTTCCCACTCCCTTTGTGTCCTCAAGTCCGTGCTAATGTGGCCCAGACTTTGGGATAACTTACTTTGGAGTCGTTTCCCACATTGTATTTGCCTGTAGATACAAAGTGCTCTGAGGGGCATACCTAGAAGGGGAAGCCTAGAATAGGGTCTTTGTTTGGGGACCTTTTAAATCTCTAATTCATTAATACTTTATTGACTACCTGTGGAATAAGAAATGTCTTTTCCCTTCAGACCGATCCCAGCAGAGCTGCCATTTCCCTTTGACTGTGAGAGAGCTCAGGGCAATCACTGAAGTCTGCTGCTGTCCTAGGAGGACTGACTGTTGCTGGGTTTGTAAGACATGTTAGGCAGAGAGGGAATCCCCAGAAGTGCAGAGGTGACAAAAACTCTGATGATTCATTTATTCAGGGCTTTCATTATGCCAGAATTGAAGCACTTACATTGAGGAGGCTATCCTGAAGACAGCTGTGGCTAGCTTTCATTACCAAAAAAAGGTAAACAGAAAAACTGACCCACCAGCCTCCAGAGGATGACCACAACTCTCAAGCGAGGTCTAGTTAAATGGATTATTCCAGCTGTCTTCCTCTCTTGGCTTCTATGTGGGGGTTGTGGGAACACGTATAGTCACTTTTATCAACATCGGCATTGCAGTGCTCCTGCTAAGTTTCTTGAACAGTACTCAAAAAAAGGAGAAATGAATATCAACATAAACTGTTCTTTCTTTCTTTGTGTCCCTCTTCTGCTCCCTCTTTTCCTCCCTTTCGTTAATTCTTAAATTGACTAATTTGAATGAAACTATTTTAAAAGGCAAATTTTAGAGTAATAGTAACTTTTTTATTTGCAACTATCTCTTAAGTCCATTATAAAAACACATTTTACATGTCAATCTTGCAGATAGATGTTAAAATTTCATGGCCTTCCTAAAACATTTTTGTTAGTCTTCTCACATGTTCTATAGTAATATGTGAGACAATGTGGGCATGATCATTGCATGTACGTAACCTGAAGGTGTATAATATGGTTCTAGCTTTGGGGTTAGATTTTAAATTTTCAGAAGTCTTGTTCACAGTCCAATTTCTATTAACCACCAATTTAATTTCTTCCAGGTCTCAGGCCAGTGGTTTCATGCCAGTTTGTCAAGATGCTGGTGTTATACTGGTTTAATAATAGTTATATTCTTAAAGACTTTTCAACTAATGCAAATTTATATTTATTAGTTAGCTGGATGGAGTAAGAATACTCAGCATGTTGCCCAAGTTTCAGTTTAGCACTTCATTTTGCAAACTCTTTTACACTGCTATTTTTAAAAATTACTTCTCACAACAGTCCTGTGAGATAGGCTAATGCTGTTGTCTGAAAGCTGTCTAGGTTTTAGAAAGGGGTACATGATGTGTCTTGAGACAGTGGAAGAGCCAAGATTAGAATTCACAGTTCCTGGGGCTCAGGCAGCCAAGCTTTGTCACCCAGCTGATGTATCTGCCCCCTTCCTTTAATTAGATTAAGTTTTGGCGCCATTGCAGAGTCAGAGATTGAGATAAAACAACAGAGTTGAAATGGAAATGGAGTCCATGTTTATAAAGTCAGAGCCTGGCATTTAGAGGACTGAGTGGTGCTTCACAAGGGCTGGTTGTTCCCATCTCTTCAGAGTCCCCTAAGATGAATGGCTCCTCCAGAATCCTTTTCTAGTCTTCTGACTCAGGCTACTCAAACTACATTATTTAGTTCAATTCTTTGTTTTGGAGACAAGGAAAACCGTTCTGGAGAGATTAAAGGACTTGTCCAGGGTCTTAGAACACATCTGGGTCAGTATCAGGATGAGAACCCAGGTTTTCTACTCCCACCTTCATAAAATGAATGACGCTTTTTCCTTGGACTGTTAAACATGTCAAAGATGGTGTAGTTAGAGGCACTCATAGAAATTTTTTTTAAAGGTCTCTGCATATGAGATGCTTCCACAGCATGCCATATATATTCCCAAGTTTCAGTGATGACAGATTGTACTGCTCTGCAATATAAGTAGCAATGTCCCCACAAGATTATTGATTTTGTTTGTGAAATATAAATCCCTAAACAGTGACTGATGGGTTGGTGAGAAGTGCTTCTTTAATAATTCAATAATTTCATTAAATGATCTGGTCCTAAGCAAAACAGGAGTGGTGAGAGACCTGACTGGACTGCATTTAAGTCTCATATAAAAACAAGAACATGATCTCTTTTGTTCATGTTTATCCACGTTGTTTGCTTCAAGATAAAGTGAAGTCTTTCAGCATGAACTGAAAGAAATAGGGCAAATGACATCAGATTCTTTACTATGTCTCATAGTAGCCATTTTCAGCTCAGCTGGCCCAAATTCAAGGCCATGACTTGCTTTATTTGCTTACTAGGTAGACTTGAACATTGATTTATTTGCCTGCTTCTATTTAGCTTTTTTCTTTTTCTTTTTTTTTTTCCTTAGCAGGCTCTCATCTCCATAAAGAATGGACTGTCTGTAGCATACAGAAGCCAAGATGATTCCAGCATAGAACTTGATTACAGGTTAAGAATGACTTATTAACCAAAGCCTCTTTCTTCTGATGTGCCAAAAACAACAAGCCACAAAAACTCTAAGAAACAAAAACAACCTGAATCTAAATCATAGAAACTTCTAGAAACATAACTAACATTAACCCAAGTATTTCTTCATGCACTTGTGTATTTATTATCTAAGCAAAGTCCTATAGAATCAAATTGATTTTTTTACCTTGATTTAATTCAGAAAAGATTTAAAACATCAGGAAATTTATATATTATGCTTGTTTTTACAAAGGAGTTATAAATCTAATGTTTTCTATACTTAATTTGTTATCTTAATTAGAGACTCCTAGATCTTCAAGGAGATGTAATATATCTTAAAGTAATACAATTAAGAGTCATAGAGTAAACACATGTATAATTTATTCTTTTTTGGCAAGTCTCAGAGAAAACAATTTTGTTGTACTAATAGATTCTAATGGATAACTCGCTATTAATTAAATAAATAACCCATTGGGCTGAAAAGTGAAATGTCAATACAAGGACAGTCTACTAATATTGTTGAAGAATAGTAATTAACTTATAGTCTTTAGCAGTGACAGGGATATCTGTCTTTCACTTTGAAGATATTTGTATCAGCTATACCAAATAAATTAAATTAAACTAACAACTATTTAATAAATCTCTACAGTTTTATGAGCTAACATTTTGGACTAATAAGTACTTCTTTAATAATCCAATAATTTCAAGAACGTAGACGAGATGATCTAGAGTCTCAGAAAGATAGCGTAGGTGGGAGTGGCAAGATATAAGTAAATTCAAAATATGATGGTTGTGCATGTTAACATATTAGGAATGTTTTAAGGCCTTACGTCATCATTTACCATTTTTATCACAGTCCATCATAGCTTTCTAACATTTGTCAAGAACTAATAAGTAGGGAAAAAATAGTGCTGAGATAGGGCCTGGGGATATCAAGAAGGTGTAAATACTGGCCTCTGCACAGAAAACCAATGATTTAATTTGGCAGATTGATTGCTAAATGAAATGTTTGCCATAGCAGAAAGCTCCATGAATGGGAAAGGAGAGAAAACTGAGGACTAGGATGTTCTGACAAGTTTTGTGGAGAACTTGAACATGAGATACAGGTAGAATGTGTTTAAACAAGGAAGGAGAGGTGATGACTCAGGTGGGGACAAAGCCTGCAGCCAAAATCATCATGGGGTACTGAGGATGAGGCTGGAGAAGGGATTTATGTAATTGGGACCACACTTAATGGATTCTGAGGGTTGAGGAATTTGGACTCAGCTATCCTGAGGAGAGTGGCAGGATTAGAGTAGTCTTAAGAAGATTGATTAGAGGAAGGAATGCCAGGTAGATTTATGGTAGGAAGTAGAGGCTAGAGGAAGCAAGACTAGCTGGGAGGCCCCTGTGAGGGGATACAATATAAATATGATGGCTGTCCAGAAAAAATCCAGACATAAATGTCTCTATTTTTCATATTATATGGCTGGATACTTTCTGGACAGCCCTCGTATACCTCCCTAAACCAGATCATAGACTTCGGAAGGGAAAGGATAGTATCTTGCTTTTTATTTGTTTGTTTGTTTGCCTTTCTGGTATATTTAGTCCATAATGTATAGTGCAATGTAATAAAGTCTTGTGCGGCCACTAACTTATGAGTTATCTAAAGATAGGGTGCTGGCCCTGACCTCCTGGAACAAGAGTGCCTCATGAATAAAACAAGTTAGAGAAACCCAAGGAGAGTTGAGCAGAGGTCATTGTATAGTGAGGTGATAAATTTTGTGACTATCAGGGACTAGTCACAAGCAATCATTATTGAATTACCTGGTAATAACAACTGGAGGTGAACAAAATTTGCAATCTAAGCACACTACAAATGCAAATTACTAGCTTCCTGGAGATCTGATAAAATAAAACTTAGGTTTTTAATTAAACTGTGACCAAGGTAATTGAAAGTTAACTGTATTGTGTGATGATTTATCAACTAGAATGGTATTTCTTTTGCTGTCGGACCCTGACTTCATTTTCTTCTTTCTTCTGAAAATGTAAAAGTCCTTTTTGTCTCTTAGTTATGGTCAGAGGCTAAAAAATTAAGTTAGCAGACTGTGTTAAACAATAATTTAATTGGAGCTCAATCATGGAAGCCTAAATTTCTTTTTTCTCTAACTGTGTTTTAAGATCTCAAGATAAATTTTACTGTGACACGTCTATTTTCTTCATGAGCATTTTATAAGATGTGGTAATAATAGCAACTAACAATGCTAACAATAATGATAGGTGTCATTTCTCTCTGTAGTTTCAGTATCGTTTTGTTCTGAGTGTTCACAACTAAGTCATAATTGTCTATGTTAAAGGATTGTTTCTAGGTTTTATTTATCTTGCTCAGCAAATAAAGAAGCCTTTTAATTCAATTGGTTTCTGGCTGATTTGTCTTCGTGTGGTTAATCCATGGGAACTCGGGACCCAATTCACATTTTCATTTAAGTTCATAAAAATGTTGAGCGCAGTTGTGGTTGTTGAGAAGGGGATAAGATGTGGTTACTGACTTAAGGATCATTTCTTCTAGTTTTTGTCCTTAACTTTATTTTCCTCAGCAGGCTTTCTGGTAACTGATTCTCCTTGTTATGAAAGCCTCGGGGAGAAAGGTAGACAGCGATTTCTCTTCAGCAGACAGTTTCTATTAATTTTGTTATTTCTCATCAACAACTGATGCATACTCAAAGGTGACCTAAGTGAAGGTGAATGATCAGCAATTTGTTTCACTTCATATCTAATACTTCCCCAAAAGTACCTGTGACCAGTATCTAATAGAATTTAATAAAAATGGAACGCTGGAAGAAAATTTGGGGGCGATGCTATTCACCCTCCAATTTTTCTGCTTTACTTAGTATTAAACACAATGTTACTGCTTCTCTTCTTCAAGGTGCCCAGGCAGGACAATCCTGCAACAACCCGAGGAAACCCATTTCAACATTAATATCCCTCATGGCCAAGAGAGAAGTAATTTGGTTCATATATAATCTGGTTCTTCCTCCTCTGTGTTGAAAGCCCTTAATGACCTGGTGTCTTCCCACAACAGGGTTAAGGGTATTCTGTCAGGCTGCCATGATGGATTATGCGCTTGGTGACCTTCTCTGACTTTCTGCAAGGCAGAGAGAGCAGAATGAAAGGGTGGTGAAGAGGCAGGGGACCATCCCTATTTGCCGTGCCTGCCATCTCGGCAGCAGGACAAGGTTCAGGAAGAAAAAGCTGAAGGAGACTCTCCCCTCCTCCTCCTCCCACCCCTCCTCCCCCCAGCGCCCTTCCCTCCAGGGAAGCAATAGCAACACTGGACATGGGAGTAGGGCTGGTAGCAGTGGACTGTATCCTCTATTTAGGGAAAGAAGGAAAATCTCTGTGCCCAGGAGTTACCATTTTCAGGACTGTTGCAGTTTAATTACAGGGAAAACTGACCTCATTCTTGCATACCTTCTAGGGTAACTTGTCTGACATAGACATGTACAAATTAGAATACATTTAGTGTTTAATACTTATGGGTATGGTTTTTATTTTTATTTTATTTGAGTTTTCTGGCACATAACAATAAAGAGCTCATTACATTTAAAGGGACTCAGTACGAGGCTCTGACAAGCGAATTAGGGTTGCTCACTTGGAACCTGCCCTGGGAAAGAGAACATCTCTTCGCTATAAAGGAGCTGCCCCACACACCAGAAACCACTTCTGTTTTATCCAGAAGTAACTCCACAATTACAGACAGGGGAGGGGTACAGGCAACACTCTATGGCCAGAGCCCGCTTTGGATTTCTAACACATTTATTTGTAAGAAACACTACCATCAAACTATGGAAAGGCATATTTTACATAATAAAATATTTGAGCTTCTCTATTTGTGCTATCCTACACATGCGTTCCCGTGACATGCCCTACCTACCACGTGCCGTGTGTCTTGTCTTTCCATCTAGGTTGAGAGCAGGATTCTCAGAACCCCCAGCACCTGGCCGTAGAGTCTGGACGTGACTAGGCACTGATTAAACAGTAGAGGAATGAGCGAATCAGCATAAAAACCGCCATCTATCTAATAGGTTTATCCGGAAAGACTGGTTGACCCTTCTTTATAAGAATTTTACTCAACTAGCTTATTGGAGGAAAAAAAAAAAGCAAAAAGAAAAAGGAAGTATAGGTTTCACTCAAGGCTATTTTTGATAATTTATGGACTGAGAAAGGCATGGAGAGGTGAGTTAGGAAATGGGAGCAACATCATGAACCTCTCTGGAATTTTGGGGGCTTTTGTATAGATTGGTTTCTGCAGGGCACTTACTGACACAGATTTTGGGTGGGTCCCTGAGTGAGGACGTAGATGAAACTCATTCCATTGTTTGATGTGCAGGAGACTGGAGATGTGAGGTACAATGTCAAACCAAGAGGATAATGCAAATAAAAATCATGTTTCCTTGAACACATTCTATAGCTCTTTATTTCTCCGGCCAGCTTATACTTGTGGCAGTTTACTCGCTGGACCAATGTCATTCATTTTGGTTCTACTAAGTCACACCCCTCTGGAATGGATTGGTATTCTTACTGAGAACCACCTGCTCTTTTTCTAGACAACAGCTACTTTGCTCTGTCGCTCTCTACCGCCTGCTTCTTTCAGTTTTCTCATATTTTTAATTGATGCATTCTTTTCTCTGTGAATAGGAGATAGTAAGGGCCTCAAGGAATTATCTCCTTGGATATATTTTATTCACAGACATTGGAATTTTAAATTGTTGCTTGTTCCCTTTCAGAGTTTTGATCTTTTATTTGTAAAATAAAATGTTTCCCTGTAACAGTGACAAAGGGAAAGCTTCTCTGTAGTCCTTAGATTAGACTGACCAGACGTCCTATTTTAAACAGGACAGCAAACAACAGCACTGCCCCATTTCAAACAGCACATCTGGTCAGCCTGGTCTCATGGGGCTAAACTCAAGGTGTGGGTAGACTGACCATCGTGGCATTTGAAATGGGACAGTGCCCTTGTTTTCTGTCCTGTTTAAAATGGGACGTCTGGTCGGCCGACCTTAGATAAATCATGAGCCACTTTTTAACTGCTGACCATTTAATGTCATAGTATTTCCTGTATTTCTCATAAAAATCAGGTTCCAGAGAACGTAACAGATAACAGATGAAGAAAACAAAGCGATTTTGATGTAAACTTACTCTCCTGCGTGTTTGAGAGAGCCTAATAATAGGCTCCCCAGCAAGGTTCGAGGCATTTTCAGTTATAACCTCAGAGGAGCAAACTGATTCCCGGGCTAGTGGTGTTTACCTGGAGTTGGCACCCATGTTCGAGTTTCATTTCTCATTTATGTGCGTCTGGTGTAGAAGAAACTGTTGTGCCTGACTTATTAAAGAAACGGCTTGTGAGTTCAAATCCAACTCCGTGGCAAGTTATAAACACCTCTCTGAACTCGAGTTTCCTCATCTGTAAGGTGCATTGACACCTACACTACAAAGGTGTTAGAAAGATTAACTGAGACAGCACATGGAAAAGTCTTAGATTCAGCTTCTGTTCAATAAATGTTGGTTGAATTTTAATCTGCAATTACCAAAAAGAAGTCCAGAAATGAGATCACAATCTGGATAATTCATCCTTGTATCATTTGGACCCTTTGCACAAAGAGAAAAGCTCAGGGTTTCAATTGTGTAATTATTCAATTCTGCTCTGCATCTTCTGAACATACTTAAAATTTAACAGGCAATAATATTCTTTCTGTAGCTAATTGCTTGCAGGGGAAAAAGGATTAAGGAATCGCTTTTTCCATTTTATCCACGGACATATTTTTAAATGACACTACTAGAAGAGATAGAATCTAATGTAACATGTCAGCCCCACATCAAAATAAACCTGCTGTTATTATCCAAAATTCTCTGGGTTTATTAAGATATTATAAATCTGATTAGTAAGATCTCCTTCACCCTTACCATGTTTGTGGAGACCAAAGAGTAAAACCATTGTTAGACCCACCTATTAATCAATTTGCTCTTCTACTTTTTGGTAATTGAGTTTTCCAGATAAAATGGTATTATCAACTTTTTTTTTTTTTTTTTTTTTTTTTTTTTTTTTTTTTTTTTTTTTTTTTTTTTTTTTTTTTTTTTTTTTTTTTTTTTTTTTTTTTTTTTTTTTTTTTTTTTTTTTTTTTTTTTTTTTTTTTGCTTTTTCATATGTGGGTAGCTCCCTGACTGGGAATCGAACCCAGGCCGCAGCGCTGACAGCGCCAATGCTGAAGCCTTAAGCCACTACACCATCAGGGAACTCCCTATTATCAACTTTAACCCTTTTTTATTCAATTAAAACTTTCCTTTCACTAACCAGGACCATTTATGCCATTTTGTATTAAGATGGTTTTATGTTTGTTCTGTTAACCATTAAAATAATTAAAATTGTTTTGAATAGGCATCCTTTAGTCTCCAGACTCTTTTTTCTTTATGTCCTAATAATTCTTGGCATCATCTAAGGCCCTGTATAATAGTAATACTATAATTGAGCATTTTAATTTTGATATATAGATTTGATATTAACTTATTAATGCCATGAAGGAGAATCATAAAAACACCCCTACCCTCTAGCATCCATAATGTATCACCAGTCTTCTGGCCTTCAAGCAAGTTCCCCTTTGGCCTAACATCATTCCTTTATCAATTTTAGATATCATGATCCATTGAAATTAAATTCACTTGGTTGAAATCAATAATACCATATAGTTGCTGCTAAATTATCTTTTAAAATGGCATTTTTATATTAAAATTTAAGTGGTATATTTTCTATTTTTGCTTTTTCCATGTTTATTATAAAATATCTCTTGAGACTCAGTAGGGAAAAAAAACAACACTCCAATGAGGTAGCTGAGTTTTCACAAATAAACTCCATAATATGGTGCAGGCAGGGTTGAGGGAAACAAAGAGATAGGGCAAGGCCCTGCAGCGCCAGCCACAGGAGGGGGCGAGTGCCCATCTCAGGCAGTAGTGAGCCAGGGAAGGAAGCAATGGCTGAAACCTGAAGAGAGTGACTGTGACTAAGAGAGACGACTGACAAGATCTATGTCTTTGTCAGGGACATGGTCAAGTCCACGGTGACCTTGCAGGGAGGGAGCTGGAGGAGTAAATACTCTGAGTCCATTTTCCTCCTGCCCTCCCATCTTGTACTGAAAATTCCCAATGACCAATCCCAGGTAGAACGTAGAGGTGAGCATGCCTTCGGATGCAGTTCACAGCGGTCAGCCTCTGTGCTGCAAAGTGCTACAGGGAATGGCAGAGCATGGCTCTGCAGCGGCAAAGGGCAAATACCAGGTACAGTTACTAAGCACATGGGTCTCAAACACTTTTTGTTTGCGATCCTTTAAATTCTATTCATCTTAACTCAGACATTGATGGAACATAGATTAGAACCACTTCAGTGGGTTCTGAGTATACAAAGATAAATAAGCAGGGCTGGACTGGGGTGAGGCAAGCGAGGAAACGAGGGCACACTTGCATGAACTTGAGAGCAAGCGCCACCTTAAATTTTGCACCCCAGGTACTTCATTTGCTTTATTCTAGCCTAAGCCCTATAATTAAGACTCCTTCCTTGCTGTCAAGGACTTTTCAATCTAGTCAAACAAACATAAATAAAAAGAACTATAACATAATATGATAAGCCATGCTAAAAATATAAGAGTATTGTGATTACTATGAGGGCTGTCTGGAAAAATTTAGCCACAAACCCCTCTATTTTTCATATTACATGACTGGATACTCATATAAATGTCTAGTCACTATGCTGTACATCTGAAACTAATATAAAATAATATTGACTGTCAACTGTAACTGAAAATAATAATAATAATAATAAAAAGTATTGTGAAAGCCCAGATTCCTGAACACTAAATCTCAATTCCAGGAATCTGTCCTGACTTCTCTAAGGACATAAATCTAAGTTGGATCTTGAAGGGCAAGTAAGACTTTGAGAGATTTATTTGTTCAACATGTATTTACTGAGCTTCTACTATGTGCCAAGTGCTATTTTAGATGGTAGGGAAAGAAGAGAGACCAAGAGAGAGATGAGCCCTCCTCTCATGGAACTTGCATTCTAGTAGAAGCAAAAGACAATAAAAAAGTAAACAAGAGAATATCAAGAAGAGAAAAGCAGTAGATGTTCAGAAAAAATTCTCCATGGATGTCCTACATTTCTGCATGTCTATGAGCAAAGGCACTATCTTCCCTCTTGTTCTCAACTGTCTTTTCATGGATATTTGTATAGCAAACAGCCTTGGAAGCTGTAGTGTCTTCCTCTGGAGCACAGGGGAGATAGATCTGCCTACTGACCAGTAAAAAGATTTGGGTTCCTTAAGGCCAGAGTTCTAACACAACCCGCTGTGCATGTGCAGCACTCATACGGGCCCCTCAACATTGTTCCAATTGGATTTGACAGGCAAGGAGTGACACACGAAGCTCATGCCCTTTGCTGTGCTGAGTACCAGCTGTCATAGTCTGTTTGGAGTTCTATAACATACTATCATAGGCTGGGTGGCTTCTAAACAGAAATTTACTTCTCACAGTTCTGGAGACTGCGAAGTCCAAGGCACCCACAGATTCTGTGTCTGGTGAGGACTCTCTTTCTTGTTCATAGATCACTGCAGCATCCTCACATGACAGAAGGGACAAGGGAGCTCTCTGGGGCCTCTTTTATAAGGGCACTAATCCCATTCTCAAGGGCTCTACCCTCATGCCCTAATCACCTCCCAAAAGCCCTACTTCCAAATACCATCACAATGGAGATTATGCTTCAAAAACAACAACGACGACGACGACGACAAATTGATAGGGGAGTATGGAGGACGACATTCAGTCTCCAGCACTAGGAATGTTGTGTCTTTGGCCAGCGTCCACGAAGCTATGGCAGGCTACCTACCCTACTAGTTTTCAAGTAGGGTAAAATCTTAGACCCTTCATATAGTTCTTGGCAATTTTTGGTGAGAGTATAGATACTGACAGAAACATGACTTTCTGGAAAAGAAGAGGTATGGACCTCATGTGCCAGGTTCAGGAATATGAAAGGACTCCATAATTTCAATTTATTTTATCATATAAACAGCTTTTATTTTGAAACTGCAATCCAATAGCACTAACTTTTTTCCTATTTATTGGAGTAGAATTTATAAACAATAAAATGTTTTAATTTTAAGTATAGGAGGGCTATCCAGAAAAAATCAATCCATAAATGCCTCTATGCTTGACATTACATGGCTGGATACTTTCTGGACGGCCCTTGTATGTTGACAAATTTTAGCAAATTTATACACCAGTGTAACTATCACCACAATCAGGAGACAGAACTTCCCCAACATCTCTAGAAGTTCTGATGGCCTCCTTCGCTGCCGATTTCCACGTGATCACCACTGGCCCAGACAAACACTTATCAGCTTTTTGCAACTATAGATTAACTTTATCTGTTATAGAAATGCATAACTAGACTCATCATTATGTACTTTTAAGTGTCTGGCTTCTTTCACAGAGTGAAATGTTTCTGAGATTCATCTGGGCTGTTGAGTATAGTACTCTTTTTTCCTTCTGAGTAGAACTCCAGTGTACAAATATACCACAATTTGATTATTTATTTACCTGTTGATGAAAATTTGGATTGTTTTCAGGTGTTTTGAAATTATAAATAAGACTGTTTAGGAAGACAATATCTTTTTGTGGATATATGTTTTCATTTCTCTTGGGTAAATACTTAGGAATGAAATTGGGTTGCATGTTAATTTCATTAACAAATTACTCAATTGTTCTCCAAAGTGGCTGAACTATTTTATATTCCTATTAGCAATGAGAAGAGTTCTATGTTTCTCTACTATTTGTGAACACTTGGTTTCGTCAGACTTTTTACTAATAGCCATAGTGGGTACGCACAAGTATCTCATTGTGGTTATAATTTGCATTTCCTTGGTGAATAATGATGTTGAGCATCTTTTTATGTACTTATTGGTCATGTGTATGTTTCCTTTTCAATGCCTGTTCAAATTTTTGCCCATTTTTAAATTGGGTTGTTTGCCTTTTCGTTATTGAATTCTAAGAGTTCTTTAGATAGCCTGGATACAAGTCCTTTGTCAGGTATGTGTACTGTGAATACTTCCTCCCAGTCCAACAGCACTTTTTAAAATTGCTTTCATTTCAAAAGAACTCATCTCTAGTAAATTACGTTTTCTTTAGTTCAAGATAACTGCTGTCATTTCAAAGTTATTGTCATGGTCCTTTGAATAACTTAAAATAGCAGTGCATTTTAATTACATTCATTTCTATTTAATGCACTAGTGTTTACTAATGTCCATCTATCACAATACTTCGGCTAATTACATACCTGTGACTCTGACTACGTCTTAAGTTTCCTATGGTTTCAGATCTCTGGCTTGGGTGAAAAATATTCCAATTACCATAATGATGTGAAAGCCATATACCTGAGTGAGACAAGGACAATTGTAGCCTATCCCAACAGCACTGTCCCTTCCTTCCTGATTTTATAAGAGGAGGCAATGTGCTTAGCTAAAATACATTTCCAGCCTTCTTAAAGTTGTGTGTGGCCATGTGACTAATTCTGAAAATCAGTTGTCACCTCTTTGTGGAAAAAAGAAGAGAAGAAAAACATAATACTTTTTTTTTTTTTTGTAATCAGTGTCTTAAGACAAATGCCAATGGTCACCTTATACTTATTTAAAGATTTATAAGATGGTCTTCTTCCCCTTTCTCTTCCTTGCCCCTCTCCTATCCCTTCCTACCTTTCCTCCTTTCCTCTCTCTTCTACCTTGCATTCTTTCTTATCTTTCCCCTTTCTCATAAATCAGTTTTCCATTTTATGTATAAGTTTATAATTGTAATGTAGTTAGACCAGAGGTGGTCAGTTGGTCATAAATGACTTGAAACTGGGTGGGTGGTGGGTGATGCAGCAGGGTACAATCTCATCCTGATGTAAGGTCTTTCTTAAACTTTCATTCTAGGCTTTCATCTTCTCTGACACTTAATTTAAATTGCTTTTAATAATCTACTGTTCTATGGTTCTGACTTTCCATTGCCTCCTACACATCTGTTTGGATTGATATTCTGCTGTTTGTCATGCAAGCCTGATTTCACTCTGAAAATGATTTTCTTTTGATGGATGCTCTGGTTGTTCAGGCAAGCATGGTCTTGTGTTCTTAACATTCTCTGTTAGCTGGTCTCAGCACTGCAATAGCCACCCATCAGGGTCTCAGGCATTCACTCATGCCAGCTCTGCACTTCTTTGTAATTAAATGCTAAAACTGTTGTATTCCTTGGATTAATCTATATCAGGGCTTGGCAAACAACAGCTACTGGGCCAAATCTGGTCTTAGCTTCTTTTTGTATGGCCTATGAGCTAAAACAGGTTTTCATATTTTTTAAGTTTTATAAAAGCAAACAAAAAACAAAGAAGAATATGTGCTAGAAACTATTTACCCTACAGAGACTAAAATATTTATTATTTGGTTCTTTATTGAAAAAGTTTGCTTATGTCTGACCTGTATTAAGGAAATTAAGTTTTTATGTGACATCTACCAGTTTGTGCAAAATAACAATCCATATATCTTTTCAATACTCTTTTTTGATATGGTTTGACTTTAAGTATAAGCTACATAGACTATTAAATAATACTTTAGTGAGATCCCAAAGAAGATATCAGGAAATAGGTAGTGACCTCCCAAGGCAGCTGAAACTGAGATTCAGTGAGAGACTGTTTATGATTGAAATGTGCCAAACAATAGCTGCAAATATGAGCTCCAAATTGAAAATAACAAGGACTAATGCTCCAAATTGTATAAAGACAAAGCTGTTTCTCATTTAGCCTTCTCTATAGAAAGCTGCATGGTGAGTAGCAGCAGCAAGGATTTATTTATCTGATGATGGGCAACAATTTGCACAAGAAAACTCAGGGGGAGGTTAGCCAGTATCAAATAACCCTTTCACTCATTGACACCATTCATTATTCATATTGCTTATTATATAGCAGAGATGAACAAACCTTTGTTACTTGCCTTCTGCATTATAACATTTGCAATCCACTTGAACAGAATACTAGGATTTTAAGAATGAAAAACTCTTATTTGTCTCTCTAATCTACCTCCTGTTCAGCCTGTTTTCTCACTCATTTAACAAACTGCTTACTGTGTATTCCATATACTCCCTCCTATGCATTTGCCCAGGTAAGTCTCTACCAAGAATACCCATGCTCTAATTCTGTCTATTGAAATGGTTAATTCTTCAAGCTCTGACTCTCAATTCAAATTATCACCTTCACTAGATTCGCTCAGTTGGAATTCCTTACCCTGGGCCCTGGTGTCCCAATAGGCCTGCGCCAATTTTTAGGCCTGTTCTTGGCCTGGGACTTCCCCATCATGCATGTAGTATAAATTCAAGTTGCACACCCCAATGTGCCACAGAACTCAGGTTTTGATTTCTGGTGACTGTTTTCCAACCAAAGGCCCCAGAAGGACAGTAACCTTTCTCAAGGCTTGTCCAGACTAGTGGGAAAGTTTTCCTGGACCATTTTCCCTAGAGCAAGGCAGTGCTTCACAGCTCTGATCTTAACGCCCAAATCCAGACTGACTTCCTGTCCTTGAGTCAGCAGTCCCTAGGGCCTCCATCCCATCCAATCCCTTTAGGCTACTGTTATATCACAGTGCCACTGCACACTGCTCTGGCCTTGGCTTCTTTGTGTCTGTTTCCTACACTTTACCTTTCTCTTGTACTGGGCTTGTATTGTGGTATTATCTTATTTTATCTAGCATTTCTCTGTTTTGGAAGCTGTGTGTAAGGATGATGAGGCTGGGAGGTAGCCTGCTCAGATTATTAGCTTATTTCTGACATGTTGTCTGATGGTCATAGAACAGTATAAAGTTCTGTTTGATTATGGAAGTTGTCACAATTATTTGTTCCATTTAATTTGAGTGAATAAAAGGATCTTGAATATTTCTTACTTCTCTAACATCTAGATATACAGGGGTCCTATACAATATTGTTTCTGAATTTCTCAACTACAGAACTAGGTCCTGGTGAGGAAAGCTTAAGTGACCAGAGATTATTGGGAGAAAAGAAGCTGACCATGGGAAATTTCAGACTAATGAAAATGCAGTCAATTTTCATTTACCTGGGAAGATGGCACTTTGCCACAATGCAGATAACCAGGAACTCACTTAGTGGCATAGTCAACGCCATGTCAAATGTTTAAATCATAATTCAGCATTCTGAACTCACACTTGAAGCACTTATCATATAAAAGACTGTTACAACTAGTCAAACAAAGGGTTTATATTGAAAATAGCTTGCACTTTAAAGGCTGAAGCTTATTTTACAGGTCAATGGACTAACTTCATACAATTTCAACCTAGTCCACAATTGGGGGAATAACAATGGACAGATGGTTGGCAGTCACATATAGCAGGGCATTATTTTATATCTAACTTTGGATCTACAGAAAATTAAAGCAACTTGATCAACTAGTTGATAATACTTACTTTTAGTTATCATATATATTACATACATGACAGCTGTCCAGAAAAAATCCAGCCATAAATACCTCTATTTTTCCTATTACATGGCTGGATACTTTCTGGACAGCTGTCATATAGGTATATAAATTTTTACGTGTTTTTTTAAAACTTAGAATAACAAACATTCTCTGAAGTTATAGCTCCCAGACTGAATCCTTGAATTTATTCCTGTAATATGAATGACTGGGAAAACACTGAATTAAATCTTTTTGACAGGCAGGTTGTGTTTACTGCCAAGTCTCCATGAGAACAGATAGTTAGTACTGCACTATGTCAGTAAAAACTATAAAAGTGGAGCCAAAACAACAAAAAGTGATAAAGGGATCCCATATTTTTCTCTGCTTCATAGGGCCACAGGGCTCTGTAGTCAGATGGGGACTCAGAGATTGTGAAGTACAGCTTCATCCTTTTTTTAACACGTGAAACCTGGCTTAGGAAAGGTGAAATGACTTGTTCAGGGTCACATGACTACCAGCAGGGTTGCAGCTGGAACCCAGGCCTCTTCTTACCCAGCTACTCAGAAGCACATTCATTACTGGGATCATTTGAAGAGCCCTGCATAATAGTACTTGAAGATAATGGGCTCTTTTTGGAATAAATGTCTACATCTTGGCATAATAAGCACTTTGTTACAGAAGGAAGCAGACACATAATTGGTACATTTTTTCTTTCTAGCTCTTGATTCTAAACTATCTGAATGTTTTTAAACATTCTGTAATATAAGAAATTGCAACTTCTCATACTTTGTGCAGGGTGTGTGTGGTACTTACGTGGTATTTATATGGACATGTTGGGAATTGTGATAGTAAGGTAAAGATGAATAGGACAATGAAAAAAGAAAGATATTTTCTTGGGTGAACTCTGAAATATAATACGGCAACAATCAGACTGTGCATTTTAAGAGGCAGCTGGGGCCTGGCCCCTGGTGCATTCGGCACACACTTCTTTCCAGATTGGCAGATCCACAGCCTCTGCATTCGACATTGTTGTTTTTTAGCACCTAGTATAGTCCTCTGCTTCCAAAGCAGTTACAGGACACTTGTTGGCTGACCAATTCTTCCTATTACAGAATTGAGCAATCATAAGTAGTTGCTCAAATCTTCATTCTACTGTTGAGCAAATAAAAGAGTAAGGGGTATAGCTTTAGACTCACAAATTGCATAGCATATCTGATACTTTCTACAGTTCTAATACTGATCTAGGAGTGTTTTAAAAACATTACTATGGCAACAATCCCTATTCAGTGGGGGAAAACAATGCATTATCTCTCCAAAGAAAACAGTGAAAAGAGTATTTCAGTTGCTGCCTTTTTACACTCTGCAGATGTGCCCTGACCTCTCTACATTATTCTTGCTGAGGACAGTGTTTGGAAAATACAATTTGTTGAGAGTTACTCACTGACTGTGGAAGATATTATCAATTCAAGCACTATGTCATAGAAAACAGCATTTCACTGATTTAAGATTTTCCACAAAATGAATACTTTCATCATACTTGAAGTTGATCAAGTTACCATTTGAGAACACCATGAAAAAAAATATTTTCAGCCACTAGCTAAAAATTGATGCATAGGATGCGTTTCAAAGACATATAGCTGTAGGTGTTCATAAATTTGTTCATGTGGAATTCACTAACAAATATTTATTGAGCACAGCCTTTGAGAAAGAAGAGTACTAGATGTCAGTTCTGTCAGCAAGTTATGAGTCTATTGATACTTTTTAAACATTTACAACCAGATTTTACTTTTATCACTGAATAAGTCAAACCTCTGCCAAGAATGATCTCACTCAACATTTTGTTTCTTTTCCACAGAATTTAGTAACAGTAACCAACCCACTGTTTATTATCTGTTTCAAAAATGAGAAAACTAAGGAAACTAGGTTGTTTATATAGCAGAAATTGCAGTATAAGTTGGGCAATTTCCAAAGTTGGCTTGCTGTTGATAGCCAAACCTGACAGAATATTTAAAATATATGCATACATGTGTGTATGCATATTTATGCATATGCATACACACATATATAAGTACATGAATTATCTGGATTCATTAGGTAAGTAAATTATTCAAATGCCCTGATTTGTTACCCAAGTATGGTCCTTGGACTAGCAGCATAGGCATCACAGGGAGCTTGTTAGAAATGAAGAATCTCCCTCCCCATCACTTAAACTTATCAAATCAAAAAGCCTGCCTTTTAACAAGATCACCAGGTGATTCACATTCAATTAAATTTTGAGAAGCATTGCTGTAACAGATTTTAACCAGCAAAGTGAGTTGAGAGTTATAGTCAAAGAAAAATACCTGTTTCAATTAGCTATATGATTTTTTTAAGTGATTATTTGGGGAATGATCAGGATGTTGAATTATCGGGTAAGTACCTCAGTTCTCCAATTTTTCTGCCTGTGTAGGTACTGCCATGATGACTGTTCAAGGGTAATCATTTAAGTCTCTTAAATCCATAATGAATTGGGAGAGGCATAGCACTGCTCATCATTTAAAGATAAATTATTTATTATACAATGGTAGGAATTTAAAAATTAAAAAGAAAACCCTAAACCTTACTATGTAGCTTTCCAATTTTAATGCCTTGTCATTTACGTATTTGTATTTGTACACTAATTCATTTATTCCAAGCTAAGGGGAGAGTGTGGATAAATTTGTGGAGGTTAAATGGAAAGAATATGATGTGTGAAGCTTTTGTATTCATTCTTTTTCATATAGTACTATGTTGAAATAACTGTAATCATGATTTTTTTTTTTTTTTTTTTTTTGGTATGTGGGTAGCTCCCTGGGAATCAAACCCAGGCCACAGCGCTGACAGCCCCAGCGCCAATGCCTTAAGCCACTACACCACCAGGGAACTCCATGATTAATAATAATGATTTCAACTATAATCAAACTTCCTAATGGTTATATTACAACCCATTAGGTTGATACACAAATCATTCTCCTCTACTATGGATTTTCAGATAGTTTCTATGTTTTGCTTTTATAAATAATTTAGCAATAAACACCTTTGCACTGTAATTTAATTCATTAAATTTATTTCCATAGCATAAATTACCAATACTGGAATTAGTGGATGCAAGTATATTATAGGGTTTTGAAAAGGTATCATAAGTTGTTTTAGAAAAGATCTGTAACAACTTTTTGAAAACTAATTGTTAGAGCATTCCAGTTTTACCACATCTTGCCAGCAATAGAAACAATTATTTCCAAAGTTGCTAAATAATCAGTATACAGCTCATGATTTTTCACAATGAAAATAATTAAAACTATCGTTAAAATTCACATTTCCTCTTCTGTCTTCTTAGAGCAGTATTTCCCAACAGGTGTTTTGTGGCCTAAGCCATAAATGGGATGCAGGTATATTGAGATATTGCACTTTGTAATTTTCTGAATAGGGCTGGAAGTAGCTATAGCCTTCTGGATGGTCACTTACCCTCCCCTAACAGATTGAGAAAAGTCTGGGAAGTGCAGCCTTATGCTCACTGTTTTCCCTACTTCAGCTCTCTTTCTCACTCTTATTTTAATGAAAACAAAATACATCTTATTTTTTGAGCAGTTTTAGGTTTATAGAAACTTGAGTAGTAAGTACAGAGAGTTCCCATATGGTATATGGGAGCCTCCACCCTCCCCTCCCTCCCCCCATCCCCAGTTCCCCTATTATTACCAACGCACATTAGTGTGGTACATTTGTTACAACAGATGAGCCAAACTGATAAATAGATTGGTGCTAAAGTAACTGCAGTTTCAGACTGAATTTTAAATCACTGTAACTAGGCTCAAACACATCTTTATTAATCAAAGCAGGAACATTACAATAAACACATTTGTGCCGAGACATAAATTTGTTTATTCCTGTAGCGTAAAAATCTGTGCTTCAGGATTCACTGAACTCTTGGAAAGCACTTTCTGCATCCTGCTGGTTGTGGAAGCATTTTCCGTGCAAAAAGTTGTTGAGACGCTTGAAGAAGTGGTAGTCAGTTGGTGCGAGGTCAGGCGAATATGGCGGATGAGGCAAAACTTTATAGCCCAATTTGTTCAACTTCTGAAGCGTTGGTTGTGCTATGTGTGGTCGGGCGTTGTTATGAAAAATTGGGCCATTCCGGTTCACCAATGTGGGCTGCAAACATTGCAGTTTTTTATTCATCTCATCAATTTGCTGAGCATACTTCTCAGATGTAATGATTTCTCCAGGATTCCGAAAGTTGTAGTGAATCAGACCACAGCAGACCATCAAACAGAGACCCTGACCTTTTTTTGGTGCAAGTTTGGCTTTGGGGAGTGTTTTGGAACTCCCTTCTTTGTCCAACCACTGAGCTGGTCATCACCGGTTGTCATATAAAATCCACTTTTTGTCAACATCACAATCCAATCGAGAAATGGTTCATTGTTGTTGGGTAGAATAAGAGAAGACACCACTTCAAGATGGAGGTATTTAAACTTTCCGGTCAGCTCATGAGGCACCCACTTATTGAGCTTTTTGACCTTTCCAATTTGCTTCAAATGTGAAACAACTATAGAATGGTCAATGTTGAGTTCTTCAGCAACTTCTCGTGTAGCTGTGAGAGGATCAGCTTCGATGATTGCTCTCAATTGGTTGTTGTCAACTTCCGATGGCCGGCCACTACGCTCCTCATCTTCAAGGCTCTCATCTCCTTGGCAAAACTTCTTGAACCACCACTGCACAGTATATTCCTTAGTCATTCCTGGGCCCAATGCATTGTTGATGTTGTGAATTGTCTCTGCTGCTTCACGACTCATTTTGAACTTGAATAAGAAAATCGCTCTAATTTGCTTTTTGTCTAACATCATTTCCATAGTCTAAAATAAATATAAAATAGTAAATATTTACTAGTAAATATTTAATTGCCTTAAGAAGGCATTTAGAAAGAAGGGCCTTTGTGAAAGCTCCATTAGATGAGGAAATAAAGGAGTGGGAGAGGCCGAGGCTGGAATAAAGAAGCTACTGAGAGGATGTACTGTGACTACTCATATTGAAAAGTATTATTCCTATGTACAAAAATCCAGGGGGCTCCCTATGGTTTCTACCACAAAATTACTCCATTGTGTAACAATATAGTTTTAAAAGATGGACAGAGATATGAGGACAACATGAGTACAGTCCCTCTGGAAAACAATACCATTTTACATTTACATCAGTAATATGAGTGATCAACTTTCTCCACATCCTCACCAACATTTGATATTGTCATTACAAAAATATTTTTAGCCATGTATTTAATATATAATACATGTATTATGTATTCTATATAATGTAAAGAAACTGACATTTGGCAGGAATTTTTGAGTTCAGAAATGAGGACAGTTTAGACTTGTCACTTGGGAGTCTGTGTTCAGAATGCAGGGTGAGGGGCACACCTATTTTGAAGGTATTAGATGACCAAATCAGGAAACCAGTTAAGTTGGGTTTGCCAAGGGTGTGGATGGCACAATACTGACATGGGATTACGGGAGAGACTTGGTTCCTCAGTAACCAAAGGAAATTAGAGTACTTTTTCTTACCATGGACTCAAAAGTAAAAGAAACAAGCACAATATAGGGTCCCAGCAGGAGTAAGGGCGCCAAACAAAAAGGCAGGGGAGAGGTTCTGCTCTTAAAAACTTGCTCTAGAAATAGAAAATTATTTTTCTCTAAAGACTGGAAATAGGACAAAAGTGGTTTGAGGGCCTTCTCTCTGGGAGATTATCATGGGTAATGCTTTTCAGCAATTCAAGCATATTAAAGCCAAAATCAATTTAACTCCAAAATACCAATTTTCATAAATACTACTATAATTTCATGTTAGTAACTTTGGCAGCAATTTTCACCATCTGGCTTTCTTTTTCTTTTTTTTTTTTTCCTTGTGGTCATCCCAAACTGCCCCCTGGATATTTTCACGTGACTTATTTGGTATTTCCAACTTCACCTTAACCTTTTGATCTCCAATTTAACATGTCTAACAAAACACCTACTGACTTTACTAATGTCCTTTACTTGCTTCTCTCCCTCAACCATTTTAGGCAGCCAGTCTCTCAGTTTGGTTAATCCTTCCTTTGTAATTTCTCTTATTCATTTCATTTTTTTTCATTGTTATGGTGATTCTTTATTCAGGACTTTATTATCTTGTGTTTATATCGCAAAAACTTCAAATGGTCTTTTTCAGAGCAAGGGGTCTTCTAGGGTAGATAAAGTGGATGATTTTACTTGCCTCTAGGCATGCAAAGTGAACTCAGAAAAGGTAAGGGCAGATCGAGATAGATGAGATACATTTGGGTGGAGTGGGGCAGAGAAATCACAGAGGACACAGCTCTAATCCCTGCTCTTTAGAAACTGGGGCCAAGGGTGAAGATGTTTACTGCCAGGCAGGGTCAGGGGAGCTGAGTGAACTGAGGTGAAATGGATCAGATGAACAAATCAGGAATTGAGGCTGGGATTCCTGGTCCTTGGTATTCATAGGTCAGAGTAGGGTCAACCCTTTTGGATGCTGTGTCATTACCCTCTTATGTGTGACTTCAACTAGATAGCATAAGTTTTTTGAGGACAGATATTATACTTTTTCTTACAATTTATGTGAGTAACAATATTTTCTAGGTCATTTGTACTGTTGCTATTACAAATACTATTTTTTTCTCTTTCCATCACCATGT
Organism: Lyroderma lyra; assembly: GCA_004026885.1. Classification (NCBI taxonomy): domain Eukaryota; kingdom Metazoa; phylum Chordata; class Mammalia; order Chiroptera; family Megadermatidae; genus Lyroderma; species Lyroderma lyra. The sequence goes on from PVJL010000420.1 coordinate 199,930, forward strand.
AACAAATATTATTTTAATATTCTTTATTTCAGAGTGAATTCTTTCAGTTCCTCTTTGAGACACTTAATTGCCATTGGATTCCTTTCGATGTGGGCCAAACAAATCACCCATCTCCCCACCTCACTAAAGACTTACTTTCCTGGTTCTTTAGCTTTGATTCACCTTTTTCTTAGTCCAAAGTCTTAATCGCTTTCTTGATCAATTTTCTCTGGCTCCTCACTGGAGCAACAGACTGTCCTTAATGGGTAATCACTCCAAAACTTGTAAGCCATGTCTGTGGCTTGCTGATTACAATCACTACAGGCAAGCATCCCTTCCAGGCCTTTCTAGACCAAGACAGGGGATAACACTTGAATGACCAGTTGGGCTAGAAGTCAAAAAGCTGCAGGCCCAACGGACTCTCCATTCCAAAACTACATGGTGACAGGGGCTTTGAAGTCTATTTCTTAGACCAATGCTTTTAAAATACTAATTGAATTAATTTCTCCTCATCTAGGGACCATTGGGATATAAGTGACAGACACCCCAATAAGGCTTCCACCCCATCTCAACAAAGAAGTCAACATGGTGGATCCCGAGACCCCTTCCCCTTTTAGATCAGGTAGGGTGAGAGCTCTGTGGATCCCCAATAGGTAGGGACAACGACCATCCTCAGCAGGAAGCAGATACAAAAAAGGAGACCTCCAGCCCCTCAGCTTCCTATGGAGATTTGTGGGGATCACATCTCTCAAAGAGAATGTGAGGAAGGCAGATTGAATAGGGGGATCTTGGGACCCCTCCCATGAGACACGCCCTGCTGGAATAGTCACCACCCTGATACCACCCTTTCACTAGTGATCCCTGCCCCAGGGTGGGCAGCCACAGGAGGAAGTTCCAGGCAAATACAAGGAAGCTAGAGGACACAAGAAGCCCACCAGTTTGAGCCAGTTCCTAACGCCTGCACAGTGAGAGATGCAGTGACCTTCATCTCATCTGGGCCTCATTATACCATCATTGTAATGTCATACATATGCCCAGAGTTCATTAATATCATTACAACAGGCTGAACTCTGGAAAAGGACATGTGCAGTTAGAAGCAGGTTATATAATAGGCCTCATGTCAATTAAACTTATCAAGAGGCCCCACACCCAGATGGGCATAACCCTTACAGCCAAAGAAAATAAAAGCCCCAAAGCCTCATTAATCGGGGCTCTTGAGGCATTTTCCTGCTCGAGCCCCCTCCTACCTCTTAGGAGTGTACTTTCCCTTTGCCACTCAAGGCCCTCGAGCCACTTTCCTTGCTTGGGCCCACTCCTACCTCTTAAGAGTGTACTTTATTTTCAATAAAGTATCTCTGTTTCATTTCTACACTCTGGTGTGTATCTTGTTCAATTCTTTGCTCGAGATACCAAGGACCTGGATACTGCACTGAGGAGCACACTCCATTTTCCTGTAACAACACTGCAACGTAGCCTGTGGTGGAATTTTAAACGAGATCTGCCATGTTGACTTATTTGGTCGAGATGCGCTGGGGTATCACTTGTATCCCGATGGTCCCTAGATGAGGAGAAATTAACTCAATTAATAGTTTAGAAAGCCAGAGTTTATGCCTCAAGTTCACTTTGTAGTAGGTTACTCTTCATTCCATGCACCAAAGGAATTTGGACATTAAACCTCAAAGTATAGGATAATATGTAGAAACGTAACCAAATGAGCTTTATTTCAAATCTCAAATATAAATTCCTTGAGATTTCTATTCATCAATATTCTTTTTTATGATCATATTATAGCTATTAGATCAAATCAAACTTGGAATAAAAAGATAAAAATTTTCAACCTTAATTTGTTTTCAGCTCAGAACTGTTGACTCCCAATCACCTCACTGACTACTCCTTTATCAATAAACTTTCAATTATCTGAATCACTAAGCATTGGATGAGCAGTCAGGAGATCTAGCTGGTGAGTTTCTGTTTGCAAATAATTTGCTGGATGATTGGGTGAGTCATTTAATCTCTCCCATTCTTAATCTCCTTTTTAAAAATGATGAGCTTGGAGTATAAGACAATTTCTAAGCTTCTTTCTGACTCAAAGGGTCTATGATTCTATGCCTAAAGAAGAACTGTGAATTAATTAGAGCAGACTTTTTGAAATTAACATCATCAATGAATAGAACTTATCAAACTTCATTCCTTTCTATGGCATAATTGGACAGACTGATACGGAATACTATCAAGAAGGCTGTGAGGAATTACACTTACCTCTAAGATTTTCTTCTGATTCAGGTGGGAATGCCAAGGTGTTCCTGCTACTAGTCTGATTCAACTCCAGTCAAAAAAAAAAAAAAAAAAAGATACAACTCTTTTTTTGGTAAAAGAATTGATCTTGGATTAAATCAATGTGTGAATTAGTGGATCATTATCAGAGTAACCTTTTAGAGCTCTATACCTGCTCGTTGCCCTTTCTAACATTTTTGTTAGTGACCTGAAGGAGACATATTTTCCAAATCAACCTTGGGAGAAATATCTAATGTTAAGACAACAAACCAGGATCCAAAAGAATGCCAATGAGGTTTTAAAAATAGGTAAAAAACAAGAGGAAAGCAATGACAATGAATAGGGTCAGTTTAAGTCCGATATTTGGTTCCCAAAGCACCAGCTATCAAAAAACAGAATGGGGAACACCTGGCTTGACAATAGTTGCATCCCCTTCCCTCCTCTCTCCAGGCCCTCTAATCTAGCACAATGAAGCCCCACACAACGCTGAAGGCGCTGCACAAAATCTTAAAATGCAAATATGTACGTGCTTGAGCTGCATTAGCAATAGTGTTTTCAGATCAAAGACAGTGCCCCCCTATATCCTCTACAAATCAAGCCTCGCCTGAAGAAATGGATCTAGTTTGGGGCACCATACTCAACAAGGCTGTGACACATCCATCTCCATGCACACCGAGTTGGGTACTCTGCTTACGAAGCTAAGTCGCATGTAGAGGGAGTCACAGGAAGAGGGAGTCTGGTTCAGAGAGGAGTAAAGGCAGGAAGGACGAATGTCTTGGAAGAAAACTGGGTTAGTGAGAAGGGCCCAGGCGGTGGTGGGTGGGTGGTTCACAGAGGAAGCGCGGGCCGCGGGCGGCGCGGCGGGGACGCCGGAAGGCGGGCGGTGCGGCCTAGGCGCCGTCGTAAGTCCTCCGCGAGGCGCGTCGCCGGCGGGCCCGCGCGTTCCGCAGGCGCCGAGAACCGCGCCGCGCGCCTGTGACGAGCGGTGACGCCTCAGTGGTTGCCGGGCTGCGCCGCGGGGGTTCGGAAACCAGCGGCTCCCTTCTTCGACACTTTTTGTCGAGAGCAGGCGGCTACGACTGCGCCTTGAGCGGCCGTCGGGGCCAGAAGCATGAGCGCCTGGGGCTCAGGCTGCTCCGCCGGACTGCTGCTGACGGTGGGCTGGCTGACGCTCCTGGCGGGCCTCCAGCCCGCGGCGGGGACGAACGTCACCGCCCTCCAGGATCCCAGCTTGGCCCGCGCAGAAAGCGAAGGCGAGATGGAGAACGACAGTGAGAACGAGGGCCAGGGAGAGGTTGAGAATCACGTCGGCGAGGCTGAGAACCTGCCCCAGCCTGAGGCTGCGGAAGATGGTGAGGGTGGGCGGCTTCGTGGGGACCAAGGGACCCGATGAGGGCAAAGCCCAGCTCCGAGGACAGAATTACCCCTGTTATCATTTAGAGCCCTCTCTCAAGCAGCCCCAAATTTATACGTTTTTCTTCGCACCCATAATGGCCTCGCAGAAAGAGGTGCTAATTCTCCAAGGCCACAGCAATCTAAACAAGCCCATATATAGAAGTTGCTCCAGAAATACTGCTAAATATTGCTCTGGAAAAGGAAAGAGATGCTTTTGGTCAAAGTAGTAGGAGTAGCATTCCACGAAGGGGAATTATTTTGACTCCATTTGCAGTCGTGTTTTTCCTTCCCATTGTAAATTTTTTTTCTGTTTTTGAAGCTCCAAGTTGCTTGAGGTCTTCCTCCTTTCCATATTTGCACTTTGATTTGGGACACAATTCAATTCAGAATTGCCCTCACTGTGACACATGTAGATAAAACAATATGTTGACAAAACTGCCCGGAAGCCCCATGGCCGCTCCTTGCAGCTCTAACCTTGAGCACCTCTGCAGCGGGTGTTTTATTTGTACGTTCAACTTTGAACCACAAAGGAATGGTGGCCTTAGAATAACATCTGTCAAAGGATCCAACTAGTGGCTTTCTTAGATGATAAGTGTTAACCAAGGGACAATGAGCCTGTGCTTGGTACATAAATTTGCCTTACTCTGCTGGTTCATTAAGCAGTAATACTTGACAAGCTGTTGTACATGTTATATTGATTAGTAACTTACATGCTAGTAGGTAAAAGGTCAGTTGCAGGTTTGCAGCTATCTAAAGGGAAATGATTCCCTTCCCCCATAAATGAACCAGCTGAGATTCTTTTAATATCCTTGGCAATCTCATGTCTCCTATACATCTAGTGTAGGTGCTGTATTTATCAGCCTTTCTTTTATTTCCTGATGACAGATAGTGACCCTCAGTGACAGAAAGAAATTGACTCTTGGGGGTTAATGGTGGTATTGAGGCTTGTGGTACCTGGATTACATCACAGAGGTTTTTAACTTTGGAAATGTGAGAAAGAAAGAGGACTAGAGAAGAAAAGAACATGTTATAAATAAAGCACAGTAGCTATTGCTTCACTCTAGTTTTAAACGTCATTGAGTTAACAATTTTAGTATTAAACTGGTCAAGAGATAGTCTGAGCTATAAAATGCTAGAGTTTAGGATCAAGCCAACTGATGGAGTTATAATGCCTTAGATTCAAATTCAAACATAGTAAAGTTATATGTTCTCTCAAAGTATTTATTTCCTTATTCCGTGAACTTCAGAGAGTCCGTGTACCTTATGGAATTTTATATATACAATTTCATGCACAGCTGCTTTTTCCTGGGGAGAGTGAGAATCCAAAATTTTAAACAATCTGAGGTGCCTGACATCTGAAAATTTCCAGAGCCATTATTAAAACGTGGCAAAGCCTCTCTTAACCCTCAGTGAACCAGTATAAAAATAGTCATCACTATTTACTACTCTTTATTTTTTTTAATTTTACTTTTAAGGCATTTTACAAATAATTTACAAAAGAAAGAATAAAAGAATACTGAAAACTACTTATTTGAAACTTAATAAGAATTTAAACATGGAAAACTCAACATTTTTATTAGTTTTTCCTGGTTTTGAAAATGTATGAGCAAAGTGCTTTGAAAGCAGCTAAAACTTACCATTTGTTATGCACAAATCTGGAATATATCTATATTATAAATGTTGATTCCAGCTTTCAAGTATTAATACATCTCTAATAGATTCTAGTTATTATCCTTGTTCCTTTTGCACCTGCATTTTTGTCAGAACACAATACTTTTGAAAACTATGATGGTATGTATTTCATTAAGAAGGCTGTCATATTCTTTCTCCATAACTGCAAAATGTCTCTATCTTAAATTTATAAAGAATTAGAATTTTTGGTCCAATGAATTTATTCGTTTCTACATCTTCTGTCTTCTTTGAATCACCTTTGTATACACACCTACCATCATGATTTGTCTGTTTACAAACCATGTCAAGTAAATTTTGGTTTATAAACAGCTTTTTTTGGTGGGGGGTGTATTTCCCTGGCTGGGACTCGAACTCAGGCCACAGCATTGTGAGCATGAAGCCTAGCCACTACACCACCAGGGAACTCCCTAAACAGCTTTTTTAAAGGGAAGAATATTGTCCTAATCCTTTTAGCAAAACACTATGGTGTGGCTTATTTTCACAAACTGTTTCAGGATCAAGTCCTTCCTGTTGAAAGACTAACTGGATGAAAATACCATATATTCTTTTCATCCTTAGAAATGTTCATTAATTCTTGAATTAGAGAAAATTGATGTAGAATATTCATCTAAGATACCATGTCTTTTTGCTTATGCAATCAATTTCACAATCTTTAGCATCCAAAATGCTTCTATATGTCTATGTTTATCTTCTTATTCATCCAATAGTTGTGAATTATTTTTCCGTCATTTTTCTTCTTCATGCCATTATATACAAAAAGAAATAGAAGAAAAATTCTAAAATCTGAATTGTGTTCAATGAAAGCTGAAAATAGACTATAAGAAAGGTGTTTTTAGATTTCTTTTATATTTTCCTGAAAGATTATGTGATTCTTTGGACAAAGCAATAAGAAAACGAAAGGTGATATAATAGCTATGATTTATTTCACAATTACATCATCTTTCTAGGCAACTCCAACCATTTTTCCCTTTTATCATTATAGTCATTTTAAAAAATGTAGTTGGGAATAATTGATAAGTAGTACTCAAATCCATCATTATGGATAATGAAATTTAAAAAATGTTTCAAAATATAGGAAAAATCACCAAGATATTATGTTAGATATATGCTTTTAAACCTTTTATACCCCTATTTCTTTTATACCTATTATATATCCACATACCTTTTATAAATTTATTCTTACCCTATTTATCCTTTGATTTGTAAAATGGACCAATAGATATACAGAATAATTACAAGATTGAATTTTATTCTATAGAGTGAGTTTTATCCTACATAAATATAGTTTTTCTTTTTCTTTGGAAGACCTCTGGGAAAGAAAATTATGAAATAGTCTTACAAACCAACTTTCAAAAAAGAAATTCAAAAATTAAAATTGGACTCTGATGGCATATACCAACAGTTAAAGTGTGCTGTCTAGAATTGAGAACATTCTAGGATCTGGCCAGAACAAAAAAAAGCAGGATCATTATCTGCATCATTGTAGATGTCAAGTTTTTATCAGCACAGTCTAAGACCCAGTAGATTTTTAGGGAAGTCTAACTCTTGACTCCTATTGAACTCACTAATGAACTCTCCACTCATTTTCACCTGTTCTATTAAATTAAGATAACCTATAAAATATTTGGGGGATAGCTGATTTTTCAGCTCTATGTATATGACTTTTTTTATTTCTTTTAAGGTTTCATTTTGTTAGATTTGCCCATTATTCCACTGTCATTTTTAGATCCACATTTGCTATTCTTCCTAGTTTTGCAGAATCCCCAGATTCAGTCAGCATGAAATCAGTATTTTCCATCATTAATAAAAATGTTGAACAAGACAGAGTCCTATGACACATCACTCCTACCACATTGACACCAACCAATTGATTAGTATCAGTGGATCTTACTTTTTAACAAAATTACACATGAAACTTAATTGACATTCAAATCATTTCCTTTTCAATCATAGGTATATAATGGGAAATTTTGACAAATACTGCACTGAAGTCGAGATACATATAATTTTCCTGTGCCCCCATTGTAGGATTCCCATCCAACAAGAAAGTCATTGAATGACCTAATGGGCACTCAGCATTCAAAACCCAAAGGAACTTTGGAGACAATCTGATTAAATCTCATTTTTTTAAAGTTAAGGGAACTTAAGTAATCTTCCTAAAAATAGCATAGGTAGTAAATAATACAGCTGATTAAGTAATTTTTTAATGGTTTTTGGGAAAAGGTTATATTTAAAAGTAGTCTAGTACTCATTCTCCTACCTGTGTTTTCTGTGTTCTAGATTTGGCTTTTAATTTATATCTCATAATATGCCAGCAGAAAATATCCAAATATTTCAAGCAAGAATGTCAATTCAAAATTGATCATCATAATAGTAAAAATATATTTAACAAAGTCAACCTTGATTTAATTAAAGTATATATATACATCTAGTGCTTATTATGTATTCAAAGCATTGTATTTGGTGCATATAAGTATAGACTCAAAGTGTTTATGTAAATACTGTCTTACAGTAACCAAAATAGGAAAAAATCTTAAGATTATATGAAATTAGTAAGTACAAAATAAGTGTGAATTCAGTTATGATATCTTAAGCATGTTTATAGCTCTAAAGTTACAGAATGCTTTCACACACATTCATTTAATTCTCATAGTAATCAAATGGGATATGTTCTCCTTTTCAAATTTTACAGGAGAGTTAACTAGGCCTGACAGAGGTTAAGTAATTTATTCAAACTCAGAACGGCTTATTAGTGGTAGAAGCAGCAATTTGGACACCAACTCCAATGTACTTTCCCACATAATGCTGTTGCCTCAGGATATAATCTGTTGTAAATTTTTTCTTCTAGTACCTCTTCAGTATATCTTTCTGTTGAGATTTTTTAGTCCTAGTCTGAGCTATGAAGAATCAGTTATATGAGGGCTATCCAGAAAGTATTCAGCCATATAATATGAAAAATAGAAGTATTAATGGTTAGATTTTCCCCAGACAGTCCTCATATACTACAGCTAGTAGAATTCATGCCAAACTTTAGAATGATTAAAGAAATACCTTATTATATGATTTAAAACCAATGATATTTACTCAAATAATTTTATAGTCCTAGATTATCCTGTTGAAATAAAATCTTAGGAATAATTTACCATCTTAACATGAAAATCAGTAGAACCAATCTATAACATGATTTTAATGGGCACTTAGTATAAAGACTTCTGTTTTTGGATGGAAGTGATACACTCAATTTTTTTGAGTAATAGAGAATAGAAAAAAATAGGCTTTACAGTAAATTGGTTGAGATTTTTGTGTTTTTCTGATGACCTATGGAACTTCAACTCACCATGTATTAAACTAATGAAAAATTATTTTTAAGTTATATATCAGATTTAAATATAATCTTTAGCAAGTTATTTTATAATTTATTATTGTAAATTTAGGCTTCTTTTAATTTAAACAATAATAGAAGATATACTAGGAATAGTATTGCTTTTCTGATTTAATAAAACTTTAAAAATATCTGCTTTCTGTATAAGTACTTGAATCCTCCACCCTGAGTTTTTCATTTAGAAAAGTTTTCATGTGATTAATTAATTTGTCTTTGCACTTTACTTTTAGTTGCAAATTCGACATTAGTCAAAGAAGTAGAATTTGGGATGTGCACCGTTACGTGTGGTAAGTAACATATAGCTCATAAACAATTTTGTAATTTTGAGGGGAATAAAGGTAAAAACACTGTGGCAATTTTTATTTGTAATTTTTGTACTCTCATTTATCACTCATTGATTTCTATTTCTAATGACTATAATTTACACACAACATGGAAACGGATTGCTTTAAAAAGTTAGATATACCAGTTCATAATCTCAAGTCTTATTTTCAGCCAGCTCCCTATATGTTTTGGCACATAAACTGCCTTCACTAAAGAAAAACTTTCTCCATCTCACAGATGTTCAAAAGATGAAAGATCTGATGTGTCTCATGTGTCTTCCCACATACTGTGCTGGCAAATCTATAAGAAATGTGCTTATTTGTAATAGTCTATTCTAATTTCTACACTTCTCCAATTTATATGTCATATTTGGAGAAAAGAGGTATTGGCTTTGTGGGGAAGGTAATATTTAAGGACTATGACTTATTTTGATTGTTCCATGAATAGACATTGCTCATAAAATCTCTTACATGAGGATGAGGTTAAGGCAACACATGCTCTTTAATAAACCAGTGTTTCTCAAACTTAACTGTTTACCCTACGTGCCTGAAGAGCTTGTTAAAACACAGATTGCTGAGGTTACTCCAGAGTTTCTAACTCACTAGGCCTTCAGAGGGGCCTATAAATTTATATTTCTAAACAAATTCACAAATGAAGCTGATGCTACTAGTTAGAAGACCATCTTTTGAGAACCACTTTGAGAACCACTATAAACTAGCATGCTGGGAAGATTATAGATAATTCAGATAATGAAATCAAGTTTATTCTAAATAGAATCTGCCTTGAGTGAAAAGACAGTGATGGAAGGGAAAGACAAAAACCAGAGGGTAAGAAGAGAAAATCCATGAAGATTTGATCAGAATGATTTTTTCATCAAAAATTATACCTGAATGGTTTTTATTTGATTGAGATAGCTTTTGTGTGTGCATGTGTGTGGTAAAATATACCTAACATAAAATTTATTTACTGTTTTAACCATATTTAAATATCCAATTGAGTAACATTAAGCACATCCACATTATTGTGCAACAATTATCACCATCCATCTCCAGAACCTTTTCATCCCAAACTGAAACATTCTCACTCATTAAACTCTAACTCACCATTTCCCACTCCCCCCAGTTCCTGGCAACCACTATTGTACTTTCTATCTCTTGACATAGTTTTTAAATGGTTTTAACCTTAACTTCTTAATAAGTGAAAGTCAGAAAATGAAACCTATAATAAACCTGTGATTATTCATTTGCAATCTATGTCTTTATTATTCTGCTGTAGAAATTTTCATGAAAACTATTTTTATGACAAGTCTAATTGATATTGTCTTACTCTATTATTTAAAGATGTATTTCAGAAATCATATATTATATTTGTCCATTCAACAAATGATTTTCTGTTTGGGGGCTTTTAAAAAAACTTTTTGTCTACTGTGTCCAGGCATTGTTATAGGTACCAGGAGCACAACAGTGAGCAAAGCAGAGGAAACTCTGCCTTCAAGCAGTTTATATTTTAGTTGGGGTAAGAAGATAAATATATGTAAAATATGTAATATGACAGATAGTGATAAGTTCTAAGGAGAAAAATAAACCAGAAAATGCAATAGTTCACATCTAAAATATTTAAAAATCTTTTCTATTTTTAATAAAACTAGAGGAAAAAATGCTTTAGTGAAAATTCTACTTTTAACAGTCAAAGTCTTCTTCTAAATACACAGGCAGATTTTTAAGTGTTACTTGGACTTACAGAAAGTCTCCCCTACACACATCAATGCAATGAACTGTATTTGGTTAAATAAATAAACACATAAAACACCTGCTTGAAAAATATTTATGCATTTTAATATAACACTGTGCTTTATAAATAACCTTTCATAAATTCAAGTGGAGCCATACTGTAGCTATTCTTAGGCATCTCTTTTAATCAAAAGAGACTTTTTCTCTTCCAGCCTTCCATCTCTGTATCTCATATGGAGTCCTCTTCCTTGCTACTCAGTTTGGTCCAGAGACCAGCTGCATCAGCACTGCCTGGGAGTTTGTTAGAAATGCAGAATCTCAGGACCTACTTGAGACCTTCTGAATCAGAATTTAATGGTAGTAAGATTTCCAGGTGATTTGCATGCACTCTGAACCTTGAGCAGCGCTATTGTAAACGGATTTCAATTTTCTCTAGATTTCAACTATCTCTTGATTTCAACTTTCCCTTGCTCTTGAGAATGCGTTTTATGATTAACATCTTGTAGGACTTGAAAGAAGGAATCTGGTAAACAAAGAAATCAAGATGGACTGTTCCTTAACCTACGACTATATAGTCTTATCATAGGTCATATTGATATAAGAACCATCCAATCATGTAGAGAATTTTCATGTGTTTATTTGAACTGAATTGACAACAATTGCCATGAAGCAAAATATCAAGGGATTGAGAAAATGCTACAGAGAATGGCAGTTTTACAGCTTATTTTATACATTAGAATAAAAGGAGGAAATATAAGGAGGGTCACATGAAATTCATTGGTGGTAGATTAAGGGGGCGGGAGAAAGCAAAGCAAGGGAATGCCTGGAATTGGATAAAAAGTGAAATGGAGAGACACGTACTTCTTTTATATTGGTGGGTACAGGATAGTTAATAATTAATATTCACATCACAAAGAGCTGGTATAGTATGCAGGGTACAAGATAACAATGAGGGGTTCTGTGGACTCAAGCTCTCCTGTCTGAGGTTGGGCCTTAAGGGATCTGGAAAAGATTACTCTAACTTTCCAAAGGTATGTTATCTTAGACTCAAAAAGACAATAGGCTCACTTAGGGGAAAGAATGACTTTTGTCAAGGAAGCTACAGGCCTAGGATGTGACTACCCATCGTGACCCACTTACAGTTAGGAATTTTTATGTTCATACCATACCATGAGGTTACTTTTGGTCTCTGAGTTTGCAAGGCCTACCATGCAAACTTTCCTTGGGCTTTTCAGGTTTTGTATGTGCCCCCCTTTTTGTGCACAGTCATTTGTCACAGGATATGTTCAGCATGTTAATGATGCAGTATTTGTCATCTCCCTCAATTCTGGTGTGAAAGGAAAACTCAATGGAGTTTTGAAATCAGTTATTAAAAAGCTTGGTTTTTTTGTTATAAAAAATGTATGGCAATTATAAAGCAAGCATTTTGTTGGAAATGGAGATTTGATCATTAATAGTTTATCCTGCTATATATTACTAATCTAAATATTAAAAAACATCATTTATGTTAAAATCTGATTTTGGAATTTCCTCCACAAGCTCCAAGCCCCTTTCCTCCTCCTAAAATTTCCATGGTCAAATAGATTGAGGAGATCTATGTACTACTGTGTTTCATTAAATCTAAGACTTCATTAGCTGTAAGAAGCACATTTTGTATACCTCCAAAAAGGAAAAATGCTGCCAATTTGTGATGTGCTGTCAATTCTAAGATGCATTCTGATTTCAAGGATGTTAAAATGTAAAAATTACACATCTTAGATCAATAAAAGTTTACACATTAGCAAATTAATTTATTAGCATATAAAAGTCCCCCCCCCCAAATTCTGTAGTAAAGAGGTTCCTTTGATTTTATTTAATGTGTATGATCATGGAATTCGTTTTTATATGTTAACAACCAGAGGAACTAGTGTTTCATGTAACTTGCTTTGGTAATGCTCTTTTATGAAATAATCCAAAATGTTGTGCCTAAAATCATTCTAAATGTTATCACCCTGAATTTAGAAATTTAATTTCTGAAATTAGGAAAAAAGTCTCAAAAAAGAGCTAGATGGGGGAAGAAGAAGATTCTCTGGAATTAGTTTTCTTAACATTTGCTGATTTCTTTTACCAAAGGTGTTGGTATTAGAGAAGTTATATTAACAAATGGATGCCCTGGAGGTGAATCTAAGTGTATTGTACGGGTGGAAGAATGCCGTGGACCGGTGGACTGTGGCTGTAAGTTGAACTCTATTGGAGGGAGACTGAGGCGGGAAAAGTTTACTCTGAGGAAATGTCCTTAATCTCAGGTTTCTGTGACTAGAATGATATACTGAAAGAAAATCATAATAAAACTTAAAATTCTACTTCCCTAGACAATTATTATAGCTCTGAATAACTTTCTGCTGTTGCTTTATATTTTTCAAATGATGTCTAAAATTTAACATATTATCTGTGATACACTGTAACTTTTTCGTACACAGGGTCTGTAGTCAAGGCTGTCCTATAGTGAAATGCTTTTGACACTCAAGTCATGACATTTTATCAATCGATTAGTACTCTCTAAATTGGGAACTTTAAGAGATGTTCTATATCTAATTATACTACTCTGAGATCCCCTTATCTTTAACAGGGGTCCCTAATCAATAAATTGGAAGCAACTAGTAGACCTCAAAGTTTATTAGATCAGTAAGTTGGTTGCCCTTACTATACCTGTTCTCCACAATTTATTCTGCAGAAGGAGCAGATAGCTGTGGTGTATCCTCCTGTCTGCTGCTTCTGGTGACTTCATCTTTTCATCCATTACTCCTCTCTGTTCTTCCACACTCAAACTCTCAATAAGTTTGATAACTTCCGGGATATAATTGATTTTAAAATTGGAAATGGTTTTTAAAAGTAGTATTGCATATAAAAAGCAATTTACAAAGCACAATGGTATATATGTATTTACTTTTTCCTTATTTCAGGGGGTAAACCAGTATCAGAAAGTCTTGAAAGTGTTAGACTGGCATGTGTTCATATATCTCCTGTAAATCGTTTCAAATATGTTTGGAAAGTTCTAAGACCAGACCAAGTGAGTAATGAATGTATGTAATTTGGTGCTTTCCTGATGCTTGGTGACTATCAGAAAACTTTCTCTTTAAAAGCAGTTTGCAAAAATGAAGTTAAAATCATACAACTTTATTATTATTAGGATTTAATTTTTTTTCATTTTTTACAAGTTTACATGTTTTAGGGTGAGCTTTAATCAGAACTTAACATCATCCATTTTATAGAAAGTATTCTATTTTGGAAGCAAGGTTTTCATTTGTATACGTTAAGAGTTATATAATGATAACAGTAGCTAACATTAATTGAGGGCTTACTAAATGCCAAACATACCTTGTGTTTCTTTTAACCCACATAACGATCCTATGAGGTAATTCCTATCATTCCATCCATTTTACAGATAAGTAACTGAAATGCAGGGAGTAACTTGTCCCGGGTCACACAGGCAGGAAGTGGTAGGATTAGTACTTGGTGTCTGGATTGTTTGGCTGTAAAATCCATGTGCATAATTAATTACTGTCCTAGATAGCCTGACCAGACATACCATTTGAGATGGGACAGAAAACAATGGTACTGTCCCATTTCAAATGGTACGTATGGTCAACATACTGACACCTTGAATTTAGCCCATTGTTTTCTGTCCCATTTAAAACAGTACACCTGGTCAGCCTAGTCCTAGACTGAGAGACAATGACTCTTCTTTACAGAAAATAAAAGATTGTTTCCCAATCTTATGTTTACATGAAGAATATTGATACTTTTTTTTTTCTTTTAAAATAGCAACCTATTGTACTTGCAAATGATTCTGCAATCCTGGAAGTAAACAGGGAAACTCGCCCCTTGGCTTTCCAGTGCGATACCTTGGAAAATAATGAAATAATAGCATCTATTAAATTCACAATCTATACAACAAATGGTAAGTGCCCAGCAGTGTTTTGGTTTGCTTATAGCTCAACTTTAAAGAGCACATGCATGTCCTTTCAATTTAGACTATGATGTCTTTATAGCCAAGTAATTATTTCTTTTTGTTTGGTTGTTCTTAACCATTTTTATTGTTGTGTCATCTTTGTTGTTGGAGGTGTGGGGATTTGGTCACAGAGCTTTTTGGAATCCAGTTAAGCTCAGGAGGGTTTTCTCAGAAAAATACCCACATACACAAACATGCCAAAAGTTACCTGTAATTTTAAGGGAGTTCATGGATATCTTTGAAGTTATTTCTTAATCCCACATAAAAAATTATGCTGTAGTCTAGAGATGCCATGCAACATAGTACCATTTATTGAAATGAAAACAATCTAAGCTGTTTGGAGTAGTTTTTAAAAATAAACTACAACTTTCTTCGATGTGTTGTCTAGTGTCATTGAAAAACATCTTTATAGTGAAAGCTAATAATCTTATTCCTTTGTTGGGATATCAAGTATTATTAAAAGGATAATTTCCATAAAGTGCTATTAAAGCAAAAAAAGACCAAACATCATCAAACTAAAAAAATATCTCAATGAGTTCTAGTTAGGATAGCAAAGGTTTTGGGGGTCAATCTTGGTTTTTGTTTCCATAGCCTAGTCCTTACAAGACATCTCAGTGGTTAGCTCTTGCCATGATTAGAAGGCAACATGCATTTAATAGTGCTTAAGCTAAGGGCTTGAACACGGACCCCAAGATGTCCACCCTTAAATGAGACAAAGTAGACTTTTCTCTCATAGCAGGCTAGGGCTAGTGGGGTAGCTCTGCCATCTCAATACACATACTGGTTAAATGATAAAATGTTTTCAGAACACTTTGATATCTATTAGTTTTTTTAAAAAATTACAATTAGGTACACCTCTGTGACATCAAACAAATGTGTTGGCTATAAATGTGCACACAGTATGGCTTGAAACAAATACATAATTGAAATATTTTTAGGGTAAATATGGTTTAGTTAATGAAAATTTCCCATCCATTCCCTTATATATCAGATTTTTCATTTCCACAATAATTTTCCTTCATATTTAGGCATTGTTTTGGATTGGATTATGTCCCCTTAGAAGATATTTTCAAGTCCTAACTCCCAAAACCTCATATTTGGAAATAGGGTCATTGCAGATATAATTAGTTCAGTTAAGATAAGATCATACATGCTAGAGTATGCCTTTCACCCAATATGACTGGTGCCTTTATAAGAACAGGGAAATTTGGACACTGACAGAGAGAGAGAGAGGCAGAGGAGAATGCCATGTGAAGACACAAAGACACATGGAGGGCAGAAGATAGCCATGTGAAAACAGAGTGAAAGATTAGGGTTATGCTGCCACAGCCAAGGAACATCTGAGGGTTCCAGAGGCTGAAAGAGGAAAGGAAGGATCCTCCCCCAGAATCATTGGAGGGAACATGGCCTTACCAATAACTGTTTTCAGAATTTTAGCCTCCAGAACTGTCAGACAATAAATTTCTGCTGTTTTTAAGCCAACCAGTTTGTGTTACTTTGTTATGGTGACGCTAGTAAACTAATACAAACATAGGCCTAGTTTTACTAAAAAGTGAGAGCATCAAAATTCAGCCTGTGTTTCATTAGACAATTTCAATAGGAGATGTAGCCTTTTTTGTTATCAGATATTGTTGATGTAAGAAATGTCCAAACCTATAGAGAATTTTTATAAAAATTTATTTGAGCTAAAAAGATATAACTGGAAGCATCATCTCAACAGACTGATATAAATTCTTCAGAGAATGACTTTATATAAGTTTCTTTCATGTGTTTGAGATTAAGAAGGGAACATGAAGATTACTTGAGGACGGGAGAAAGCAACAAGGGATGGGATTACAGGATAGTTAAGAATTGCTGCTCTCCTGGGGGTGGTTAAAGTTTTTTCGAAGTCATGTTAACCTAGATGCACAGAAACAATGGACAGGGATTGGTTAAGGCAAAGGTAAATCCTTTACTGAAAAGTTATATGCCTGGGGCGTGGATACCTACTATGACCAGCTCAATTAGGAATTTTTGATCAGACCACCATGTGAGATTACTTTCCATGGAACCCATTTTTCCATCCACAATATAGAAGTTATCTAAGTGACCCTTGCAAGAAGGCCACTATTGAAGTGGACTAAAGCCTTCATATCCCTCATTCTCCACCGTCCCTTGACTGGTACGGGGGTAGTGGATAAATGGAAAGGAATTTTGCATTTCTTCTTAGGTTTTACTCCTAAAACATGTTTTTTTTTTTGAGCTTAAAAAAAAAAAAAAGCCCACAGCTTGTATATACCTATAGTTGTCAAAAGCAAAAGATTTTAAAAATCCAACAATGTTGGAATATAAATATGATGTAATTTTCCTATCATACATGAAATATTTAGTGAGATCACTAAATTGAGTTTACAGCTCTAGAATTACTAAGGAAATGGAAAATTATACTCTGTGCTATTTAAAGAGTAGAAAGAAAAATTCAGACAAGCAGTTGAGATTGTCTCTTTAGGAGACTACTCTTGATAGAGGGTACTTACCAAAATTAAAATATTAAAATACATAAAGCATCACTTACGGAAATCATTAAACCTCCTTGGACATTGGTTTACTTATCAGTATGATTCAACAGTTGCCTCTCTGGTCCTTCCGCACATAAATCTTTTATGATTCTGTGATTTAGGGACAAAGAAGAGCCACAAGAAAGCTATGTAATTCATGAAGTAGGTAATACTTGATATAAATTGGCTTTTCACCAATTTACAATATAGCAATGTTATATGGTAGTTTGGCTTTGTCTCTGTAATAGCCTTTTTTGCAGGAAGAGGAGAAAGATATAGGAGAGAGAATGCCTGATTCAAAAGTGGTGTGTGGGTATTTACATAAAAAAGAATGAGCTTCGACCCCCTTCCTTACAATATATACAAAATTTAAAGATGTATCCTAGTCCTGAATGTAAGAGCTAAATTTATAAAGCTTTAAAAGGGAAACAAAGGAGAATATCTATGTGATTCAGGAGCAGGCAAGGTTTTCTTGGATATGACTCAGAAAATAATCACCATAAAAGGAAACACTGATAAAGTAGGATTCATCAAAATTAAAAACTTCAGCTCATTAAAAAAAAACAATTAGAAACATGAATAAGCAAGCCAAAATCTGAAAGAAAAAATTTATAAAACATGTACAGCTAGTACAATCAATTTAGGAAAAGATCTTGCAGTTTCTTGGAAAACTAAGTGTATCTCTACCTATGACCCAGGAGTTCTACTCTTAGGTATTTATCCAAAAGAAATAAAAAAGTGTGTTCACAAAGTAACTTCTACAAAAATCTTCATAGCAGTTACTTTATAATAGCCCCAAACTGGAACACCCTAAGTGTCCATCAATAGGAGAATTAATAAACAAATTGAGATATACTACTCATTAATAAAAAAGAAAAAAATTAGTGATACACGTGCCAATGTGGGTGAATCTCACAGTACAATGAGTAAAAAAAAGCCTTACATAAAAGAATACATATTATATGTTTCTATTCCTATGAAGATCTAGAACAGGGAGAACTGGTGGAAAAGAAAATCAGGACAATAGTTACCTCTGGAAGATGGGGCAGGAATTAACTGGGCAGGGCTCGAGGGAACTTTCTGGGGTATAGTAATATTCTATGTCTTGATAAGGGTTTAAATTACATATGTGTGTTTGCATTTGCCAAAACTAAACAAATGTACATTAAAATCTTTATGCAATTTATAGTCTGAAATTTTACCTCACAAACAAATATTGAACTCTAGTAAATAATATGCCCTGTTGAAGAATTTTATGAAAAGTGTACAGACATCAACAAATTATATTGAAATGCTTCAAAAATATAACAAGGATCAACAGATTAATATAAGGCTGAATAATGGATAGTGGAGTTTTGATGGTAATATCTAGGTTGTGGGAATATAAGATGTTCATTGTCAAATTCTTTCAACTTTCTGTTTGTTTGAAAAAGATATTTTAAATATACAAAGCAATTTAATCACTTCCTTTTCACTAACTCTTTCTATATATTTCTGGAGTTGTGTTTCCGTTTAGGTATCTATTTCCTTTCTCTTCCTGTAGTAAGCATCGTTCGATGTGTGGTTTTTTTTCTCTAGAATTGCAGATGAAAAGATCAAGAAAAGCAGACACTGATTCAATCCTAGTTTTTGTGCTCACCACAGGAGTTATTATGTGCATATTTGTGATCTTTGTACTGATCTTCATAATTATAAACTGGTAGGTGAAGGGCTGAAACTGAGTCTCACCCTTGATTGATGTTCTTCTGTCTCCCACTCTTATCCCATGAATCAAAAGCCCTGTCCATGGTGCCTCTCACATGCATCTTCAAACTTTCCAACTCCCTGAATTCCTCCTGCAACTATCCTAGTTCAGGCTACCTAATCTCATGATTTGCTTCCCCAGCCATGAGAGAGCTTTTAAATGCAGCATCTACAATTTTACCTAGTACTTGCTTTAAAAAGTGTTTATTGAATGAATATTTGTGTTGTCCAGTTGTAGTTATCACAACTCTAAAACTCAGTTGTTGTAACCTGCTGATGCATTTATACAAGCGTATTTCTACTACCTACATGAGTATCACACCCTGGTACTTCTGAGGATGCATCTACTATCACAATATAACTGATGCACCACAAACTAAAAATTAATTGTGACTAAGGACTCACTTTCATATAGAGAAAATTAAAAACTCAAATCTATTTATTTTGAGTTTTCATTTCATAAGAGATTTTTTGTTCTTGTTTTTTCTCCCAGGGCAGCAGTCAAGTCTTTCTGGGGAACAAAAGCCCCAGCAACTGAGATAAATTCTGAACTGAGTTCAGTGAGATACAAAGATTCCACTTCTCTTGAGCAGTCACCAGCAGGGATACCTGGACAGGAAGATGATGCCTTAAGTGAATGGAATGAATAATGTATGGATGACATATAACAAGCCAAAGGAGATTAGAGCATATAAGATTCATTATTATAAAAATAAAATGTATAAATACTTCAATAATATTGCAAGTGATTTAGACAATCTGAAGGTAATACAATGTGAAAAGGAGCTGTTTTAATCAGTGCCTTTTGGGGGTGGAATTATCAAAAACTTTTTAATTTGTTATCAACATTTATCATTTCAGGTAATCACTTGGTAACATTTATCTAGAGGAACACACAAACAAAATCTTCTAAACACATTTTTTTTTATCACTTTAATCACTTCTCAGTGATTTTCCTGTTCCTCTACATTTTTCCTGTACATTTTCAAGAAGAATGTAATACAGAATATGACTTTCTTCCTAGAGCAGAAATACTTAGATGGTGACTGCTCTGACACCTTGATCCCAGAGTAAGGACCACATGGCACAGGATCTCCCGTCAGCCAACACTGACTGTGTAGCATGAGGAAGAAATAAACCTTGTTATTTTAAGACATGGAAGGTTAGAGGTTGTTTGATATAGCAGCCTTCCTATGGCTATCCTGACTGACATATAAACATTTTCTGAAAAATAAGTTTTCATAGTCCTATAGTATAGGACTTGCCACCAATGTGCATTTCACATTGCTACTCTCCAGAAAGGAATATAGGTATAATATTTCCCAAACTTAGATAATCTGCAGAACAAAATGAAAGCATGGGGGAATATTAATACTATACCAGCTCAGAAATAACGGGTTTGAGCAGGACTGGTAGGTCTGTCTACAAGGGGTCAGCTCAGTGAGCTAGTCTTTCCTAATGTGTAACACACAGCAAATCAGCAATGCACCTTGACAATAGTAAGACAATGCACTTTTCCTCTTAGATATCTGCGTGTTACTTAGACCTTCCACTGGTCCAGACTCACCTTGATGGTCTTTCTTAAAATCATTCCACTCCCAAGGCCAGGGGTGCTCTCTCATAAGTACTAGACCACACTAGGTTAAAATAATCAATAAACCGTATTTTGAGATGGATTATAATATGCTCCAGGTTTCCATAAAATCACCCCAGGTTTCACAAAGACCCTCTGTCATTTGCCAGTTAACTGTCTCTGTGTTGGCAGGGGCTGGGCAGGATGTCTCTTCCTGCCATGGTCCATGAGGCCTCCATTGCACACCACTGAATATTAATGGGGCCAATCACTTCCCCCTCCAAGCAGACTGGGAGAGGCATTTTCTGCTTTTCATCTA
Organism: Lyroderma lyra; assembly: GCA_004026885.1. Taxonomy (NCBI): domain Eukaryota; kingdom Metazoa; phylum Chordata; class Mammalia; order Chiroptera; family Megadermatidae; genus Lyroderma; species Lyroderma lyra. Next base: position 220,869 of record PVJL010000420.1, read on the forward strand.
TTCCTAAATTCCAGGCATCTGTTATTTTTCCTAGTCACCAAAATATCCACAGGGAAAGCCTTGAATTTTGCATCTGAACCCCTGAGGTAAATAAAGCCAAGCAATTATGTCTCAAAAAGAGTCTTTTCCTTTTGGATCTCAAGACATTGGTCTCTGTATATGCAGCAGGAGGATTATGAGAAGTGTTCAGAAATGCCTTACTTACCAGGAGAATCTTTCCTTCATCCTATCGCTCAACTAACAACTTATTAAGCTTAGGCTGATCAGACATAGTGTTTGAAATGGGACAGTACTGTTATTTTCTGTCCTGTTTAAAATAGTATGTCCGGTCAGTCTAAGTAAGCTATTCGTATGGGCCAAGTACTGTACTAGGTCAGTGGTTCTCAACCTTCCTCAGGCCACGACCCTCTAATACAGTTCCTCATGTTGTGGTGACCCCCATAAAACTATTTTCGTTGCTACTTCATAACTGTCATTTTGCTACTGTTATGAATCGTAATGTAAATATCTGATATGTGTTTTCCGATGGTCTTAGGTGACCCTGTGAAAGGGTCGTTCGACCCCCCAAAGGGGTCGCGACCCCACAGGTTGAGAACCGCTGTACTAGGTACTAGAAATATAGTTTGTGCAAAAAATAAAAATTAAAAAGAGAGAGAAGATCCTTCTTTTGTAGGTTGTCATTTACCCAAGACACAGACTTTACAGTTAACCACAACTGGGATAAATATATTGCAGGAAACAGACAAGTTTTTGTGAAGCTATAGTAGGGGAAATGGCAAAGGAGACTTAAGGCCTGAATAGGAGTTATCTTGGTTAACAGGGAGGAGGGTCTAGGCAGAGGAGGAGCAGGTGTGAAGGCTCTGAGTGAGGAAGGAGCCTGGCACATGCTGAAAGGTTGGCAGAGCTGGAGTGTAGAGAAAAGGAAAAAGAGTTGTGTAATATGACGCTGGGGATATGTGCTGCAGCACGTTGTGTGTGTAGAATAATACAGATAAATGGCCTGAGAACACATATCAAGGCAGTCAGTGCTGAAATGGGCACTCCTGCTTTTTTTTTTGCTACACCGTATTTGCCCATAAATATGGAGTTCAATTTTTATTGGTCTTTTGACAAATGATGACTGTCTATCCTACCTAGAAAAAGTAGTTTATACTTTAATCTTGGGTTCCTTTGTGTCTTACTAAAATGGAAGATTACATTAATTAGACCTTAATTCTCGTCCCTAATAGTTCCCAATTCACGCTTATATTATGCAGCTAGGAGCTGGATATAGGAGATTAAGAGTTCCCGACAGTGACTGAGGTTGGTGGGCACACTTCTGCGGCCAGAGGCAAATGATAAAGTGGTTGATAGACATAATAGGCTGCAATTTTCTACAATCTTGGACACGACATGGAATGAAGCAGATAGCATTACTCATCCTGTTGAAACACATTCCAATTTCCTTCTTTTAACATATGCATAATGTTTCAACTCAAAATGTTTTTTTTCCCCAGAGTGGTTTTAATACAACCTTTATGTTCTCTGTTTGTCTTCTTGGTCTCTTAAAAACTGATGTGATTTTTCTATTTTGGTACCACTTAAACTGTATTTTAAATCTACTTCAGTCATTTTTTGTTACATTCTGGAAGACAATCTTTTTGGAATTCATAACCCATCACTGTTGTGATCCACCATCTGTCTCAAAAAACATAGAACCCATTTACAAGGTTATTTAGGCTTTGAGGTTTGCATAATTTTATCTCTGATCAAGTCATTTGTATGATGAAAAACAGTTTGTCTTTGACAATTTTCTGATTCTTGCTGAAAATGAAGCTTAGATATTGAATATCAAGGTTCCCCCCTACACACCATTTAAAGGAAATAAAATGCAAAAACCAGACCAAAACAAACAAAAAACCCACATTTTTCTTTGATATTCAACTTCTAATTTTGTGAAACTATCACATGCACTTAAATAAATGATTGATATTCAGGCCTTTCTTTCTTGTTAAGAAGAAAATTTAATATTAAGCAACAATCATTTAAATCATGTTCTTAGAGACATATGAGGTCTAACAAGTTCTCGAACTCATCCTAGAAAAAGTGCTACATACCTCACCGGTGAATATCATTATGGTCACCTTTGAAGTAGTCACCTTGGGAAGCTACACACTGACACCAGCTCCTCGTCCACCCTTCAAAGCAATTTTGAAACTCTTTTTCTGGAATGGCCATCAGAGATGTCATTGTGTGATCCTTGAAGTCCTGAATGTCATCAAAATGTCTTCCTTTCAACATTTCCTTTATCTTTGGGTAAAGAAAAAAGTCACTGGGGGCCAGATCGGGTGAGTAGGGAGGGTGTTCCAATACAGTTACTTGTGTACTGGCTAAAACCTCCCTCCCAGACAGTGCCACATGAGCTAGTACATTGTCATGATGCAGCCATGAGTTGGAGAACTTGTTTTATCTTTCCCATGCAGCCTTTCCAGCACTTTCAAATAATAAAGTTGATTAACTCTTCATTTGGTACGAAGTCATATTGAACAATCCCTCTGAAATCAAAAAAGGTTAACAACATGTTTTGACTCTAGATTTGGACTGACAGAACGTTTTTGGTCATGGAGTATTGGCTAACTTCCATTGTGCACTTTGATGCTTTGTTTCAGGGTCAAATTGGTATATCATATTTCATCACCAGGGATAACACAGCCCAAAATATCATCTTGCCTCTCCAAAAGGCCTTGGCAAACTTCTGCTCTCTTGTGCTTTTTGTTCATCAGGGAGCTCCTTTGGGACCATTATTGCACACACTTTTCTCATGCCAAGGTTTTCAGTTAAGATTTTCCTAATCGTTTCTCTATCAATATTTACTTGGTCTGTTATGCTTCTCATAGTCAGCTGAAGATTTTGATGCCCAATTTGAATAATTTTTGCAACCTTTTTGTCAATTCTGCCTGTTATTGGCAGCCCTGACCTCTCCTCATCAGTGACACTTTGTTTCCCCTCAGAAAACATTTAATCCATTTGTACACTGCCATTTTCTTTATGGCATTATCTCCATAAACTTGAACTGTCCCTGATTTCACTTCCAGTCTTGCCAAGTTTAACAAGAAATTTAATGTTTGTTCGTTGCTCTAATTCAAACTCTGGCATTCTCGCAATGACACACAAAAACATGCAACAACAATAATGAATGCCACTGGGCAAGACACCTGAGAGACACAGACATACCAAGGTTATGACACCTTACCGAGTTGTTTGTACAGTTCTGTTAATGTAAGCACATGGTGGCAAGTTTGTGAACTTGTCAGACTATGTATTTATAAATATAGACATTATTTGAAATTAATCCTCTAGTTTCTATAGTGAATTTATTTAACCAAAAATAAAGTACTTTAGTATCTCTGCTGAGTGAAGCACACATAACCAAAGGTTCAAAGGCAGCAATGCAAATTGTTGCTTTATCTGATGACAAGGGATATGTCCCTGAGAAAAGTTTCCACAGCTATATGGCAGTTATATGGTAGCTGAGCTACCTATGATGTCCCCTGAATTTCTCCTTTACTCAGACACATTTTTTCTTTTTGGTGTGCATTACTCGTTGAGGACAATATTATAGAAACATCACAGCTTTCTTTCTGTACATTTATCTTCTCTCCCACCTTTATTATTATTTTTTTTTGACACATTATCTTTTCTTCCTGACTTTATTGAGACAAAACTCAAGATGCTTTCAAAAAACTGGGTAGGTTTAAGCTCTCTCATCAAAGAGTCATCGTCAGCTTTGTATTATTTATGCAGTACCCCAAGATAACACCAATAAATACTTTACAGGGAACAGAAATCATCTGACAATAATGAAATTGTGTTTTTCCAGAATGAAAAATATAAGGTCCTAGAGGTAATAGGGACAGGAAAGAGTACAATACAAGCAATACTCTTTTGTATACTCTGGGGGAAAGTAGCACACAGCGTACAGTTATTAGAGCCAACATGCTTCATAAAGGAAGTGGATATGCTGGGTTTCTTTGCAGCAGGAATAAGAGCTGTGTTAATGTGCATGAGTGGGAAAGTCTGTAAGAGAGGATGACATAGAGCATTGGCCTGAAGTTATGAGGGCCTTAATCTGATAGTTACAGATGACAGAGATGACAGGGCCAGAGAAAAGTGTGGGGGTGTGGTGCAGCCTGGGGGCTGCAGGAAGGATGAGGAAGAGTTGTAAGCAGGTGCAGAGTCGTGGGGAGGTTGGAAGGTGAAGAGAAGCCAACACAGAGTGGGAGACACAGTCTGAACAGCAGGAACGGAAAATGGACTTGGCAGTAGTGTTTGGCAAAGATGGAAGTAGGGAACTGGTGAGAAAGAGGCCAATGAGAAGGAGTTTCATGTAAATCAAGGCAAGATACGATGAGTGCGTTGGCATCAGAGAGAGAGGAAAAATAACAGATTTTAGGGAAAAAATATTTTAAGTAAAGCTAGGTATGAGGATATACATATAAGGAGAACATGAACCCAGAAACCAAATGGAATCTCTTTTTATAGTTACCTTCTTCTCACTTATTCCCATGTCAATTAGCCCCCATTTTGTCAAAAATCTTCCCTTGACCTTCAGTTACACTGTTTTCTTCATTTCCATCTACCCCTCCATCATCCCCCTTTTTAGGACTTTAGTCTCTCTTTCTGGTACCTCAAATTATGTATCTCCAACCTGAACAGATCTCCAGAGATTTAATGTTGCATTTCTGCTCTTGGATATCTCCTCATGGATGCACTGATATCATCTCAAAGTATATAAAACTGCACATATAAAATATGCATGTTTATAAAAAATACCTCCTCTGTGGTATCATTATCCTCCAGTCATCGGCTCAAAATGCCTCTATACATCCAAATAGTCACCAAGGCCAGCAAATGTCTCCCCCAAATCAGCTCTTCCTTTCTGTCCCAGCTCAGGCTCACCTTTCCTTAGCCCTCCCAGCGGGTATCTCTGCAGGCTGCCCACTGGCCATTCAGTGCCCGTCAGACAGATTTTCTATTAAAATATTGCTCCCATTTCCTATGTGAAGAACTTGACTTAGCTTTCATTCAAGTACTTCCATTATTTGGCCCAAACCCACTTGGAACTTTGTTATCCCTCTGTGTGTATAGGGTCTGTCCAGAAAGTATCCAGCCATGTAATATGACAATGTTATATCGACAATGGCTAGATTTTTTTCTGGACAGCCCTTGTATATCTTCAGCTTCAACAAAAATCAGTCCATTGACTCTCCCTCAAATACATTGTGTACTACATCTACATCTCTGCTTTTATTTTTCTTCAAGTGGCAAATCTCATTTTCTTTCTCCCACCATCCCTCATGTTTCCTTCTCTTTGATCTACCACATTTTGCCATGTGTAATGCACTCCAGGGTATAATGCACACCCATGTTTGTGGCCCAAACTTTCAGGGAAAATATCTTTCATTTCAATTTCTTACTTCAAATTTTTATTTGTTTATATTTAGGTACTTGTTTTTTGGATTACAAGGGAATTTTAGCATTTATTTTTTAACATAACTCATATATGGAATACAAAACTGAAAGCAACAAAGAAATAAAAACTCATGAACACAGTGAATAGTTTAGTGGTTACCTGAGGGTAAAGCGGGAGGGGGATGGGGGAGAAGAGACAGGGGGTCAAACACAAGGTGATGGAAAGAGAACTGACACTGCGTGGGGAAACACATAATGCAACACAGAGATGGTGTCATGTAGAATTGCACACCTGGAACTTCTGTAATTTTTACTAACCAATGTTTCCCCAGTAAGTTGAACAATAAAAAAATGATTATCATATTCCATGGTATTATTTTGCATATGAATAACACTATTGATTTCTATTGTTATGGGTATAATGCACATCCTTATTTTTCCATTACAATTTTGGGCAAAATACAGTAAATCTTAGGCATCCTTCAAGCCATTTCATCATGAATCTTCTTTTTTACTGCTGTACAGGTTAAGCCATGAAGAGAACAGAACATTTAATAACTCAAATAAGATACTTAGCTTTCCTTTCATATAGTAGACTGGAGGTAGGCAGGCAGTCTGAGATGACTAGGCCACTGTTGTCTATTGAGATGATTCAGAGATTTTCTATCTTGTTGCGCTACTCATTTCACATGGTGAGAGCTTCAGGAAGGCCAAAAGGCACATTCTAACATACAGTAAAGGCCAAGAGAGCAAGCTGAAGATAAAGCAATTGCCTTTGAAGGGTGTGACTTGCAAGTTGTTTGCATCATTTACCGCTCACTCTCATTGGGCACTACTTAGTCACATGACCACGCTTAGTTACAAGAGAGGTTGGGAAATGTAGCTTCTATTAGGAGTCTGATCCCAGCTAAAATTGAGAATCCTATTACTTAAAAAAAGAAGGGAAAATTTGGAGGGAGGGTGCAGAGCGTGTTGGGGCAGGGCAGGAGGAATTAACACCCTGTGCTACGACCACCACACCCCACAGGATTCTATTGCCTCTTATCTTCTGTACTGATCTACTTGCAGGGAATTTATGCTCCTTTCTTTATTTCTTCTTTTACATTTTTCTTTCCTTTCTACTTAAAATATAAACTCTTTGAGAACTTCAACTGTGTGATATAATCTTTGTGTCTTGTGTACCTAGTACAGTACCTGATATATGGTGGGTATATAAAAATGATTATTCTTGCAAACTCTGGTGAGAATGGTGCCTTTGATATGTACATGATTGGAATTTGTGGTACAAGCTGAAAGAGAAAAATCTATTCTAAACAGCACATTGAGACTTTTTGTTGGAAAGTATTAAAAACTCTGAGAGGGCTGAAGAGTGGATGTGCTGCTGTTCTCTTGAGGTGATTACTCTCATACAATGTGGCTTAGAATGGGAAATGATGCGACTCAATACATTGTATATGTTTCTCAATTTCCCTGTGCTCATGGGGAAAGTTTTCCTACACACTTAGAAAAAGCATGAGTAATACATTTTTCTAGCTGTCATGTCCAAACCAAGGGCTGCCTAGGGTGGTCTTTTCAATGGTTAACTTCACAAAATAAAAATAACTCTTTCTGTCCTGTGTACCCAGCCAGTGATAACACCAAGGGAAAGACTGGGGTGTAGGTAGGGGGGCAGTGGGACTTTTAGACCCTCATAAACTTCATTAGCTTCACCAATTCTTTCATACAAATGATAGAAGATTCTCCTGTGCTATGCAATTATAGCACTTCTTAACCCCTCCCTCATACTAAAATGCTGTCCAATATTCTTGCTCTCCCAGACACTCTACAGCTATTATGCCCAGATAAGCAAGTTAGTAGAGTCTTCCAGATGCAATGGATGAGAGGATAACAGGGAAGAGAATGGTCTGATTGTATGGCACATACTTAATACACATAGGAAAGCTTTTACCTGAAAATGTTTCAACATCATTCAACTAACCTTCCTAATATCATGTGAGATGTCCTTGAGTGTAATGATAATCAACAGACCTGAGGAGTTTACACGTATGTCCAGGCTCAAGATCTCACTGAATCCTTCTAACATCCATGTGAGATCACTATTGGCCCCCCACTTAAAGATGAGGAAACTAACAGAGGAGATTGAAGAACTTAACCAATATTACGTGAGTGTGAAGTGGTACATTTTAACTTTGGTTTTCTAATCTCAAGTCTAGTTCCCTTTCCATACACTGCCAATTTATGAGAATGCTACAATTAGGATGGCAAAAAAATAACCAGAAATTCTCAACATGAATAGGAGTGACGTTTTAAAAAAAAAGAAGGCAGAACTTGATAGTCAAACCCATGGTTAGAAATTGGATGAGACCTAACAGAAGCTATATTCTAGTATTTTCATGCAAATAGAACGAAAACACTCCATTACTTCAGAAGGCTAAAAGGTCATGGCTCTAGATGCTATATTGTTATTGACAAATTACAGGCCAATATATGACTGTCAGCAATCTGAACAGTTAAAATGAGCAATGCAAGATGGTCTGTGAGTAAGGAAAGTATTGGAGAATTTCAGAAAAAAAGAAAGAAGAGATTACATGTGAATAGTCAAGGTTTGTCACCTGTTGGTAAGGAACTAGATTAGGATGCAAAGCCCTACAGAGAAAGGCCAGGGTGTGTGTGAAAGGAGTCACATAAATACAATGAAAATGGAACCTCAGTGCATGAGAAAGTAACTTACTACAGATGGCCAAGAAACTATTAATATTTACATCATTAATAAAGACGGCCACACTGAATGAAATTGGCAAAAGCTATCTTTAAGCTCATTTCATAGATGAGTAAAAGAAACATGAGATACAGAGATAATTGTTTGATAGTTTAAAGGCTTCTAACAAAATCAAGGGGTCAGAAGAGGGTGGGTGACAAAAGGAGTCTTTGAGGTTATGCAAAGGCCCAAGGCTTCAGGTGGTGCTCATGTCCAAGGAGGCAGAGCTGGGTACCAGCTCCTCTGCTGTGTCGGTGGGAATGCACAACGCCTTCCACTGTGTGATTAAGAATGGTTGAAAAGGAGATTCAGTTCTTCACTAGGAAAACAAGTGCCTTTATGTTATTAAATTGTTTATAAACTTACTGACATAATTCCATAATAATGTCAGCAATCTGTCATTATTCTGGTCTAAGGGATCTCCTATGGAAATTTTCTTTCTGGAAATTTCTCCCATGATGTTGGAAAAAGGACAACCATTATAATTCTGGACAGAAAAGTTGATAGGGTCAACTGTTTTTTTTGTTTTACTAATGGAGATGATAACAATTAAAGTAATGTCAATAATATATTGCCTGTGCCTCGTTTCACAGGGTGTTGTCCCTGAGACTGCCTCCTCCATATTCTGTGACAGAACTGGGGATACAAGTCTGAAACTTCTTTTAGAGATGGAGATATGAGCTCAACTTTAAGAGAAAATTGCCCTTGTTTGTATTGGGAAAACATCTATTTTGGCTTTATGATTAAGAAAGATGAAGCAAAAATAATTTTTTTAAGTGGTAAAAGTTGGGAGCATGAATGCTATAGCTCCGTCACATCTGTCCCCTTGAGAGGGGTCGTTTTCCAGCAGAAGCCGCTCTGAGCCTGGGTGGGAGAGAGGGCCTCTGAGGAGGGTTCCGATTGGGTGAGGGAAGGAGGTCAGGTTGGCACTGGCAGCTGTGAAGGAAGTCATGATCTAAGGAGAGAGACACCAATAAGGGGTCCTGTAGGGGCATCATCAAGGGACGTTGGGCATAGTTTAGTTTTATATCAATTTTTAAGTTTTCTGTATTTTAATTCCCTCTTGCGACTCCTAAACCAGCAGTAAGATTTGGTTAAACGTGACTGGCCTAAGCTGTGATTTGCAGAAGTGAAGGGTAGATCTGTGCCCACACTTGGGAGAAGGAGTGAAAGGAAGTGGGCAGCAGGGTGAGCAGACACGGGAGTTGGTGAGGGGTCAAGAAGTGGTAGGGTACAGCCAAGACAGGTTTGTGGACCTTGCAAGCATTCCTTGTGGGTTCCAGAAATAATAAGTGAGGGAAGCCTTGTCTAGGACTAGACTCCTGTGGTCAAGTGGATTGGGAGCTAGAGGCATCAATATCTAGGTCTGAGATGAAGTGCCATCATTGAAATGCAGAGTTAAGAGACAACTGTATTATAATTTTGACCAAAAAAAAAGCCAAAAACTTTTCCCCTCTATAAAAATTTTACACATATCAGTTCCAATTCTTTGTTCTTTATGGTTGGTTTATACAATGTCTTGAGACAGCTCACCTCCCATCCTTTTCCCTTATTCTGCTCTCTCCAAACCAAGAGGCTTGTTCAGACATTGGTTGCAGACTATCATCTCTTTCTCTGCAGGCTGGAGTATCTTGCCCTGGAACTGGTGAGTTTCCATTAGATCAAACCCGATATTTGGTTTGATCTAATGGAAACTTGGAGCCAGGTTTCTCCTTCACACTAACCTCTAAACCAATATAACCCCTTATATCTCCTCTACCATTTCCGCACCCCAAATTTTCTAGAAAGCAATCAGAGACTTAAAACCCAGGGAAGGTAATATGGGAAAGTGTTGTAACTTCAAGAACTCAACCTTCATTTAGTAGTCATGGTCATTTGGGGGGACCTGGGGTAAGTGCTATAAAAGGTAAAACTTCCTTGGTGAGCTCGTTCTCAGGAAATTTTATTGACCAGAAAGCATCTTCCATGCAATATTCTTCTTCAAGTGCAACTCAAGAAAGAAAAATCTGAAAGAATTGTTAGTCAAACATGTCACTGTATTTTGCCTTGGCCTTCTAGCTTATCAGGCTATTTATCAAAAGGGATTGATGAGGAGGGCTGGCTGATGCTACCTAGGAGAGGCGCTTAGTTCTGTATGATAATCTGTGGTTTATATCATCACAGATGGGTTCTTCACTGTGGAAAAACTTGTTACCTAAATTTTATCCACCAGTGGGACTAGAAATCTAATCCTAAAGAAGGAAGTCATTCTAAACTAATTAGTTGAAATCAGCTGAAAGAAGATGACACAAAGCTGTTATGCAACCATCAGGTAATCCAATAAATTAACAGAACTTTAACATATTTATAAACTTACTTTTCCACTTGGGGTAAATTTACAATTCATTTTGTTGTTCTGAAAGATCAGTGATCTTATCAGGATATAGCTTGGTACTGATTATTCTACATCATCTTTTCTGGGTTGAAGCTTTTCTTTCAACCTGTAGATTCAATTCTATCGATTATTCCAGAAGAGTTTTCCTTTACTGTTGAATACTTTTCTCTATTTCAAATGTTCTCTTTTATTCTTCAGAAATTCCATTTATATGCATATCAGATCTCCTCAGTTTGGTTCCTATGTCTACCAACCTTGTTCAAGTCATGTTATCTGCTTTTCATGTAGCCATTCCCAGCTGCCTGACATACAGCTGAATCTTGCTCTTCTAATGATACTTTAGGTGGCCCTCTTTGGACAGTGACACTTATTTTTATCTCATCTGTATTTTGCCACAAGTCTGAGGAAGTACATGCTATCTCTCAATGTTCATACTTATTTTGACCCCAGTTTTGTATTATTTGGCAGATATTTTATAGTATGTGATTTGGGATTGTTGCCTTTGCCTTGTATCCTTTTTGTTATTTTGGGTAAGTTTCAGAAGAAAGAAATTTCATCTTTGGCTACAAGTATCAGAGTTGTGTATAATAGTTGTTATATAGTCCTGGCACAATGATGATGCCATTGAAAATGATTCTTTTCTCTTTGATGCTTGCTTTATGCCCTTACTTTGTATGGAAGTCATGTAATTGGGGAGATGACCTCAGTTTCCGGGCATGGCACATCCCTGAGTATGACATTGGTTCAAGATTAGGCATGTGACAGTGAGATGTGAAATGAAGTTTGCAAAGCTTCTGGGAAATACTTCCTCCATCTTAAGAGAGAACACAGGAAAGGACAGGCTGCATGTAGGTGAAGCCCAGAAGTTTTACAGCCACCTGATTTCATCTTAAGGATGAGGCTAACGTGTGGTATATTCAGAGACGTAGAAACCTAAGGGCAAAGAAATTCGATCCACTAAACTGCGCTAACTCACAAGCTGCCCTACCTTAGAACTTACAAATTCTAGCCAATGTCACCATATGTTTTTATTGTTTAAACATGCTGAGTTTGCTAGCATTTCCAGTTTAAAACCATCCTAACTAAAAAAATATGGCAATGTGGTTCTTGTTCTACTGCAACTGCCCCTACATTGTGTGACTGGTATTTTACCTCAAAATATGACAAAGCAGAACAGGTACCTATAGTGGCAACAAATGACAAGCTTACTTTAGATGCCTTGGACCATGGTATAGGCACTGAAATGTCCCAGTAAAATTTTTAAATTTATTTTTATTATAAAAATTATAAGCAAAGTAATTATAGATCAAAGGCCTCATTGGCTGTATCTCTGTGATTTTCAGTAATAGTTGTGATTTACTGCCTAAGAAAAGTAACACTGAATATATATAGTTCTTGTTATCCTTTTGGAAATGTTGGATGAAAGTAATGGTATTCAGTGGATAATTGATAGAATGGACCACATAAGACTCTAACAAAGTGGATTTTTCAATGAATTCCCTTCCATTATAGCTAATCTTACATTGGGGATAATTTTGTTTAAAATAAATAATTTAATTTGAAATAAAATTGATTTTTCCATGATAAAAAAGAAAAAAACTCATTTGTAATTCCACCCCTGAATTTTTACATCAACTGGCTATATTTTTTACATTGTTCTATTAATTCTTTTTTTCAATAGCAACCTATTAAGCTCTATTTGTTCGTCATGTTGCCAGACACCAGGGGTCAAGGAGAAGTAAGGAGAAAAGGGCACAGGGATGATTAAGGAGGTTCTCAGTCTTTGAAGAACTACTAGTCTGTGAAGAAACAGATAACAAACAATCCTTCTGAAGGTAGAAAGAGCAATAACATAGTTAAAAACCCAAAAGTGAAATAGTAACTAATCTAACAACTTATTTATGCTAATGTGTTAATTCTTTACTATGTTCATTCCCCCAAGGATATCTTTTTTTTTTTTGTAAAATGAATTTCCTGCATACTATGTTTTAGTTCTTATTAACAACAACAAAAACAACAACAGAAGGTGGATAACGAGGAAGAATTTTGAAGAAATCAATCCTCAAGTCATATGATTCAGGAAGCCACTTCCTCTGTCTAGGTATAATAAAGACTTGACAAAGACATTTTCATTTATTTTTAGCAAATGGAAATGACATTGAGTTTGAATTACTATTTACAAGACACACGTTTCAGCTAAACTGAGGTTTCCATTGCAAAATTTTCTCAACGCTTAAATAAATTTGGAGGTTACATTCATTTCCTCAGATTATTTAAGTGCTAATCATTGAATAAAGGTGGCAGTATTGTAGTCAAACATCAGGGACCCAAGGTGTTTTCTCTTCTCCAAAAGGTGCCTGGCTTGTATTCAGGAAATACTCAGAATATCTAGTTCACATTTATGAATGTGGTTTGGAACTTTCTTTGACAGGCTGGGATATAGCTTCAAACTCTATTATCATGAACACAAGTGACAGAATGGAATTTACAGGGCAAAAATTATTATATGTCTAGATTGGGATTATTTTTATCTCAGAAACTAGCACAGCTTTCCCTCCCATGATTAGCAATGGACATTAAGCAATAGTGTTCTGGAGAGGAATTAGCGTATCTCTTGGTAACATCTTATAATGGTAACTGACATTCAGGGTAATTGGTATATCAATAAGTGATTTGTGGGAATTTTACCCTGGAGAACTAGTTAGAGCTGTTAACTCACAAGTCACAATGTCAAGCCTTTTTAGATGATGATTGTATGCTGTTACAGAATTTTCCATCCTAGCCCCAGATTTTTCTATTGAAAATGAAAACTCACAAAAGGAATGTAGACTTAAAACCCAGGGTAGCCCAAGGATGCCTTTGTGAGAGCGCTGAACTTACCTTGTTTGTGGTTGTCCCCACGGTCTGTATCATTCCTCCCTTCTGTGAAATTAGGTGAAAGGGAAGAGGAAGCTCTAGTTTAGGGGCTTGATGTCCCTGTCTGCTGCCGTATTTTCCAGTCTCTTCCACTAGAAGTGATTTTCAATAATAATTTCTGGGCATATCCAGAACCAACTCCAATTACAAACCACACAGGAGATCTGTTAAATGTAGGCCCTTTCCTACCTAAGGTGTTCGGACGGCTAGCTCCATCCTGTCAGTAGGTCTCCAGGAGTCATTAATGAAGGTGGTCTCCTAACTAGGCTTCACAGGGAACACATTTGCTACACTTACAAACTTAGTGCTCCCTAAATTTTTAGCCCTGGCCCCCAAACTCTTAAGAGACACATGGAGTTAAGACAGTTTATTTTCCGTTCAAAACACGAGTTAGGCTATCTTTGGGAATCTCCGTGTTCTGCTGAGGAGTGACTCCCTGGGACTATGTGGGGACACAGGGAACGTAATTTCACAGATGCCCACTTCGCCATCCTTCATCAGCCTTTGGATATAGAGACCAAAGGAAACCTGAAGTTTGTCTGAAAGACTCAGGAGTACAAATAAAAGAGCCCCTCCATCCCACCAGTTAGGCTGAACCCGTGTACAGAAAGACACACACATCTTCTGCTCTACACAGGAAGCATTACAGGTCTGACTTTCAAATTGAGCAAAGACACAATTGAGTGAGTGACTATTGAGCTGGAAGAGCCACAAGTACCAAAGTTTATGGTTCATGCGAACTTGCAGACTATCCAGCAAAGGCAGGACACCCAGGGCATGCACCCTGGTCCTACACTGCCCTGTCTTCGTATGCTCCCACGGCCCTGGTCTAATACTACCAGGTTTTTGATGTTCCATTGGATATACAACTGACTATCAGAACTTTATGAACTGTATACCTTTGCTTCCAGAAAATCTTCATTCTCTTGTTTCTACCTGGCCAAATTACACTGTGTTAATACTGCGTTCTCCTTAGTGAAGGCTACTCTGCTCCGCCTCCACTGTACTACTTTAGCCAAGGTTACCACAAAAATGGTTCTATGAAAAACCTTCTTTATTATCTGTAAAGCTTTGGCTGAGACTGTTGTCAACTGAACCAGACCTGCCTTCTAGATTGTGCTCCTGTAAAACATTTCTCTCAGACAGGAGGGTAAGCTTTGGTGCTTATGATGAGTTGGTGTTTCCTCATTCCATATATTGTATTCCCTTCTTTGCCTTTACTGTCAGGAAACTTAAAGCTAGGTTTCATATTCCTTCTCAGTAATGGTGGGCGTTTTAATATCTGCTTTGCTCCCCATAACCTATTCATTTTCTATTTTTATTTCCATTGTGTTAGTTTTCTGTATCATTTTTGTGAACAAAGTGAAACTGTTTTTATAACTAGGGCATAAGCAAAGAAAAGGCCAAAGTGTTACATTAGAATGATTCTTGGAGAAGTTGTTTATGCAAATAGGTATAGGAATTAGGTCCATATGGACAGCCTCCCCAGGACCGAACTTAACTTAGCCCACTAATGGAACATTGCCTTGAAAAGAAAAAGGTATTTTTCTTTTCTTACAAAAGAAAGTATTTTTTTTTTTTTTACAAAACCATCCTTTTAATCAGTTTTTGAATAAAAACTAAATACCAGATGATTTAAAGTTTAAATTTTTTGGAGGGGTGGGTAGTTCCCTGTCTGGGAATTGAACCCAGGCCGCAGTGTTGAGAACCCCGAAGCCTGGCCGCTACACCACCAGGGAACCCCCCTGAAGTTTACATTTTAAATGTAGGTATTGGGAGCTTAAGCAAGTTGAGTGAAAAAGAACATGAATCTATGACTTTGAGCAAAAATGAGGGGAAAACACCTAATTTGGGAACCTGTGGCTCAGCCAAGTGTTCTGCTAGAGTGGGTCCACGCCGGAGCATCCGGGGTAAGGGGAGAGCCTTCCTCTGCAATGTCCCTCTGACCTTAAGTTTAGCGGTAGATGCCCCATCAAGTGGGAGTCGGAAGGGTGGGTTGGTATGGGGAGAGGAAGAACTCAGTGGAGTCCACTCCGGAGAGTGGAGACGAAGGGTAAGGAAGCAAGACTGGGGTTGGACACATAGCCTCCGCACTCATGTCTTCCTTGCAGAGATTTTTTTGTATTGTTAAACTTGTTGGGGTGACATTGGTTAGCAAAAACAACATAGGTTCCGGAGTACAATTCTACAGCGCATCGTCTGCGTGTTATTATGTGGTCACCACCCAGAGCCAGTTCTCTTCCATCACCATGTACTTGACTCTTCTTCCCTTCTCTCCCTCCTCCTCCCTCCTCTCCCACCCCTCCCGTCTTGCCCTCAGGTAACCACTATACTATTGATTGTGTCCATGAGTTTTTTGTTTCTCAGTTTTATATTCCACGTACGAGTGAAGTCATATGGTTCTTGGTTTGTTCTGTCTACCTTGCTGAGTGTTTGTATGACCAGTACCTTCTTGAAGTCCAGTCTAGTTCCTCTTCATCTGTCCCTGTATCACCATTTTCAGCAGGAAGATAACTCTGAGACCTAAGGAAACCAAGAGCAGGTGACCCTAGAGATCACGTATTTCTCACTGTCCTCACGAAAGGCCGCTACTACCTCATCCCAACCAGCCACCTCTCAATCCCCCATGAGGAGAACATGGGGAGGGGACAGGAGTAGATCAAGGGACTCCTGTTCTCTTTCGGGGCTGCAGTGTCAAAGGCAGGTGGGACAATGGGAGGCAGAGAAAGGAGAGGCAAACCTCATGCCTCATAATGCTTTAAGATTGGCATAAACACTTCAAATTACAGTCATCTTCAGAGAATGCCAAATACTTATCAGAGAAGTAGGCAAAACCTTAATTTTTCTTAATCACTTTTCAGGGCAAGGCAATGTCAAAAGAAGCGACCTTAAAGCAGAGGACTCCCCTGCCGTGAATGCCACTTTCTCTACGGAGCTATCATTCCCCTGCCACCACCAATGGTAGGAACTGCCAGCTCTTCGCCCCTCCATTTCTGTTTCAAGTTTTTGTCTCCAAAGTGGACTCCAGCACTCACCGTGTGCCCGTGTGCAATCCTGGAGGGATGCTCCTGCTGGAGGCCGTGCCAGAGAAAGTGATTATTTGAACCCCAGTTTCTAGTGGAGATGGTGACAATGGTTCCCTGATGATTCCATTTTTGACTTGTCTACCTCTCCTCCGCCCAGGTGTCAGTCAGCCTCCACCACCAGCTGAATCCTCTCCATGCCCCTGGCCGCGGCCCTGATAGCTGCAGGGTTTCTCGTCAAAGGACAAGCAAAACATTTTCATCCACCACAGAGGACACCTGGAAATCTCTTGTGTTCTTTTCCCACCATTTCTTCTCTCAATATCCATGAATATTTAAACAAATTATTTCCAAAATCATCTCAGGTAGAAAACCTTAAAAAGCGTTTATTATCTGGATAGTGGTGCATAATCCACGGATCAACTTTTGTCATTAACCTCATCATGTTTTCTTTTTTTAAAGTTTCCTCCAATTCCTGAATTTCTAAGTATTTCCAAATTAAAATTTTACATGGCTAGTTTCCTTAAGTTAGTTTTCATGCTTACCTTGGATAAAATAAAACACTAGTATTTTGAAAATGTATCATCTATATAATTGGATACCCAGAAAGCAACCTGTGCCTCTTCCCTGTTAAACTCAGCCACAGCAAGGAGCTTAGGGTGAGAGACTAGAAAAGAGAAATAACAAGTCCTAATTGCATAAAAGGTAGAACAGAGAGCACCTTCAAGTTAAATATTTATTGCCAACATTTTGTTGTCTACTCTGGTGTTTTTTTTTTTTTTTTTGGAGCGCATCTTGACTTTTTTGCCAAATGTGAATGCGATAGTAGCAATGAGGCATTTACATAGTAATATTCAAAAATGTCACTGTGACTTGGTTTTAGTAAAATATAGATATGGAAGACAGAAAAACAAAATTTACATTTATTCTTTGAACCATAGTGCATTTCACTGGAGGCTTTAGGATATCTCAGGGTCTTTCTTCGTTGGTCTATTTGTTTTCCCCGATATTGTCCAGAAAGTATTATAATAGATTTCAATGATGAGAAGCTACTCTGGTTTACCACATTGATGTCAATGAAGCTTATTACATATTAAATTTAATATTTAGTATAAGTGAAGTTTAAAAATACCTGAGAAGAAAGAAAGAAATAAGCATCAAATCCTTAAATACTTGTATATTTGTGGTGTGTCTCTAACAATATGATGGATGATTAGACATGCTTGATTTCTTTTCTAATATTAAAAAATATTCCCCCCAACCACTAGTATGATTATCTTTCTCATATAAACTTTTCCACAGTTATAGCATATAATTAAAAACACAGAATGACATTTCAATGGACTCAAAATCTGCTGTCCTCAAGTTGTTGCACTGAGCATGATGAGTCATTCTTTTTGCAAACACTTTAGTTTCATAAAAATGAGACTCATTTATTGCATATTCAGTTTTGATTAAGCTCCTTCTGGTTCTAAAGCAATACTATTAGACCACGCTGTGTCACTGGCAGAAAACATTCATGGAATACTGAGTCCGATAGAGGAATGTCAGGATTTTGGGAAATATTGACTGTATGTAGGTTTTTCACTTATTATTTATGGTGGGTTTGAAATATTTTAATTTGTTAAAGAAATAACTTATTGGTTCCCCCTTTTTATAATCATAAAAATATGAGGGCTGTCCAAAAAGTATCCAGCCATGTAATATGAAAAATAGAGGTATTTATGGCTGGAGTTTTTCCAGCTTGTATATTACTCTTACTACTGTCTTGCTAGTGAAGGACATGCATGTAAAATCATGGACTTGATATAAAGATTAAGTCTACATATTCTGCAGAGAATACAAATAACCAGTGAAAAATATCTTCTTTCATCAATTCTAGGACATTCATTAATTAGTTTTCTTAGAAAATGCTGAAAATATTACGTTAAATTAATATATAAATTATGTTATATAATATTTCAAAAATGTTAAAATGTGAAAAACATGTTTCTTTAGTCTCCAAAAAATATATTATAGATTCAATGCCTCACATTTTGCTAAATAATATAGGAATATAAGCAGTGATATGAGTAGATAATACATAAATAACAAATCAACTAGAAAAACAAAAACTCATCTGGCTGTTATACAAAAAGAGTAAGTTATACAGGTTATATCTTGAAACTCTGTGATCAAGGTAGAAAATGAAGATTTAAGAAGTGATTGGAGAAACAGAGATAAGAGAAGATATTTACATTTGAAAAGGTAAATTAAAAAAACCCAAAGCACTGGAGTAGCTTTAATTTATCTGTTTACATATTCTTTGACTTTGAAATTTAGAGCTCTTTGACATAACTTCAGACTCTAAAGTTTACAGAAAACATTCTCCTTAATCTCCCACTTACATAAACAGAAAGACTTAGTGTCTAAAAATCATATGGTAAGTCTAATAAGACGTTCTGTAAAATAATTTTAATCTCCAACCATTGAAACATAGAAAGTAAGATTTAAAGGGTATATATTGAATAATATTAAAATCTCATTATTTCTCTCTCTGTGTGTCATTATCTGAAAACTGATTAATTTTCAGAGCTTTCTGATGGTTCATAATAAGTATATGTGGGCTGTCTGGAAAGTGTCCAGCCATATAATATGAAAAATAGAGGCATTTATGGCTGGAGTTTTCCCAGACAGCCCTCATATAGTTACATATGTTCCCTTGGGATTAGGCCATCTTGGAAACTCACATATGGTCTTGGGATACTGTATCTCAGCTATAGTCGAAAGTATTTCTGTTTCTCTATAACCTACATTTTAAAGTTATAATTGCTAAACCATTCAGCAGTGGTTTTGAAAATACACTTGCCAAGGCAACCAGGAGGCTGGGGGAAGCTGGGAACAATAATGCTGCCAAATTAACTTCTTTTAAACTTAAAACGACAACAACACAAAGACAATGACATTTTCGTGTTTAGTGTTAGAAGACACTAGAATTCTAGTTTAGTCCAATGGCATCAGATGAACTATCAACCTCGATGGGTGGGATCTGGGCTTTCATATTTGTAGAGAGCAGCTCAGGTGACTCTAGAGTGCAACCAGGATGGAGAATCACCCATCTAGCTCTGTATTTTTCCCTGTTTATGGATTCCTCCTACGACACCCATGATTAAGTAACCTTCATTCTTTTGCTGTTGTTGTGATATATTTTCAGTTAGCTTTATTGATGTGACATTTACGTATAATAAAAGTTACCAATTTTAATTATACTATTTGATAAAGTTTTTTACAAATGACTGCAGTTATGTACCCATCATCAAAATCGTGATACAGGGTATTTTTATCATCCCCAAAAGTTTCCTTGTGCTCTTTTGCACTCAGTTCCCTGCAGCCCCCGCCGGCTCCTGGAACCACTGGTCTACTTCGCATTAAACTCATGGGGGAAATCACCTGAGCCAGGTTTCTAACTACAAATTTACGTTGTTTAAACAGATGTAGCACTGTTCAAGTTTGATTTATCTTCTTAAATGAACTCTGGTGGTTTGTGTCCTTCAAAGAATTTTTTCATTTCATCTAAGATTTTGAATTTATGGACACAAGATTTTTTTAAAAATAACTTTTCTTTTCATGTTTGTGTAATCTTCAGTAAATGGTCCATTTTTTTTATTCCCAAAATAGGCAGTACCCCCTCCCTTCTTTTTTTTCTAGCTTTTCTCATATTTCTATCTCATGGATTTTTTTTTTCTCTTTCTATATTATTTCCTTTCTTCTGTTTATGCTGGGTTTAATTTGCTCTTTTTATTTTAGTTTAGGTGGAAATTTCTTACATTCATTTTGGTCTAAGCACTATTTAGCTACATCCCACACATTTTGATATTGCTTTTTCATTTTCATTTAGTTAAAAAGTATTTCTTCTCTTGTGGTTTCTGCTTTGACCTAAGAGTTAATTTAAAAATGTGTTTAACGTATTTGGGGTATTTTAAAGGTATTTTCTATTATTGATTTCTAGTTTAATTAAAATATGTTTCAAAAACATACCTATTGATATACTATGACTTCAATACTTTTAATTTATTGATTCTTGCTTTATCCCCCAGAATGTGTTTCATATTGGTGACTGTTCCATATACACTTGAAAAGAATATGGATCCTTCTGTTGTCAGAACAAATAAAATCCTTATAAAAATATTGGCAAAACAAATACAGCACTATATAAAAAGGATAATGTATCATGAGAAAGTGGAGTTGATTCCAGGAATGCAAAGTTGGTTTAATATTCAAAAATCAATTGATAGGTCCTATTGATTGATAGTGTTGGTAAGGTCTTTTATACTTTTAAATGATTTTCTATCTACCTGTTAAAGTGTCCAATCTTATTTGTAGATTTTTCTATTTTTCTTTTCTGTTCTATAAGTTTTGGCTGATGTATTTTGAAGCCCTGTTCTTAGGTTCATACATAATTAGGATTATTATGTTATCTTGATGAATTGACACCTCTATCAAGATGAAATGTCTTTATCTCTGTTATATTCTTTTTTTCTGAAATCTAAGTTGTATGATCTCAATTTAGCCACTCCTACTTTCTTTTGATTATTGATTGCATTGTATGTCTTTTCTATCCTCTCAGATTAATTCTATCTATGTCTCTCAGTTGATTTCTTCTAAAATTTTAATTGTTTAGTTGTTACTTTAGTGTTTACAATATACATCTTTAACTTATAATCTATATTCAAATAAAGTTATGTCACTTCATATATAGTGTAAGAACTTCATAATAGTATATTTTCACTCCCCCTTCTCTTTCTTTATGCTTTTGTTGTCATATACTTTACCTCTATATATGTTATAAACTCTAAAATACATTGCTATTCTTTTTACTTTAAACAATCAATTACCTATTAAAGAAACACATACATGAAAAAGGTATCTTATATTTACCCATATATTTACTATTCTTCTATGTAGCTCCATCGTACATAATTTTCCTTCTACCTAAAGAACTTTATCATTTTTTTATAATGCACATAATAATTACCTCGGAGTTTTTCTGGAAAAGTCTTTATTTTGCCTTCACTTTTGAAAGATATTTTTGTGATATAAAATTCTCTGTTGACATATTACTTCTTTTCAGTACTTCAGAGATGTTGCTCCATTGTCTCCTAGTTTAATTAGCTCCTAGTGACATCTGTTGTCTTTCTTAACTTTGTTCCTCTGTACATAACATGTCTCTTTCCAGTTTGAATTTAAATTTTCTCTTTCATACTAATGTTTAGCAATTTGATTGTGATATCCTTAATGTGGTTTTCTGTATAGTTCTTCCATTTCAGGTTTATTGTCTATTTGATCTTTGAGTTTACTGTTTTCAAGACATTTAGAAAATTTTCAGCCATTATTGCTTCAAATATATTTTTTACTACCATATTCCCTGATCCCTTTTTCTTCTTGTGACTTTAATTATACATGTATCTGACTACTCGATACTGTTTTATAGGTCATTTTTTTAATTCATTTTTTTCTCTGTGTGCTTTATGTTGGGTAGTTTCTATTGCTATGTTCTCAGGTTCACTGATCCTATCTTCGGAAGTATCTAATCTGCAGTGTTTATCTTATCAAATGTATTTTTTAATTTCAGATACTATATTTTTATTTCTACATTTATCATTTTTTAAAAATAAATCCTCCATTTCTCACTTCTCAAATCATTCTTTGCTGGAAAAACCTACAAAACACTCTAAATTATGAGACTTAATAAAACCCATGCAATCTCTAATTAAATATATATTATACATTTGCTTATCAAATAGATCTAAATATTAGAAAGTTCCTCTTATTATGAGTCAGAGTCACATAAAAACCTTTAAAGGTTTGAAGATAATTATTAGGGCTATCAAAAGCTTTCTTGCATCCAGGCTGAAAAATTATTTTCTCCTATGTGTCTCTTTTCCCAGACTCTTCATCTGCTTTCCCTCAGCACCCCTCTAGGTATCCCTCCATGTGATTGGCAATCACCTTAAAATGAAGCTTCAATACTGAACACAATACTCCAGATCTGTTCTGATCATATCCAAGCAGAATAAGATTGTCTTCTTCCATATTCCAGATGCTAGTTACATGTAAATGTAATTTGGGATTTCATTCCCCCACTGCCCCCTCTTTTTTGTAGCCTTGCCATATCATGGAGCATACTGCACTTGAAATAAACTAAAACCCTTTACCTTCTTTACACATCTAGTTATTTAGTAATTGCTCTTGTATCCTGTGTTTGTGCTTTTGAAGTTTGTTTATTCCTATTAGATTTCATACTGCGTAAGGGACCCTATCACTTTTGTTTCTATTGAAACCAGTTTCATCACCAAGCACTTCAGCTAAGGTTTTCTATCATTTGTGATTCCTCAGACATCAAAAATAGCCCAGCAAATTGGCATGTTATCTCAATGTCTATTAATCTTTAAAATCCCTGAGATCAGAGACTGTGTGCTCCTGCTCTCTCTTTTTAATATAATTGCAGTGTCTATGAATGTGCCAGACACATAGTGTGCTTCATAAATGTTGATTGTTTACAAACCTTAAATGTTGAGTCATTCAATGCAAGGAGTAATATTCAGAGCAGTTAAGTGTATATCTTTGTGTTTGCTAGCTTATCTTGGGCTGCAATTCCTTCATATCAATGTTAATTTTGCCCTTTCTAATCTGACTGGCATTTCTTCTTGACACAGAAGACAAAAACAAATAGGAGTTGAAACATTTTACTTTCTGTCACTCAGGCTTTTTCATGTCATTCATGCAGACCAATGAAACAATGTTTCACTTTGTCTTCTTGCTCCAAGTAAAACTATAAAAAGTGTTTTTGGTTATCATGAGCAATATCTGCAAAATTCAACTCATTCCAGTATTTTGTCTTTTTTATGTTTGTAGTAGATTAAGAGAGAGCTGTGAATTCTTTGTCAGTCTCACCAAAACGTGGAATTTCTTTTTCAAATCCCTTGAAACTGAGCTAGACTTGTGGCTGCTTCGATCATAGGGTCCCCATGGCAATGACAGGCTACAAAACCGGAGATGCTTTGGGTCCATGAATGTCTTATGAAGTAGATTCACATGTCCTCAAGCCTTTGGGCTTTTAATTTAGAGTGAAACAAACTTTATTTTGTTAAAGCCACTGTTATTTTGAGTCTCTGTTACATGGAGCTGAATGTAACCTAATAGACAGAACCTCTTTGTTAATCAGTATTTGATCCAGAATAGCGATTTCTATGTAAATTTATTAATTTTGAATGTTACTGTTATTTTTTTTATTTTCTATTTCTCACTCAGGTATTGTAAAGGGGACTCAGACAACAACCTCGAAGTTATGCTTCTGGAACGCAGGATTTGAGGTCTACTGTTAAGAGTTCTAAGGGTTTCATAATTTTCTTGTGAGAGAATTATAAATGGTTTTTATATCCATTTTTTAACCTTTTTCTAGAGACCATTAAATCTTAATTAGAGCACTAGACTTAATAGTGCTCTAATTATTTTCCTGTAATTACTTCCTATGTGTTAGCCTTGTTTCCCTGATATAGTAAGTAATATTCTTGAAGAAGGAGAACATATCTTATACTTTCTGTAGCATTCTTACTGTTGAGAACCCTGCAAGGCACATAATAAAACTGAATTATGTTCAAATGCCTGCTATAGAGTCATTGGAAATATTGTCATTAAGTTCGCTTATGTATTTTCTTTTACATATCTCCTTATAATGCTCAATAATTTTTGTTTATGACCCATTCATCATTTGTGGGGATCTTTTCCAAAGGGCATCATATATTTATTGTGCATTTCAATTTTTTTGGTGATACCTATTATCATTTTCCTCTCTATAATTGTGAACACAGTGAATGGCTACATACAAGGAAGTCATCATAATATGTTGGTTAAAAATTATATTTCCTTGAGAGATGAATTACATTTGTCTAATAATTTTTAAAATTCTCGTATAAAGTCATACACCTTGAAAGCACCAAGCAACATTAGTAATCATCTAGTCTAACCTTTGTACAATACCAATAAATGGAAACTCAGTATATTTTTCTCCAGCAAAATAAAATATGTGGTTAAGAATATATGAAAATCATGTCCTAACCAAAATTATGCATCATTAATAAAAATTTATTTATGCAATTTTTAATTCATTCAAAATCTTAAATAAAAGCTCAGTAGAATGAGAAAAAGTTGTAAAAAATAGGATCATAAATGCTTCGGGTTGCTTTTGGCAAATACTAAATAATCAGATCCTGTATCATGATTAATATGTTAAAATGTACTGCAGTAATGTTAATATTATGGCAAAAACAAGCTTAGATCATTTTCCTATTTATTATTTATTATTAAGAAAAAATTAGCCTGACATTAAAAATGAGTGATGTGCTAGAAGGCATTGTGGGAGGATATATAGAAACTGTATTTGATATTATGTAAAATAAAACCTTGGTTACCAATGTAAGTTTATTAGCTATTAATGATAATAGTCAAGCTAGTAGAAATATAAACACTAAAAAACAAAAAAAGTAGAAGCTCTGACCTCTTTTTCCCTTTGACATTGAAATACTTCCCTTTATTAGTAGGAGTTCCTGGATTGTAGTTTCAGGAACTCTTTCAAGCATGAGATTGCACCTGAGGGCTGTAGGATTAAGAAGTCAGGTTAATCTTTTCCTTGCTTTTTTTTTTTTTTTTTTTTTTTTTTTTTTTTTTTTTTTTTTTTTTTTTTTTTTTTGAGGCCACAAGGAATTTCGATTCAGTTTCTCTCTGCTTTTACTTAGTTTCTACCATCCTTCATCTCCTGCTTCCCCATCACCATTACCTAGGGTTCCCCCAGCCCCCCTCACCTCCCCAGCTCTGTTCTCATTGAATAAGCCCCGTCCTGGCTGCTCAAGACAGCATTATCCTGACCCTTGTGTTTTTGTGACCCGTCAGTTTTTAGCTGACCTGAGAATCTACGTTGTGACTCCAGGTACACTTCAGTTTGTTAAATAAATAAAAGTTTAACATTCAGTTTCTGCCTCTTTTATTCCCTTTTCACCTTAACTGGTATCTCTCCTAACCATATTGCCTCCTCTAAGAATTTAGTTCTTCCTACTGTATAGGCCCCATTTCTATCCAAACAGAGACAGGTTGAAGTTTCTTCCATCTTGACCACCTCATTCACACCAATGGTCAGTTCTGCATATTAATCCCTTTATCTGTGGAATAAAAAATTTTGACCTTGGTTAAAAATTTCTGCCTCCTGTGAAAGTGCTGAGGTGTCTTTTCAAGCCAATCAATCCAGCAAGCTGGAGCATTTTAGAGGGCCTGGGGAAGCCAACTAGAAAGAACCCCTCAGCTCCCAGTCTCTTTTTCTCCTTGATTCATTCTTCTGACTGCTTTTACCCAATGCTCAGTTCTGACTTTCAGGTGCTTTTAGTACCAAGGTCAACCTCACTGTTTTTCATTGTGCCACGTCTGGTCAGCTTCTCCCCACAATCTCCCCATCTCTCATTTAAGATCACTTTTGACCTATTGCACTGTCCTGCCTGGAACACTTAGCTTCCTGTCCTCTGGTCCCCAAGCCTCCCTGTAGGGTTTCAGCATAGAGAGCTGTAGAATCTGTTAGGTTGGGGATAAGAAAAGGAGCAGTCCTGGAGGAAAAGAAGCATAGGACCCTGTACCTGACTGTGTCAATGGTGGGGACGGTGGTGGGATGATAAAAGGATAATGGTCATTGATAATAATTCATGATGATCATATCATCATACTGTAAAATCAGCATAATACTGGGGACCATCTAATATTAAGGCAGTATAACTGACAACGTGAGATAAGAAACAGAAAACTAAAGAACATGCTATGGTGCTCTAAGAATATAACAAAAACTCAACTATTTGGAGCCCTTAAGGATTAATCACAGCTACTTAATGAGCATTTGCCAATGTGGCAGATCTTTTTTGCTGTCTTTAGGAAAGATCAGTAAAGGTTAACTAGGTCTGCCTATAGTAGCTTCTCTCCTGCTAATGTGCTAATAATGTTAATAGCAATAATGATAATTGTTGAATTTACTAAACTTTTATTATGGCATTGAGTTAGGTATTGTGCATTATCTTATTTAATCATAACACACAACATGCATCCACCAGGAAAGCAGGTACTATTGTTGTTGCCTCTTTGCAAATGAGGAGATTGAGGATTAGAGATGTTTAATAAATTATCTAACATTACACTGCTAATAAATAGTAGATTAGAACTTGAACCAAGATCGGTTTGAATGCAAAGCCCATTCTACCCTGCTTCCAACTGCCACAGGGTGATATATTAAATAGCAAGCTCCAGGTGAGTCACACCCAGGTTAAATAACAGGGGTTATTTGATGGAAATGGGGGAAGAGGTGCAAATGAGATGTGTGGTTACAAACCTTAGTCTAAGACCAGGTACTTCAATTAAAACAAACCTTAATTCTAAAGTTCCTGATATTAAAGTAAAATAGGAATTTATAGGTTAAGGAAAAGATAGCTAAGGAAATAAACAATGTGAACATAGTGTGATGAGGCAAGCGCTGGTGTTTGGGGAACAGGGACTAGGAGGTCATAGGCCATGCTGGAGGAGACAGGGCCGGTTTTAGGAACGTGGGATTCCCCAGCTGAATGGTGAATGACCAGCGGGGTTTCCCAGGTGAAGAGGGAAGGGCATCCCAAGCAGAAAAGCCCGGACGAGAAGGTTTGGATATAACACTGTGGCTTATTCTAGAATGTGGGCGAAGCAAGGTATGAAAGGAAGATGAAGAAGTATTAATAATAGGAAACAGATTATAAAAAGCTTCTTATGTAATCCAGAACATTTCAATCTTACCCTAAAGACACTGAAGGAGCCATTGGAAGGTCATGAGGGAGTGAAAACTCAGGCTTCTGCTTCGCAAAGCTGATTTTGGATACAGTGTGGGAATAGATTAAAGAGAATGAAGCTATAAAAATCCCATTAGAAATCTTTTTGCAGTAATCCAGATGAGAAATAACGAGTCTGAACTCAATAGACAGAAGTAGTGATGGATGTGAGAGGAAGCAAAGAAGCAAAACTTTGAGACCCGATTAGCTATGGGGGTGAGAGCGTGGAAGGTGTTGAGGATGATTCCATCTTGGGAGATGCTGTTCGCTGAATCAAAAGGAGCATCAAAAAAATAAAAATAAAAATAAAAGGAGCACCAAATCCAGGATGGTGGGAGTATTAATGAGTTTTATTTGCACATGTTGGGCTTGAGGTGCCTGGGGCACAACCAGGTAAAGCTGTGCCCTGGGCTCAGGGGAACGATGTGGGCCGCAGATACACCTGTGAGAGTTGTCCATGTGCAGGCGATAGTTGAAGCCACGTGAATGACTGCTGGGAAATTCAAACTGTCCTTTGTGTAGGCAGGATTGAACCACATAATGGGTGATATTTCCAAAAATGGTTTCATAGATGATAGAAAACCATTGGTCAGGCTACACTTGTATTCCTAAATTCACCTTTAAGAAAAGGTGACAGTAGAACATTAAATCACAGTTGTGTAAAGGTATTTCTCCTAGGAGTTAAAATAGTATCACTTAGGTACATGGTTTACTAGTCATCGAAAAGTATTTTAAAATATCTGGCTGTCATTAGAATCACTGCAGGTGCTTTTGAAAAATTCTACAATGTTCTAATTTCGTTGTCCTGGGAGGGGGGCCCAAGTTGACACACACACATGCACACATGCACACACATATGGGTGCACGTGCACACATATATATTTGATATACATATATATTTCTACCATAATGTAACTTTACCATGTAGCTATTGATAGAAATGAGTGATTGGCATGATGTCCCTGTGTAATTCCTCCTGATATCAGTTGTTGCAGCTGGGCTTTGGACAAGAGCTCTAAAGCAAACAACTTAAGAGTAGGTGAGTCATACACTTTAGATTCCAAGCATCTTGTTAGCAAAGGCGATATTTTTGCATGAAAATTAAATTTCTGCCATAGTTCTTGCTTAGCCAGATGGAGAGTGTCCATCTTCTGCATACAAGTTCTGGAGTGCAGAGAGAAGGCCCAAGACATTTCTTCCGAAACAGCTTTAGATGTACTCAAATGCTCACGTGGCAGACTTGGTGCTTCAGGCTTGTGCCGTATAAAGCAAATGAAGGAAGACCTTGACAGGAATATTTTGAAGACAAATTCTCACATACACTATTCTTAGATTACCTATCAAATGAACAAAACATAATTAAATACTTTAAGCACCAAAATTATCCTGATTTTAATTTTATCTTTGATGACTCAGAAGACACATTAGGATCAGAATGTCACCAGGTTGTTCTTATGAACATCAGTGATGATATTGAAAGTGCATGCGAGTGCTGGTTAAAAATACCTGTTAGCAAATTTGCTGTATGAAATGCCACTGAAACTTGTGTTTCTGGCCATAAGGAACTAGCTTGTAGGAAATTGTCCCACCAAGACGAAGTAGAAAAGCTAAATAAAATTTTTGAAACATCTATTGGAAAGTCACCAGAAAGTCATCAGAAAGCAGCCAAGACTTAGGGTTTAAGATCATGGAGAAAAGGGAAACTCGGGATGACTTCAACATTTTACATTGTTTTCCCCTTCAGGGATTTGCTGACTCGTATGTAGTATTGGTGGAGAGAATAAAATGATAAATAGAAAATAGTTATTAAAGGACAAAGAATGTGAATAGAGCTTTCAGCAGCTTTTCAGGATAGATAAAAATTGGAGTTTAAAGACCAGCTAGGGGAGAGAAACCCTGGAAAACACACTTTCAATTGATCCTGAAGAAGTATGACGGTGAGTACAGCTGAACTAGAAATGGACCAGGCCTCACCTAGGGTAAAACCTAGCCTCAATCAGCCTTGTCCCTCATTGGATTAAGGTGATTCTTGCTCTAACTGCCTACCAGAAGCTACAGAAAAAATTTCTCTGCATATGTAAATAACATCAGCTAGGTTTGCAAGATCCATATAAAGCAAATACAAGTACCCTGAAAAGTACCCTGAAGCACATCACAATAAAATTGCTGAAAACCATAGTTAGAGATAATGGTCAAAACAGCTAGAGAGAGGAGAAGAAAAGATGAATTGCCTTGAAAAGTGCAACATATACGACTCATTATTAACTTTCCAACAGGAAAGGTGAAATCCAGAAGGGAACACAAAGCTATCGGTAAAGTGATGCAAGAAAATGACGACCTCATCAGAATTTCTTCACCTACAGGTGAGTGCAATGGAGGCAAGAGTGACTTTTTCCATAAATGGTGCTGAGCCAACTGGAGGCCTCCATTGAAAAAAGTAAATTTTGAACCCTTCCTCATACCATCTATAAAAATTCCTTTTAGCTAAAATACAGACCTAAATATGAAACGGAAATATTTTCATTAATTTTGAGTATGCAAATATTTTTTAAAGGGACACAAAATGCACCTACCATAAAAGGAAACAATTAATTTCACTAAATTAAAATGAAGAAGTTCTGTCCATTGAAAGCTATTATTAAAATAAAAAGGTAAATCACAAAGTAGATAAAGATATTTGCCATAAATATGGCTAAGAGAGACTTGTTTCTTTTACAAAGAATACAAAGAATTCTTTCAAATCAACAAGGATAACCCAATAGAAAAATGAGCCAATGATTTGATTTTTTCACTTCACAGTAGTGGATATCCAATGAATGGTCAATACTTAGATGATAAATGTTTTCTACCTTATTAGTCATCATCAGGGAAATACAAAAGAAAGGCTCAACAACCACTAACTAGAATATCTGAAATGAAAGAGGGGGAGCAGCATGGAGCACTTCACGCAGCTGGTGGGGGTATAAACTATTTGGTAGCTCAGAAGACATGGTCAGTGCCTTCCTTGTGTCTTCTCTGCATTCACCCCCCAGGGCGCACTAGTCTGACTGTTTCCAACAGCAAACATACATAACTCTTTGTCTGAGGACTTCCTCTGGCTGTCAGAAGTTGTTTGATCCACACTAGGGCAGACCAAGGGCTGGGGTGTTAATTTTCCTTGAGAGACAACTTCAGTAAATGACTGGTGGAAGTTATGTAAATACCGCTACCTCATCGCCTTCAATTGGATAACTCGGAGGTAGGCCTACATGACCTCCCAAAGTTTCACGGTGGAACTGAACCTCAGTCGCCTGCAGCAGGCATCTGCTCGGTACCTCTAAAGTGATTTCAAACTTACTTCTGCCAGGGGTCCAAGAAGTTTTACTGATCCTGGACCAGTTTTTAATGTAAGTTCTTTAACTTAATATTCTGGTACTATAGAGATCATATTAATCTAGACCCCACATGTACATGTGGTACAGGCCTGGGGTTTTCCTGTCTCAAGGACAACTTGTACATCTCTTTAGCCGAAAGCTTGCCCAAACAGTGGGCTTCTTTTAGTTTCTCTGTGCTAATGGACACAGTTTCTTCGAGCCTGTCTTATGAACAAGGTGGTGTTTCAGGCTAAGGGCTCTATACCAGAATTCATTTCCAGCATGATATAGCCCAAATTCATCTCTTTTGTCCCCAGCTCGCAGACTTTAAAACCCGTATCTGATCTAAAACTCATTTGGGCAGTGGTATTCACTTCTGAACGCTGCTTTGGCTTGGATTTCTCTCTTTATATCTTTCCACATATAGATTTTACTTCCTTTTTTGAACTCAATGATTACAGTAGATGCTGCCAGCCCATATCACTTTAGGACTAGCTCTACATGAGGAAAGCTACCCATTATCCTCAACTCCGACTCTTTGCTTGAGAGCTTTATATTGGCTGTGAGCACACTCAGATGGCAGGTAGGGCAAGCTAGACATGCCAAAGAATCAATCCTTCCCCGCCCCCATCCTGCAGTGCACGTCTCCACCAATGACAGATAGGGATTTGGTAGATAAATGCCTTCATTTTTTCACTCCTCAGCTGAGATCACTCAGGTATGTTCTATTAAGCTCCAGTTGTTCACAGTAATAACTTGTCTAATAATTCACTCTTTAAGGGCTTTACTTCATTCCCAGTGTCTCCATTTCTACCACCAATGCTTTCTGGGATTACTTACTGCCTAAATACATTATTTTTCAAATCTTTATCATGGGGACAGATTCTGGGGCATAGGCATCATCAATTAAAGCTCCTTATATGTATAACTTGTGACCCAGAATTCCTCTCCTGAGCATACATACAATGAAAATGCCTACAAATACATGCCAAATAACATGTACAATAGTATCTGTAGATGTATATTCATGATGCTCCATAAGATAGATAAATAGATGGTAGTATAGTCACAAAATAGAATACTACACATCAAAGTGAATGAATGAACTTTCACTGAACATAAAAACATGGATAAATTTTGCAAACATAAGGTTGAGCTTAAGAAACCAGAAACAAGAAAATATACCCTGTTTAATTTATTGAATTCCTACATCATAGTATTGGTGTTGTATTTTTATTGAGGGCAATAACTTACAACCCAAAGTATAAACTATGCAATAAATTGAAAATGAAGTATCTTGTACCATGCTTTGAAAAAATAACGAACGGTTAATTTGAGTTTTTATATTCTTAAACATGATCTAAATTGTTAGATTATCATGTATGTGAGGATATTTATTATTTTATAATATGAAGCTTAAAAATCCACAGATTCCCTTATTCATTGATGTACATTATAATGCTAATATCTTAGTGACCTTTTTTCTTTAGCATTTGATTAATTATGTGCATGCAGTGACAACTGATGTACATTATAATGTTAATATATTAGTAGCCTTTTTTCTTCAGCATCTGATTAATTATATGTATGCAATGACATCCATGCTATGTATGTGACTCTCATTTTAACTGATGCAATTAAAAATAATATGGCACAGATTTTTCAAGTTTAACAAGCAGAAATTAATAAATAGATGGTTCACATTTTAAGTCATCAACATATCAAAAAGCAACCAGGGGAACTGCAGGTAACTTTTGGTTGAGATAATTGGTTTGCTTCTCCTAATTGAATCCTTTGGGGTCAACAATTTGTTCAGTAACCATATTAGCATATTTTAATACCTGTTGAATCTGGAGACTCACTAATATGCTTAGTAAATGGAATTGCTATTTACAGTTATTAGCATTTTCAATTTTCATCCTAGCTACAAGAGTCTGAAAGCATTATTAAAATCCCATTACAGTAACAATCTGTGAGTGTTTAAGATTATTCTGCTATAGAGCAGGCAGGAAAATATAATCCCATCTTTTGGAGAGAACCCTTCCTTTTATGCCTGGGCTCCGACGTGGGCCTCCTGAGAGGCAGGCAGTTCAGTGTGGGATCTGGGATCACATGGCAAAGCTTTGAATTCTGGCTTCATTACTTAGTAATAAGATAACCTTGGTTAGTTACTAACATCCTTTTGCCTCTGTTTCCTCATCTGTAAACTCAGAATAATGACATACAAGTTAGTAAGAGATTTAAATAAATGTGATGCTCTTTGAATGGGACCTGGCATAAAGTTAAGTACCTTGATTTATTCAACTTATACCTACGGGGCACCTACTGTGTGCCAAGAACTATCTAGGCACTTGGCTATATCAGCAAAGAAAACAAAGATTCATGCTCTCATGGAGTTTATTCTAGCCAAGGAGACGAACAATAAACATAATGAATAAGCCCTGTATATAGTATGTTAGAAGATGATGGGAAATATGGAGAAAGGCATATGCAGAGTAGGTAAGGGAGATCAGGAAAGCCAGCAGGGGCCAGGCAGGTTGCAGCAAACAAAGTGCTCAGAGTGGGTCTACTGAGAAGGTGAAATTTAAGCGAAGGTTTGAAGGAGGCAAGGGAGTTTAGCTAGTGGATATCTGGGGGGAAGAGAGCTTTAGAAAGAGGAAACACTTGGGTCAAATGTGCTTGATGTATTCAAAGAACAACAAGGAGGCCAGTGTGGTTGGCCATGGCTCCTTTGAAGGCTCTAGGCCTTCCAAGATCACCAATGATAAAAGTCAGGACTTGTTTGCCCAGTCAGAGTAGCATTAGAGCCAATGCACATCCTACGTAAGTGTACATCCCAGGGCAGGATCAGCACTGTCACTTAGGAGTGGAGGCAGGGGCAGCAGATGCTGGCTGAACTTACCTCCTTTCTGAAGACCAGTCACCAGCTCTGTGGCTAGCAATAATTCAAGGAGAAAGAGCCCCTAGACACTTCCACACCTCACTAAGCCACTTCCTTAAGCCACATTAGTGCAGAGATAGGAAATCCACTTGAATGGAGGAGATACAGTGAGAGAAAAAGGAAGTTCTTGGTTCTGTCACCTCTCTGTGTGTTTCAAATCCCTGCCCTATCTTTCCAAAGCATATTTCTAGAAAACCTATGGTGTGTATGGGTTGGTATATATGTGTGCAACTCGGTGTAGGCCTGTGTGAGCTTTAGGCAGTGTCCACTGTTACAGCTATGATGCCTTTGGTCAGTTATAAGTGAAATATGTTAGCAGTAGTTCCAGCGAATTGCAGGAATAAGTTAGCCAAAGAGTTCACAGAGCACTCCAGAGGGCATAGAAAAATTTAATTGCCTTTCCTTGCCTGTGCTTGGCTTTTGGAGATAACCTCAGCTGCTTTTTGAATGAAAAGCATGCCTCACTTTATGATTCTCCAGGTAACTGGACAGTTTCCACTGCTGAATTGATTTTGTTCCTAGTTTTCTGTGCATATTAAACAGGATGTGGTGACTCATTATCTCCCGAGTTCTTTGAGGTTCATAACCAAGACAGATTCTTCAGCTCAAATCCATGTGCTTCTACTTCCTATCTCTCCGTGTTCATGGCTGCATTGCCTTTTTGTGCCTTGGGGCCCACACACCTGGAAAACTGCTGTCCTCCTCTCAGAACCTCCCTGCCTGTACCTCCCCTCCTTCAGGAAGTCGCGGAGAGTTTGCCAAACGCGCACGAACACAAGCACCCAAGCGCTTTGTTGTTTCAGCCATTTACAAATAATTTAACAGCCTACAAATTATTTAAAAGCAATCTAGCCAGAGTTCTCAGAACCTCCAATCATGTCTTAGTCCGTGCTGCTATGATGATCGTTGGGCACATTTTCCCTCTCCTCTGGTCACGTCATTGGCTCTTCTCCTATTATCTCTTACATCGAATTTAGTTTTCCCACTCAAATTTTGTGAAAAGCATGATCTTCCTTTTCTTTCTTTCCT
Organism: Lyroderma lyra; assembly: GCA_004026885.1. NCBI lineage: Eukaryota > Metazoa > Chordata > Mammalia > Chiroptera > Megadermatidae > Lyroderma > Lyroderma lyra. The sequence continues at coordinate 255,579 of PVJL010000420.1, forward strand.
CGGGCTTTCCTGTTTCCGCCAGCAGATTTCCACGGAAGAAGCTTTCCTTTTGCAGGTTCTTCATCTTTTTCTTGGCTCCTCTTGCCAGCCTCCACCCCCCACCCCCAGCCATGACCCCACAATTGTTACTGAGCACTCACACCATGGCAGGTGCTCTCCCTTGCAATCCTCAGAACAATTCATCAGTAGGTGGGCATTGTTAACCCTTTGTTACCAATGAGAAAACTGAAGGGTGACACAGGCAAGGGACTGCCTCAAGGCCACTCAACTGGAATTTGAGCTAGGATTTGAATCTCCACCTTCTGCTCCATTGCCCCATTTCATTCCTTGCCTCGCTTTTCCCACCAGATGTCTCCTTCTTCTCAGAACATCATCGTCGATCATAGATCCATAGGCTGTGTCTATGTGCTGCCGTCTAGATCTCTAGATTCAGTTCTTCCAGAGACTACTCTAGCCTATCCCAACCATATCTGTGAGCAGAATAAAGGAAAAGAGTGCTTATACAGCCTTATGGATATGATACTAATCAAGGCTCCTCTAGTGAAAATTCTGGTCCATCTTGATGTGGCTTTATCTGATGGTGCATCTGATAAAGAGGACAGTTGGCCCATTCAAATCGCAGGGACTTGGATCCTCTCCTTCACATCAGAAGAGGATTAGCTTGGCACTCTCTGGAGCACAAGAGAAAAACAAGTCATCTTTTATTTCCTAAGGCAAGGTCTTAGGGCTTTAGCAGTGCAGAAGGACAAAAGCAAGGAGGGTGGCATTTGTACCAGTTTGAGGTTGACAGAAATGTCTTTAAATGAAAGTAACCTAGGGAAACAAAAATCTAATTTTTCATCTCCTACAACATTGTCAAAGCACATCCCCTTTTAACATTATTTAGGTTTTAGTGGGAGCTAGTTTCTTTGTGGAGAATATGTGTGTATGTATGTATGTATGTATGTGAATGTGTGTGTGAAAAGAGAGAGAGGAGTGTGTGTGTGTGTGTGTGTGTGTGTGTGTGTGTAGTGGTACCTCTGCCCTCAAGAGCGGAAATTTGTGCAGACTCAGACCAGGTCTGAGGCACCTATCCCTCCACTCGTTTTAATTTTTTGATTTACTCAGAGTATTGAGACCCCTGCTTCACAGCACCCTTCCTGCCTCCCTGGGTCTAGCTTCCCTACCTTGAAAACATGTTAGTGTTTCTGTTGCTCTCTCACCATCATATTCTTTATATATATATATATATATATATATATATATATATATATATATATATATATATATATTCATAGCCAAAGTTTATTTAAAAAAAAGCTGTATATAACTCACCACACCTCTCTCTTCCGCCCTCCAGATCAACTACAATTGTTCTCTTAATGGTTATCATGACCTCCTAGTCACCCGCCTGATGGTTTCTGTCCATTCTTCCTGGACTTTCTGCAGCTTTCATTACCTCGACAATGCTCTTGCCCTTGTTTGGAGAGTCTTTTCCTACTCACCCCCTCACACTCCCCTTCCCCATCTCAGACCCATCTGTTTCCTTCTCCCGTTCTCTCTCCCAGACTCTGGCTCTGTGTGAATTTCTCTAAGGGACCCCTTCCTTCTCAAGAGCTCAGATAGGATTGCTTTGCAGATGGCTTTGAAATTTATAAGTCTAGTTCTAGACTTTTTCTTTACTCCACCTCTGTATGTGTAGCTATGAATGATTTCCTCCTAGAAGTACCATGATCACCATAAACTCAAAATGTCAAAACAAAGACATTCTTTTCCAAGCTGGTTCTCCCTGAAGTCCGCATATTTGGTAATTGCACCATGCCCTGTAAGTCATTACAGCGTAAAACCTAGTCCTCCGGTGTTTTTCCTTATGCAACAGATGACGTAGATTTCCCTCTGTGACATCTTTTTCATGAATACGTTTCTGTCTCTTCTCATTCGTGTCCCCTAGTTCTTCCTTGGTCTGTCGCTAAATCTATTTTCTTTTTTACTGCTAAATTCTCTGTACTCTGGGTACAATTTCTACCCACTTTCTTTGCATTTTGCTACCAGACTTATCTTCCTGAAACTACCACTCATTTCCTCAAAACCCTTTTCTGGCTCTTCATTGTCAACATAACACCCCTTAGCCTGGCATTCAGTGTCCCTGCCAATGTGAGACTGCCTCCCGCTCTTTCCCAGCCTTACCTTCTACTTAGTGTTCATATAAACCTACACACCTGAAGTTTCTCTGGTCTTCAGTTCCCAAAACTAACTTGTACCCTCCTCACCTATCTGTACTTCTTGAAACGCACACCCTTTCTCCTTATTCTTTTCCTTAGAAATACTGCCACCATCACTACCCCTTTTATTCTGCTTCCTGCAGGGAGCATTGTATAATTTCCCAGTTGGACTGGTCTCAGCCCCCATGGACATCCTAGGGCACTTGGTGACTCTGTCTCTTGTGTGTTATTACACTCACATGCCTGATCCCTCCCTGTGCAATTCCATAGTACCATACAATGGTTATGTCTAAAAGTACTGTAAGATCATGTTTATGTTCTCTGTGACACATAAAGTAGAATCTTTCACTTATTTGTTGAATAAGACTAGTCTCCTCTGTGTGTGTGTGTGTGTGTGTGTGTGTGTGTGTACAGGTAGGAGGAGGGGGTTGCACAAGACAATTTGTTGAGGTGTGGGAAGAAAATATTACAACTCTAACTTGTATATATTTTTTCACACCTATTTCAAATTTTTATTTTGTGAATGTTTTATAGCAAAATAATATTTGAATACGGTATTTATATATTCAATATTTATAAGCAGTATTCATTATAAAAATGTACGTGAGAGTTGTCTTAGTTTGAGTTCACCAGAAACAGACTCCGAAGTAAAGAGTTGCGTCCAGAAGGTTAATTGGGAGAGCTCTTGGGCGACACACCTGCCAAGAAGGGAGGAGACAGGATTGGGCAGCGGGGGCAGGTGACCCAACGTGTGTTTGCAGCTGAGGCCTAGTAAATCCTACTGCCAGCTCTGGAGCTGGGAAGACACTTGAGAGTTTTCCTGAATTAGGTCAGGGGGCCAGGCCCTCCTCCACACTGGCCTGTCATTAGCCACGGGCCACCCGCTGGGAGGAGCATACCCTGAGTGAGGCAGCTCTCTAGCTGAGAGCAATTACCGGTGACGGGTGCAGCTGTGGCAGTCAGCAACCACGTTTCCATCAGCAGGGGATCATGTGCATCGGGGCTGAAGAGGGGATCTGAGTGGAGCCCCACCGTACCCACTACAATGGCACATTCTTGAATTCTCTCTCATTTCTTTGTTAACTGATGGAAGTACTGTGAAAAAACATTTGGAGACACCTGGATCAAAGGAATGACTGCGGGAGAGCTGAGTAGGGAAACGAACATTGCTTAGGTCCTCTCTGCTTTAAGGCTTTGACAATTACTGAACACACTCTGCTGCTCCATTTCAAAGCATAAAGGGCAAAGCACAAAAGCGTGATTAACGTCCTTCATGGTGCTTCCTGCTGCCAGGACAGTGGACCGTGCATTGAACTGAGTTTTCTAAAGATGGAGCTCTAGGATCCACATGCGGATGACTCAAGAATAAACACCAGAGTATTTAAAGAGAGACCGACCCCATTCCCATCAATGGCCACCTTCCAAGTTGTGAGGAGAGAATTCCACCCAATTATATTACCTTTAATTTTCAATAAAAGTGTCATTCAACAAAGCTGGCTATTTCCACTACGGAGGTGGAGAGCAGGTCTCGAGCCGGAAAATGTTTTCCCTGAGAGTTTGCTTTGAACAATTACGGGATCCCGTCCTACTGATAAATAACATCTGGCTGTATCTCATATCGACAACCGCTTCTAGAATGCTCCGAGATTGAGAATGTTCACTTCCTAATCCTTTTTTGTCTGGTCTTTTAACTTGGGCGACTCCTCACTTCCTTCTCCAGCCTGTTGGGAGGAGACAGTGCAGCACCGTGGTGAGAGGGAAGGCTCCAGAGCAGGATGGCTTCAGGTGTGTTTGGGCATCCTGGGGCAGGCGACTTCCGTTCTTTTAGCACCAGTTTCCTGGTCTGTAAAAAGAAGAGAAGATTAATACCTATCTCATGGGTCCTTTATTACTGAAAATCCACTCTCATGGGGTTGTGGCAAGAATTCAAGAATAAAAATCATGTCAAGTTCTTAGCCTAGTGCCTGGCTCATAGAACGTGCAAATTAAATATTAGCTATTTTTAAATTTCTGATTTTTCTTTTTTTCTTTGCCTTTTCTCACAGTATTTTATATTTTCCTCCATATCCCCCAGGGGACTGTAGCATTATGAAACCTCGGAGTAGAAGAGACCTAAAGGTAACCAACCGAGTCACACTGCGCATCTGCGTCTTTACATGCCTTCTCAGCACCCTTTGTCCTTCGTCCTCTGATTCCCCATCCTGACCTCATGTTCAGTAGCCTCCTCCTTCACATTTTCAGTGTGGGCATCAGATTGTACCAGGGATACAATTCTGTCCCTTGATGCCCAGAGGACACCCAAAGGCCAGCCCATGCTGTGGTGCCCATCCCTGGGCACGGCTGCCTGTGGAGGGCTAGCCTGCTGGCTCAGCTGCCTGGTGCAGAGTAAAGCCCATCTGTGTGGGACCGCCATGCTCGGAGCCATGACAGTGTCAATCCCAAATGCAGCAACGGGTGCTCACTGTGACCATGTTTCCTAATGGAAAAGCAGATGGGCTCAGGTCAGTCAAAGGGGAGCAGCTTTTCCCAAATGCAAAGAGAAAAGACAAGGGGGGCAACCACATGAGCCAATAATTTTATATTGCCTTGTGACCCTGAAGCTGTCGGTGTAAAATTAGTTAGCCTGTTAGAGTCCTGATTATGGATTCCTTGTCTTGATTGCTGACAACTGCTGAAGTCCTTGCTCTACGAAAACCTGAATTGGCTCTCCCTCCACCATCGCCTTTATGCTTTCATTTGTTTCCATTTGTGTGTGTGTGTGTGTGTGTGTGTGTGTGTGTGTATTTGTGTGTGTGTATCTGTGTGTGTGTGTGTGTGTATATCTGTGTGTGTGTGTGTGTATCTGTGTGTGTGTGTGTGTGTGTGTGTGTGTGTATCTGTGTGTGTGTGTGTGTGTGTGTGTGTGTGTGTAATAAAGACGCCAAATCTTCCCTTGTGTTGTTTCCAAGGAACGCAAGTTCCTGCCAAAATCCCACAGCTCACACCACGCCACACACACACACACACACACACACACACACACACACATACACACACACACATTAGACTTTTCTCCAAAGGTAAAAATGCCCTTGTGCCTCCTTGCTCCGGGAGCCCCTCTCATCTGCCTCTTTGTATTCTGCACCTCACTCATCTTGCTTCTCTTGCTGCTTTATTTTTGTAGATCTGCTCTTAGACCCCATTTCAGGAGGACTCAGGGCCTTTCCAAGGTCAAATTCCTCCCATGGTCTTTCAAAGTCCAGGTTCTAGGAGTCTACAGGAGTTTCCCTTTTGAGCCTCCCCAAGTGACCAGCTGGGCAGGAAGGAGAAAAACTCCAATGTGAAGAACAGCTGTTAGCCAGATCTCTCTGACTTCTGGCTCTAAGTGACCCCAGAAGGCAGTCCATGGAGACGCGTGGTGCAGAAACAACATATGCATTTGCCATTGTCCTGGAGATTTTCAGACCCTTTGAACCAGGAAACAATCATCTGTATCCTTTTCTTTTCTTTACATGGTAGCTTTCTCGTGCATGCATTCCTGTGCAGCCTGGATACCTTTTTCACTTGTGGTCATTTTAGCAGTAATCAGAACTATAATAATATACAATTTTATAGCACTCTTCATCCAGGAATCTCATTGCACTTTATAAACAGTAACTAATTGGAGAGGGACTGCTGTGTATTTATTTAATAATAGAGTTGTATCTTCTGTTTTAACAAAATGTTCGGTTCTCTAATGTTTATTGTCAATGTAATTTCCTTCACATAACACAAATTAATGAGGAGAGAAAAGCAAATTTGTTTTTCATTAGTTCCTAATTTAGGTATTTCCAAGCTGATTAATCAGAGTTCTTCTAGCCCACCCCCCACCCCCGTCTCCCATGCTCTCAACTGATCAACCATTTTTCTTCCTAAGAATATTATTTGCAGTTAAATATTTGTTTTGATTGCTTAACCTATACTACTTTTCCTTTTTGCTTATGCATCTACATTTTTCACGGTTCTCTTTTCTCGTCCCTCCTCACCCACACATGCACATGATAGAAACACACACATACCCTTTCTTTCTCATTTTTCCAGGAAATAACTCCCTCTTCCTTTTCATCTGGTCTCTCAATATTATATCTTTCTTTCTTTCTTTTTTTTTTTTCCTTTTACTACCTTTGAATTCAACTCAGTGGCCTCAAGGGTGATATCTTTCAATTGGAGTTATCTCCGAATACACACACAGACAGATGATAGCTTCTGCTGTTGGGGAGATTATTAACTGCTCGTATGACTTTATCACAGAATGTTTTTGTGTCTGACAATTGCTTGTAAAATTTATATTTTTCCTCCAGTTCTCCAACAGTGCTTTTATCATTATCACACGTCTTCTCCTTTATTGGGCCCACAGGCAAAACCCAATTATTATTAACTGTGAAGTAAACAGCTCTCCAGCAGGAGAGTCCCTCTCTCCTTTCACAGGCACTTCCCAGCAAGGCAGTCTTCATGGGTTTGGGAAGTTGCATAGAGTCCCATGCTTAAAAGGGCCCCATGCTATGTTTAGTGCTTTGTTGTCACGGTCTTAAAATTCATAATAACTTTGGAACAAGGGGACTTGAATTTTCATTTTGTGCCAGGCACCACAATTAAGTAGTCAGTCCTACTTCCTCAGTAGTACAGTAGACTCTCTGTTAACCAGAGCTCAAGCAACAAGCATTTTCAGGCAACTGGCAAAACATTTTTTTGCTGGTTGCTTGAGAGTGCCAGTTGCTTAAATGTCAGTTAACGAAGAGTCTACTTACATTTATCCAGCATCTACCAATCCCCATGGGTGCTCGTTAGCTGAGAGTCTACTGTATTTGTTTCTTCTTTCTATCTAGAGGTCCTGGCACCCCATGTAAAATCAAAGGGTCAGACTGGCCCCTTGGTGTCTATTACTATAACGGAAGAGGACTCACTAGGCCCTTTTCCCAGTAGGAAGTTTCCACTATCCCATTTACCTCCAGTGAGAGAATCTCCTGAGTCTTTTAGATCCTTTGTGACTTTTACCACAACACGTTCTTTTCCCCAGTCTTAGACCTCAGTTCTTTTTCATCCAAGGACTCCTCATCTGAACTTTGTCTCATCCCTTTCACCTTCAGGTCACTCATCTTGACCAGGTGATGAGGGTGACACAACTCAGTGATTCTGACAGAGTGGCTGATCCTGGTGTCTAAGAACTTCTGGATCTGAAGTCTGAGCTCAAATATTCAGCACAACCTGAAAAAGACTTCCCTGATAGTGACTAAAATGCTGTCTAGAAACAACCACCACCCAGAGGTGGACTGAGGGGAAAAGAAGGCAACAAACACTTTGAAAGAAAGGGATTAAAAGATGATAAAAGAATCCACAGGGATCAAAAAATAACTAGGTCTAAGGAGGAGTGATGTTCATCACTTATGAAGATATATGCAAGCAAGTATGCAAAATTGAGAGAAAGGAGACAGAGAAGGTCTCCCCATGAGTATAAAATTGATTGAAATGTCAACTGTCATCTGTTACTTCTGGGCCCATTGTGAAGGAAAAGCCAAGACTCCACTGGAAAACAAACCTGACGTGAACTGTACCATGTCTTTCTGTTTTAAACATGCAAACACACATGCACGCGCGCACACACACACACACGCACACACACATGACAACAATAGTCATGACAATATTATTCTATTCTACCAAACTTATTCTGTTAGTGGCTCTTAGAGATCAGCGTCTTTATCATTTTTTCTTAGGCACTGCCATTTATCACAGTACATCGAGTACTTGGTGTGTGTTTTCAAAATACTAGCTCTTCCTTTTTAGTACTTCTGTGTTCTACACTGACGATGACATTCAATGCAGTTTTGATAAGATTTGAAGAGCCAAGAGTGTGGGACACACTGCTTAGACTCAAATTCCCGTTTGGCTGCTGCCAGCTCTGTAGCCTTGGACAGGTGTCTATACACTTCTCTATACCGTAATTGCTTCATCTATAGACAGGTTGTTTGTGAGGATTAGATGGGTTGATATACTTAAAGCACTTAGAATGCCTGGTACTAAGTCTCAATAAATGTCGGCTGTTACTATTGGTGTTGACTTTCCTCTCTGCTTTGTGAGAAAACAGAGCTGGACTCTGCAAAGTGTGTAGTGAGGCCCTGCTTTCTAGAGCATCAGAGCCACATTTCCTGCTCCATCCAACTCCCAGGGTTCCATAGCATCCTCATCTCTTCTGGCAGGAGCAAGTCTCGATTTGAACGTACAGCTCAGTGCTTTCTTCCCTGTCTTGCATCTTCCAGGCAAAGGTGATATTTTCCATGCTTATTTCCTGAGGAGGTTTGCCAGGAAAAATGTTTCTGACCATTCTCATCCAGAGCAGACTATAGAAATATGACTGTGCTATGTGGGAAATGTTATTTCTAGATATTGATAAAGCTGCTGCAGTGGTGAATGAGACAGTTACATGAGGATGATACATTCAATGCATAAGTAAGAACAAAACATATTACACTTGGAGAAAACCTCCCTGAGGAATCAGCAGGACCAAGTGGTAGAAATATTAATACTAACAAACTGATAGAACTACAGCACCTGAAAAAGGTAGCTACCTTTCTCTCTGTATCCCTGCAGCTTTTAAAAAGCAATAAAATAAAACCAATTACCCAATAAAATATTTGGAACATATTATTTAGCTTAACTTGCTAACACAATGATAGACCTTGGCATTTTCCATTGCTTATAGTTTCTTTGTGGAAAGAATTCACCCCATTAGGTGATAGCTGTCCTTGATACTAAAATAACATTCAACCTCTCCTCTTTTTGTTTCAGATGCAAACCAGGGACATTTGTTACTTGTTTTCATAATGTCTAAAGCACTTAAGTTTTTTGATTGATTATTATTTTTTTAGAATAGTGAAGCTTGCCATTGGAGAATTCTTTGAATTTTCAAACAAAACCCAATGCCACAGAAGCCCTGTAGAGTCCCAGAATAAAGCAACATTATATCCCAAAGAAAGCATTTGATTTCAGGAGCAGCCATGATAGCACTGACCAACAGCACCCTTTACTGCTCCCAGCAGATGCATGTAAGTGGACTCCTGCTGGACGAGATGGTCATGTTCTATGACCTTCCAGTTCTCTCTCTACCCAAGCATCAGGTTCTCAGACTATATTTATTGACTAGTCAGAAAGCCCCCAAGAAAAATTAGGAGAAGGCAAGAGATCTGGATAGAAGCCAAAAGAGAAGAAGAACAACCTCTTGTGTTCCAAGCTGGTTTCCTTAACCCCTTCCATGTGAAGGAGCTGCAGGAGAATGTGTGGGAAGTTACGACAGCAGAACCATCTAAGTCACCCCTGGCCCCTGAACACTGTGCATTGCTGACTGTTGAATTACCAATTGCTTAATGTAAGCCTATTGGATGTTTTTCACTGGTAAAAGTAATAATAATGATAATAGGTTAAAAGAATAGTTTTCTATCCTAACTTTTCTTCAGATCACGGCTGGGTGACTCTTTGTTCTTTTCTTTTTGGTGCAACAGGGCATGAATGAGCAGGAAGAGACAACGGAGATATAACATACTAGAAGAATGTATTTAACCCAAACACACTGTGACACTAATAGAATACATCTCAGACATGGTAATATTAAACTATTTGCATTAACTCTCTCTTGTTGCTGGCAATCATGCTGTGACAAATGTCATCTTCAGCTAGAAGATAACTTTAAATATTCAATTTTGGCATTGACATCTTTTGCCAGCAATGAGAAATCCTAGAGAAACAAGTATTTCTACATAGATTTCCCTTGCATCTGTTGACCTTAGGTAAGGAAACAACAAAGGCTAACATATTAACAAGATGTTCTGAAGCTAATTCTCAAGAGTGCCTGTCCTTCTGATCGCTATCGGCAAATATTTTCCCCTTTCTCTGCTTGTAATGAAATTTGAAGCTAGTAAGATTTTGATTGGCTTTAAGAGTTTGGTTTTTCCTGTGGGAGGAGCAGAATTTCCCTCAATGTATGTGAGGACATGACTTTTACTCTTAGTTTATTCAGAATGTGTAAAAAATATTTGGTGTAGGATTTATGTCTCCATTTACAATATCCATTCTATTAGTATTTCTTTGGTGTTCAAAGATTAAAAGAGTTTAATCTCCCTTCTTCTATGAAAGATGGGGATGGAGTAGGCTGACCAGATGTCCTATTATAATGGGACAGAAAACAACAGTACTGTCCTGTCTCAAACAGTAAGTATGGTCAGCCTGCTGACACCTTGGATTTAGCCCCGTGAGACAAGGCTGACCATTTGTACCATTTGAAATAAGATAGTATCACTGTTTTCTGTCCCATTTAAAATGAGACATCTGGTCAGCCTAGAATGGGGTCCTTTGAGGTTCAACTAACAGTGTTTCTTACGCTGTCTTGAAGTTTTCAAGGTGAGGAAAACGTTCCAGAATGTATTCCCAAAGGCATTGTGGTCAAGACCAAGGGAAACATTTGTAGGTAACTCACTAAATACAAACAAGTCTGACTGGAAAAAAAACAAACAAACAAAAGACAAGACGCAAAGCCAAACGTTTCAGAAACCAAAAGGACTCAAAGAAAAGATTTGAAGTAGAGTGAGGTATATGAGCCAAGTGAATTCTCTGATTTGGGATTCTGAACCTCACTGAGGCTTTTTCAGAGTAGCTGTGGCCCCTGAGTTGGGTGTGTTAAAAAGGGGCCAATTCCAAGTGAACAACACGACTGTCTTCCATATATGGGCATTGTTGTTTTTCCCTGGGACTCAGACATCTCGCACTGTGCTTTTGGATAGTTTTCACCCCATGGAAAGCCTACAGTATGGTAAAAATATGGGTCAATAAAAGAAAAGGAACACAATTTCTATGATGAGCATATAACTCTTTAGTAGATGCACCGGTCTTTCAATTATTTTCTTAAAGGTTAAATTTGACCTGTCTTACTAATATCCTTCATTTACTGGCTGGAGAAGTGGTGTGTGAGCATAAAGGATGAAGTTAAAGCACAAAGATATAGGGGGGAGATGAACATCTTTACTATAATTCGGCAGGGGGGAATAATTCCTATGAACAAAGAAGACTGGGTAAATTCATGAAGTCTGAAAGACAGGTTAGAAGATAGCTGACGGGAAAAGATTGCTTAGTGTACTTGAGAATGGTAGATATTCATCACAATACTCAGGAGAAAGGATGGAAATGTAGGAGAGAGGAGGGGAGCAAGGAAGATCCAAGGAAATAAACCTAGGTCTAGAGCCCACAAAAGAGCAACTTGGTGGTATTTTTAGGCCCACTTACCAAAAGGCCACCTTTGTTTTCCTTAGGTATTGAATGAATCCTTGGACTCAAGCATTAACACAGCATTAGTCTAAAACTAGTTTAAGTTTTAAAACTGGCAAGGCAACTTATTATCCATGTGCATTTAAGCAAGATTCATGTGTGTGTGTGTGTGTGTGTGTGTGTGTGTGTGTGCGTGTTAATTTGTTTAGACTTATTGGTGTGACATTTGTTAACAAGAATTACATAGGTTCCAGGTGTACAATGCTACAGTGCACTGTCTGTGTGCTGCATTATGTGTTCACCACCCAGTGTCAGTCCTCTTTCCATCACCATGTGTTTGGCTCCCCTCCTTCCTGTCCCTCCCCTCCCTACTTGCCCCCAGGTAACCACTAAACTGTTGACTGTGTCCATAAAGTTTGTGTTTTGTTTTGTTTTTTCTTTGTTGCTTTCAGTTTTATATTCCACGTATGAGTGAAGTCACAGGGTTCTTGGGTTTTTCTGTCTGACTTATTTCACTAAGCATGATGTTCTCGAGTTCCATTCATTTTGTTGCAAATGGCAATATTTCATCTTATAGCTGAGTAATAGTTCATTGTGTATATGTCCTACAGTTTCTTTATCCAGTCATCTATTAAAGGGCACTTTGGTTGCTTCCGTGAACAGCACTGTGATGAACATTGGGGTATATAAGTCTTTGCAAGCTAAGGTTTTTAAGTTTTTTGGATAAATTCCCAGAAGGTGGATTGCTGGGTCATATGGTAACTCCACTGCTAGTTTTCTGAGGACCCTCCACAATGTCCTCCATAGTGGTTGTACCAATTTACATCCTCACCAGCAGTGTGCAAGAGTTCCTTTTTCTCTGCAGCCTCTCCAGCATTTGTTATTCCTTGTCTTACTGATAATAGCCAGTCTAACAGGTGTCATTTCTTTTTCTTATTGTGGTTTTGGTTTGCATTTCCCTAATAGCTAATCTTTTCATATGAGCATCTTTTCATATTTCTGTTGGCCATTTGTATATCTTCGTGGGGGAAGTGTCTTTTCAGGTCTTCTGCCCACTTTTCAATTGGGTTGCTTGGTTTTTTATTGTTGCCATACTAGTTCTTTCTATATTTTAGATAATAGACCCTTATTAAGTATGTTGTTTGTAAATATTTCCTCCCATTCAGTTGGCTGTCTCTTTGCTTTGTTGATGGTTTCTTTTGCCATGCAGAAGCTTTTTAGTTTGATATAGTCCCATTCATTTATTTTTTGCTTTTGCTTCTCTTGCCTTTGAGATCAGGTTCATGAAGTCCTCCTTGAGCTTGAGATCTGTAAGTTTAATGCCAATGCTTTCTTCTATACAGTTTATTGTTGCAGGTCTGATATGAAGGTCTTTAATACTTTTGAGTTAATTTTAGTATATGGTGAAAGTTTACAGCTCAGGTTCATTCTTTTGCATATTTTTTTCCAGTTTTCCCAGCACCATCTACTGAAAAGGCTGTCTTTTCTCCTGTGCATATTTCCCCTCCTTTATAAAAAATTATTTGTCCATATATTTGTGGATTTATTTCTGGGTTTTCAATTCTGTTCCATTGGTGTGCATGTCTGTTTTTCTGCCAATACCAAGCTGTTTTGATTATTGATGTTTGGTAGTACAACTTGAAATTGGGGAGCATGATACCAGCCTTATTCTTTTTATGTAGGATTGCTTTGGCAGTTTGAGATCTTTTGTGGTTCTCTACAAATTTGATAATTTTTAAAATCTATTTTGTGAAAGTATGTTTGTGAGATTTTGATGGAAATTGCATTAAATCGGTATATTTCTGTATATTGTTTTGGGTAATATGTAAGCAAGTTTCTTAAACTATTTTAATTTACAGAGTTACTTAGTATAAGAGGACCTAATACCTGGCTAATCTTTCTTGAGAGTTATTAGATGGACCACTCGAGAAAGCATATGAAAGTATTCTAAAAATCAAAAGTGGAGCTTTAAAGAACATGGAAGACTAAGAAGACAAGGGTGCAAATTTCAAGTGGTGGAAAAATATTTCTCCACCAATTATTTAGCACATAACTTACAAGTAGTTTAAAAAATGAAAAGAAAATTCTAAGTGGCAGAAATTGAGAAGAGAACCAGAACCAGAGCAAGAACTAGAATAAGTAGCAGATGATACCACTTGCACAAGTGGGTTTCAGTTATGTACCTGGAGTCTAGAGGCTGGGGACCAGAAATACGGCCTTGGATCTGTGTGAGGTTGGGGGCCTGCAAAAGAACTCCGTGCAGAAAGCTCAGAGTCTTAAAAAGCTTCCTGATTTGTCTAACGAGATCTGGAGAAACCTTTCCTACCAGCTCAGAAAAACAGCAATAAAACTTTCTATTTCTTCAAGGCCTTGGGGCAGAGCAGGAATGCCTTGAAGAAATAGATTTAAAGCCATATCTGGTTTGTGCCACATGTAGGTGGAGAGTCTGAATTCATTCTACTAGGGTGGTATAGAAAACTTAAACCATGAAATTAGCATTAAACTGATTTGGGGCTATTGAAGGACTTGAGACCCCTAGTGAAAACACAACTAAAAGGACTCCTAAGTGTTGTATTTCCCCCCCACACTTAGAGCAATCAGTATCTCCAGGGAAAAATAGGCTTGGCAGAAGATGAGTTCACAAATTAAAAAATTACAAAGCACATGAGGAAATGAATCACCATGAAGGAAAGTCAAGACATAAAAACAAATGAAAACTAGTTACCCAAGTCTTGAACATAATACATTTGAGACTATAGGATTTTGAAAGAATTAAAGAGAATTTCGAGAAATGAAAACAATAGAGATTAAAATTTTTGAATGATAAACATGTGCACTTGTATGATGAGAGGTTACATATCAAAAATAGGTATTTTTATTTTATAAAATAATGATAAATAGTGTAAGAATAAGGAAATTTGATATAATATATCTTAATGCCTACTTTGAAGATCTATATTAAGTTCAGAACATATCAAAACTGGTTAAAATGCAGTTCCTGATTTTGTGGAGCTCATATTCTCAGGCAGACACAGTAGTGCAAAACAAACAAAAAGAATAATAAAATGTTATAGATGAACACCTGGAACTTGTTATAAATGCCAATTCTTATATTCTATCTAGACCTACTGAATTGAAAGCTCTGTGAATGGAGGGCTCAGCAATCTGTGTTTTAACAAATCCTCCAGTTAAATATGATGCAAGCTAAAGTTTGAGAATCACTGCTTCAGCTTTGTGTGTGTGTGTGTGTGTGTGTGTGTGTGTGTGTGTGTGTACATATTAGTTTTTTATTTCTCTTTCATGAAATTACTGAGACAATGTAATTGGGGGCTAAATTTTATGAGAAACTGTCAAACTGTTTCCCAAAGTGGCTTTAATATCTTGAACTTCCACCAACCATACATGAGAATTTCAGCTTCTCTAGATCCTCAGAAACACTTGGCTTGTCAATCTTTTTAATTTTGACCATTCTAATTAATGTCTGTGTGGAATACTGGTTTCTGAAATATTGTGGTTTGAATTTGTATATCCCCAATGGCTAACCTCTTCATGTGATTATTTATTTCTTTAAGTTTAATGGAGAGAGCTCTTCATTGCAGTTGAAAATACCCTAATGGCACTGGGATGCTATTGAAAATTACTTGGCTTCAGGCTCTCTGACTGTGCCTTCAGTTTTTCATAGGTTTTTTTTCAGAGGACTATTTTAGGTTTAAGAGAACTTGTTTTTAAAATTTAATACTGGTAAAATCTTAAAAAAGAGGTCAACAGGTCATTTCCTCTTTTCGCTACCCTCAGGAAAATAGAATATGGGCCCATTGTTTGTTTGTTTGTTTGTTTGTTTGTTTTGTTTTGTTTTTGAGGGGGAACTCCATGATCATTCAAAGAGGCAAGGAGAGGGTCCCTACCCAAGACCAGGGTGAAGGCCAACCATACACACAGGCTGACTTTGCCAAGAATACATTTTGTGGGTTGTGCCAAGTGTCTAGTCACTTGTGTGCTACTTAAAGTACCTAAGTGGTGAATCATAACGTACCTTCTAAAGAAAGTAGATTCATTTAATTACTAGGCTTTTAATTTTGTGATTGGTCATACAAATTGGGACAATATTACCTGTAGCCTTCCTTTATGACCCTCCTCCTCAGTAATACTAAACCTCTGCCTTAAATATACATATATATTGAAGAAATACTTAATGAAAATTCATTCCAAGGGATGCCAAATAATTAGCCTGCCCAGAGCTACCACAGGCCCAGGGCAGGCCAAAGCAAATGAGCAGTTCTATGTCACAGCTTGTTGAGAGACAGACAGTTTGTGTGTTCTTGGTCCATCTCTGGGACTGCTCACCTCAAAGGAAAGTCAAGCTGCTGACCTCACCAGAAGTTTAAGAAATGGTTCCAGATCAGCACGGCATCTTTGAGGTTGAATCTAGTCTAGAGGTAATTTCCCTGCTCCAACGTTTGTTTGTAAAGTGTTTGTTTAGCCTTTGGAGGAAGTTTTCCTATAGATGCCTTGTTGTCTATGGTTATTAGGTAATCAGGTCAATTCATACTGTGCCTGTGGAATAGCATCAATGTGCTGCTTTTAACTAGACATAATCACATAAAGGAAAAAGAGGGCTGTATTTTGATGCCAAGAATACATCTCTCTCCCTTAAAGGCAGGGTTACTAAAAGCTACATTTGGGACTCGGCATTGAGCTGGGGGAAGGGAAGAGAAGAAGAAAAGATGCATTTTTAAAATAAGAGTGCAGTGGGGGTTTTTTTAGTTTAGTTTTTTAACTTTTATACATCTATAATGAAAAAAAATAGTTGATATCAAATATAAGAAGGCCTCTCTTGATGTTCTGCACTGAGGACTGCAGTTATTTTGATGAGTAGAGAGGTGGAGGAGTAGATTGGGCTCTCAGTCATTTTAAAGCCAAAAAGTAGAGGTAGAACTGGCTGTTTGGGAGCATTGGTATGTGATCCTAAAGTAAATTCCCAGTGGAGACACTGACTTTTTCTTTATAAAGAAAAGGAAGTGATTGACAGATGGAAAACCTTTCGTGTGTGTGTGTGTAGTCAGCATATAGAAACCAATATGAGATCCCTAATATTCTAATGTAAACTCAGTAGTATGCCTGAAGTTTGTTTTAGAACCAAACCATGATGCAAGTGCTTCTGATGGCATTTTGCCATGAGTAGTAGAGGATTCTATGGGACCAAGTTTCTCTTTGATATTTGCCCAATATTAGACCTGTTGGGGGCAACAAGGGTAGGATTGGTTGTCAAAAAGTCAAGAAACACTCCATGACACAGTGGAAGTCATGAAGGTAAGAAAGCATCTATCTCAACTGATTTTCAGTGTAGGAAACTGGTTATTTTGGAAACAAGATGTTAAAGATAATAAGAAAAGAGGAGAATAATTTGATTTTAAGCTTCAAATGGCTGACTAATTGCCCTTTATGCATAATTTCTTATGAACTCTGCAAATGGTACAAATGGAGAAAACTGGAGGTTAAGAGAGGTTAAGGGACTTGCTCAAGGTCACAAGTGGTAAGCTGGGGTTCGAACCCACCCAGGTACTCTGATTTGAGAACCTCTACTCTTAAAATTAATTTTAAAAATTTTAATTACAGTTGACATACAATATTATATTAGTTTTAGGTGTACAACATTGTGATTTGACATTTATATAATTTAGGAAGTGATCAACCCGGTAAGTCTAATACCCACAAAATTATTTAAGTTTCAAGTCTACAATTCTATCATATATCATCTATGTGTTGCATTGTGTTATGACCACACAGAGTCAGTTCTCCTTCCATCACTATATATTTGATCCCCCCCTTCTTCACCACCCACTCTCCCCTTACTCAGTGGTAACAACTAAACTATTGTCTAGTACCACCTCTTCTTTATCCAGTCATCTAACAGTAGACACTTACAGAAACCCTACTATTAATTAGGTAAATATCCATAAACTTAATTGCCTCTTAGTCAGTCTCTGGATGTATGGAAAAAAGGATGTGCCCGCCTTTAGCAGTCTAATCTGCCAAAGGTGGAAGAACATCTCTATTCTAAACTTTGCATTTAACCTCATTTATTATGCAAGTTCCTCTATGCATGCAATGAGATTGAGGGGATTGTCAATGCATTGGTTTAATTTGGAAGAATTCCATTGGACTATTTCTCTTCCCACTAGTCTTCACACACTTTCCCCACCTCATTATCTTGTCATCATTTAAGGAGGATGCTACAGTGGCTAGAACACTTTAATTCCCAGATCTACTATCCATTTGTACAAGACCTTAAAGCAGAGGAATTCTCAGGTGATTCTAGTACCTACATCTGTAAATGGCAGGTAATGGCTATTGCCTGATGGATTTTTAAAAAACAATTTGTTTGTAAATGACTTCTGGTTTCTTGGGTCAAAGAATTAAATCAATTAAAACAGAAATGAAATATTCTGACATACACCAGAAATAGAAGAATGTGCCTATACTAAGAACCATGGATATCAAAGGGCAAATGTATTCAATTAAGTGAAATTATTGGAAAATACTTTTCAAGTAGAAGAAAATGTCATATATATGAACGATAGCATATTACTAATTTTAAAAGAATATAAAATTTCTTGCATTGTGGTCCATTAAAATCATCCTTTTTTTTTCAGAAACAATGTTTTACTACAATGTTCATTTAGAAACCGAAATTCCCAGTGCAGAATTAGCACTTATTTCATTGATGAAACTCTGGAAGTTTAAAAGGCTTTAGACTGAGGTAATGAAAGCAGCTTACTGGCTTCTTCACGAATGAGGTCAAGACATGCCCAGGGAACTACCAGAAGAACCGACGGTTGATCTGAAGGGAAAGCTGACAATAGATCAGAAATACATAGCAGGCATGTATTATTTAAAACACAGGCTTTATACACGATCATAAATTATAAGCTCTTCTCCCTAAGTATCAGAACCATGTGACTTTTAAATCTGACTAGTGACATCCTAACAATTGATGAAGAAAAATCCTCTCATTTCATATTCAGGGAGATTAAAAGAATCCAAGACTTCTTACTACCCTGTAGTTCTTCAAAGTCTTCCAACTTCCTCCAAATACTTCATGCTCTCAAATTCCCTATTTTATATAGTTGTCAAATTCAATTTCACCTTCCTTAAGTCAGACATTCCCAGCCAATGTACCAGAAATTGGTTACAAGGTGTTGAATTAGTTCTTTCTTCAGTCCTTAGGATGGTTGGGCCAGGCCTGAGAGCAGTGGTTTCCAGCCATGAGCAGCTTCAGAAGTTTAGTATAATATTATTTTCCATGTGTGCTGTCACTTTTTTTAAAAGTTGGAGAAAAACTGTCCTGAGTTGGATACTCTTATGAGATCAGCTAATGTTGATTTAGGAAACATTTAGAATAGTTCCCAAAATGTAGTTAGCTAAATAAAAGTGCTTGTTAAAAGAAATACATATAATCGAAGCTATTATTTTAAAACATTTACACTAAGGTATAAATTATTGATAAAATCTATATGTCATTAATCTGAATTCATTTCTAACTAGAGAAAGCACAGCTTCTCTTTCCCTACCTTGCAAACTAGTCCCACGTGGTGTAAATGCACAAAATCAATACTGTTTCTTAGCTGGAAGTCCTGTGTCACCTATACTTCTCCATCTTAACTTTACAAATGACTTCAAGTTTCATGAGACTTAGTAAAAAAAACATTGTCATTTTTGGAGGGAGAAGTGAATGTTGGCAAGAACTCAATGGACATTCCAAATCAAGAAATTATAGACCCATGATTGCAGAGAATCATTTACTATAAATTATCATAGAACCATATAACCTCCAAGTGGCTTTGAGTTGTCTTCCCAGCATGGGTTATAGATATGCAGATGTATTTGTTGAGTAAATAATGTATTAATCAATAAATAATCAAATTCTATAATGGTTGATTCATGTCAACTCTCATTAAGGAAAGAACAGAGTAAAACAATTTAGTCTGTGCATAGTTCTTTAGCCTGGTTAAAAAATCAGGGATAATGTAGCAGTAAGCAATTATACCAAAACATCCTAACACAATATTAGAGAGGTAGGAATCATGGTTCAATCTTGTATTTGAAAGTCAAATGTACAAGTTAAGTTTTTAATCTATATTCCCAAAATTGATGGCCAAAATTAGATTTAAAATTAGTACTGAAATAGTGGTATCAGTTACACGGAGAAGTTTCAAAGGTACTTCTGAATTCTTTGGAAACCATCTTTTTTTTTTTTTTTAATTCTCAGTACCTTCCATTTTTTACATATATATGATCTTCGGAAAGAAGTAATATCTATTGCAAAAAGTTTGACGTTATATATAAATTCTGTGTACAGAGATTACTGTGACTGAGTCACCCAGGAGGCTCTGGGAAGAGCTAGGTGGCATTGAATTTGATCATGGAAGACAGAATCATATTTTAAAAAGAATTCTCCCAGCAATTCAGTGATATAGCAGAGGTTTGCCACTTTTCTTTTCTGGCTGCAAACACCAGATTCCCCTTCAGGCTGTCAGTGCTCTTGGGGAAGGTAGAGAGGTTGGAATACAGCAAAGGGATTGGGCCCTATTGGAGACACAGTCCATCTGACATTACTTACCCTGCTATCTCATTTTCTAAGCCCTCCCAAATAAAACCTTACACTAATACAGCAATTTATAGACTTAAATGATATGGCCACAGAAGTGATTCCAACGAACCCAACTGTAGCCTATTGGCCCTACTAAGCAACCAGGAGAATTGTTGGGACTTCATATATGGGGCAGGAAAGAAGTACAGCCAAGATCAAACTCAACTACAGTTGATTTTGTAACCTTGAACCCGGCCTGGCATCCTACCCACTGCAGCACAGCAGCTCACTGAGCCTCTGCACTTCAGCCACAGTGCGAAGAGGCAGCCTGATGCTGATGGCCATCCTGGGGAGTCTTGGGAGAGAATCCAGGGTACCATGCAGGCTGAAGTGCTTAGTATTCCCGGCACCCAGGGCACATGGATGAAATCATTGCTAAATGAGAGTCAAGTCCCCTCCGGTTTGCTTCTGCCTTGTTTATGGTCTTCTCCATGTTATTTAGGAGCTAATTACGCAGTCTGCCAAGTAGCTCTGCTCTCAGGCCCTGTGCAGCCGGCTTTCTAACCACTTGCCTGCCTATTGTTTCTGTCAGCAGACAGAGGTCAGGGAGAGAGGTCATCAGATTTTAATCAGTCTCCTCTCCCACTTGTTAGCATCAGTGGAAAAATCTGCACAATGTTTCATATTTGGCTAATGTTTCATATTACTGTGAATAGCTGAGGTTTGCCTGTGTCCCCAGCATGATTTCAAATTTGTAGAGGTGTCCTATGCCCTGAACAAGTGAACATGTTAGTTCATGCCTACCCAGAATTCCGGGTTACAGAATGCAGGAGTATGAAACAAACAAACAAACAAACAAACGAACACTTGTATAGGATTAGAGGGTAGGAAGGATAGAAAAGTTTTAAACTATAGGAACATCTTACTTTGAACAATAGAGCTATTTCTGAAAATTCCCTTAAAATTGGATTTATGAACATTTAGTTGCATTTGGAATCCACCAGAGGAGCTGACAACTCAAGGCACACCCTCGTATGAGCATTTTTGTAGGTACAAAGTACTTTGGGGTGGAAATCATTCCCTCGCCATTTTTCTCTTTTTATTAATGTGAATTGGAGTATATCGAGTTGTCTTAAAACACCTGTGGAGCTAAATCTGCCCAGATGCTTTTCATTGACTCCCTGGTAGATGAACGGATTTCGGCACTCATGGGGACATTGGAAGCTACCTGGCTGATCCCACTTCCAAGGCTGAGAAGTGCTCATTGTAAACTGGACATAAGGTTTTTAATGAGCCAAACCTGGTTAGGTTGCTACACTTTGGACACTCATTCTCTGTAGAGAGGGGCCAGTTCGTACAGCTGGGTTTGTAGGGTTCTACTTTATGTAATGCTAAATCCATGGGCTAATGTGCTTACGTATACTTGGGTGAGAAAGACCTATTTGTTTTCATTTTCAGTGTCTAAATCTAGTGTCTTTGCAAATGGGAAGTTCGTAGGCAAGCAATTAAAGTATTTGAGACCCCAAAAGTTGGAATAAACTCATTTTCATTTATAAATTTCATACTCTTTTCTGCGATTTATACCTCATCTTTGCTCCCGAATCCCTAGACAAAAGCTAGTGGTTTTTGCCCCCATTTCCCAGATGATTGCTCTGCCTTTGCTATAATGTGTGCGGATGGCTTCAGAGTTCCAACACAAACATACAGAGCTGAAAAATGAGCCAAAAAATTTCTTTGTGTTAAAAGCATAGTAAAGTTGATCTTTGCCTACAGTTTTAGTTTCTCTGGGTCCACTGTCTGACATCTGTTAGGTATACTTTGAATATATGAGCCTTGGACACAAAGGAAGGAGATTGCTTTTAGCCTGGTTTGTACTATTTGATGTCAGAGATGACAGCAATGAGAATAATAGCATTTAGCCTTGTTGCCAAGTCCCTTGTTTCATGGCTTTGGTTTCATTTTCATCTTTACATCTAACATAAGAAGTCATATCTTGGTTACATGCATAATCGTTTTTGGAAGCAGACCTGGAAGAGCTTTTGGTTGTCCTTCAACCTTAAGAAAGGTAGGTATGTGCCTTTTAGAAATGGAGAGTCATGGAAGCTGTCTCCATTGGTGGGCACTGCATTTTAACCACAGCATTATTCGTTTCTAGCATCAGACTAAGGGTGGTCAGTTAATATGCACACAGAGCCTCAAGAAGCATCCTGTTCTGCTACAAGCATCTCCTGAGGTCACCTTGTTAAAGAATTTACTTTCATAATCAGTTTCTAAGAATCAATATTTCTTTTCCTATTTCCTTCTGCTTGGTCATAATGTGATTAGAACAAAGAGCTTTCTTGCTTTGGGACTGTCGGAATTGTTGCAAAGGAAACACTGTCCAACAGTCCTCCCTCACGTATCAGCTCTGCTTTTCTCCTTCCACTTGGACATCACAATGGCTGTGAGAGCTGGGGAGCTCCACCAAGCAGACTTGGAACTGGGACACCAGGGAAAACAACAGTGTCCCCATCTTCTTGGAAGCGTCTCTAGAAAAGGCAACTAGTGCCAAGATCTTTAAAGACCCATACTTGCTCTAACAGCCTCATGCACTATCTCCCTCATCTTTCCCTGGAGGCTGTGCCCCCCAAATAGTGGCTTTTGGCAGTAAGTGTGACCTATTCTGGGTCATTCAAAGGGATATTTGAATGTATCTAATTTTGGTGAATAATGCTAAAATATGTAGAGCTTTTACCTCTGTTAGGAAATGGAGGGCATTTTCTAAGGCTTTCCATCCCTAATTCCACAATCAGTGCGAAGGGATTAATACTTGAAAATATTTGCACTGGATGACCAAGTAAGACAAATTGCTCATAGCCACCCAGGTAAGAAAGATTGGGATTTAACAAGACAAGCAATCAGAGGCTGAATTGAATAGTGAAAGGGTTTCTGTCCCTTTTCAGAATAATCGAAGATGTGAATGAGGCACAAAGCAGAAAAATTGCTGTTAGGTTTATAAATGCAAGTAATAAAATCTATAAGAAAAATGTGTGGCCAATCTCCCCCTCCTTTAAAAGACATAAAATTTATTTGTTTAGATTTTGTGAATATATGTATGATGAAATCTTTCCCCAAACTGTGAAATATGCAATTAATCTGCAAAGGGATTAATGCCAGAATATTTTAAAGCTTTACTCCCTGACCCACAGCATAACTCAAAGATGCGTTCAGTTTTTTCCTTCCCTTTAAAAAACTCAAACTTCTAATTGAAAAGCCTTGTGTTATTCAATGTGAATGACATAATTACTTGGGTCATGCATAGGATTGGGTTGCTTTGAACAGTTTTTAAAGAATCTCCTTTGTCCTTATCTCTCTGTTCCCTGAAGAATTTCTGCATCCGTTCAGGCAAACCAGGCTGCAGCAGCAGCAATAATCTTATTTACAAAGAGGGCAGGAGGGCAGAGGGTTGAAGCCCCAAGGGCTGGTGTTCAATACTGTCCCTGCCATCCTGAGATCAGAGGGTGTGCCCCAGCCTAGGTGAATAATGATCCAGGAACACTTTGTGACTGATGACTGTTCTGTTTGGGGAGCTAACTGATGTCCCTAAGTTCCTATTGAATAATGCTCTTTCTAGCAGTGACAGTAATGTCATCAGAAGGGAAAATTAGTGGCCAGCTAATGAGAAGACAGGACATGGAGCCCCCATCCCTATCCCCACTACTGGGCCAAGCAGGAAGTGATCATTTTACATACGTATACAATGCCTTGTAAAATATCTGAATTAGCAGAACTTGGGAAAGGACTATCTAAACTTTGACCTTTTTGACCCATCTAATGGATCTGGTCAGGCCTCTGTAGATCACAGTGAGGTGCACCAGAACAATGAATCTCCTTACTATTGATGGCCCTTGGTGACCTGGGCCCTGGCTCTCACCCTCATTGCTCTCCTATAGGGACCACATCCCAGCCACACGAGACTGTGTCATTCTCTGGGCATATCTTGCTGTTTTCAGTCTCTCACCTGTATCCCCAACTTCATCATTATTTCTCTCCCTATGACACCATTTATCTCTATTTTTCCCCTTTGCTCTTCTCCTTGCTGGCTCCTACTTAGTCTTCAGTTCTCAGCTCAGGTATCCCCTCTTCTTCCTAAGTCAGTTTTGTGTGTCCTTCCTGGTTTTCTAGAGCCTCCCCGACTTCAGCGTTGATTGCATTGCATTGAGATGATCTGTGTAAGTATTCCACCTTCTTTCATGAGATCTTAAGTACTTTGATTGACTTATGGTGGACACTCAATAACCGTTGCTTGAATGGAACAGAGTAAATGCATAGTACAGTTTGCTAAATAAAAATTAGCTTGTGGCTATCAACTCAGTAATACAGTGGCTAAGAGCACATCCAAAATCTATTACTTACTAGTTGTGTTACTGTTATCAAAAGGCAATAATAATACTTCACACGCTGGTTGAGAGGCTTAAATGAGATGATGCATGCCGTAATAAACAAGATAAATGTTGACTGGTATTATCAACACGAAGTACAAGGTAGGTTTTCAGTAAATACTTGCATTTTTACAATTTTAACAAGTTACATATTATTGACCAGTATTGTTTCCTAGATGCCTTGTTCTGCATACAAGTTAAAAATAAAAGCAAATTTTTAATTATTTTAGTTTCAATTTTTTTAAATGAAAACTTTGCCATAGAAAGTGGCCACAGGGATGGGAACACAGCTACTGTACTTGTAGGTGGGATCAGAAATATATTTGTAGCAACCAGTTCTGGGGATAAAATAAATGAAACTTCTCCTTAGCCACTGTTTCAGCTACCCAAGGTGAGTGATGATTCATACTAGGCAGATAATAAAGAACACAAATTTAATTTATTTTGACATCCAGAATGGATTTGATAAAGTTTTTGAATTGCTGTCCTCTGGAGAATGAAGAATGGAAAATGCAAGGATCTGGTTAGAGCTGTGCACCTACCTCATCACACCCCGTGGTCCTTTGCAATGTGGTGTGATGGAAAGATCCAGAGTTTACAGCCAAAGCAGCTGCATTTGAGCTCCAGAGATCCAACTTACTACTAACTGTTCATGTGAACTTGGACAAGATACTCGACCTCTTGGACCTACATAGGGGGAAATGTACTGCAAAACACTAGAACTTTGGGCATTATTTTTACCAGGCATTCTGGTGAGGAAAGTCCTTCATCTTTGCAATTCCTAGCACATGAGAAGCTTTCAATAAATACTTGGGGAATATCTGGCTTTAAATGAATAAGTGAATGAGTAGAGATCACTGTGGTTTAGTAAAAATAATATGGGCTTTGGAATCAAGAAGGCCTGAATTCTAACCTTAGCTATGTGATCTTCCCCTCACTGAGCTTCTATCTCACCTATAATATGAAGCTAACAAGATATACATCATAGAGTTGCTAAAGGATTATATAATATACACAAAGTGCCAATGTGCAGTGCGGGTATGCCTGCCCTTCGGTAGGCACAGCAAGTTTTCTTCTTGGCTCCTGACTATTAGCTAAAGGGTTGGTATAGACATTAACTGAATAAGATAAAATGAATAAGTGAACATGAATTAATTCTAATACTTGTGCTCGCTTCGGCAGCACATATGCTAATTCTAATACTTTACATTGATATAGTCCTTCACAGTTTTTAAATCTTTTCAAAGCCCTTCATATCATCTGGTATTTTCAGAGCTGGTATTTTTACTGGAGAAAACCAAATCAGAGGTTGTTGCTTGTCCAAAGCCAAACAGCTGCGTAGAAAGTGACTGATTCGAAATTATTAATATATCCTGGGCCTCATAACTTCTTCTCCAGCATTCTTTTTAGCACAATAGCTGGCTCTTGTCAGTCAGAGCTGGGTATCTTTGACATTTGTCATGATTCTGATGTTAGTCAAAAGGATTGTGTACTGGATAAGGAACACTGGGACATTATTAACTGGATCACACTTACCCAAAGATGTTAGAAATTCTATTATCATTATTATTACTATTATTATTATAAATAACTGAAGTGCTACATTAATGATTTGTCTTACTATTAAGAGAAAAATTAATTTGCTTTACAAATCTTTGAGCACCCATGTTCAAAGCAATAAATAACATGCTGTAATTAATACTGGAGAGTCCCAGAATCTCATTTTACGCTTAATCCAAGACTGCAACTATATATTTTTTAAATTACTCATCCCATCTGTCATTCCTTTCTACCATTTTCTTTTCCTTTGGGTATGTCACAGGGAACTATGTATCCTATAATCCTACATATTCATTACTTAATCTTACCCAGAAATTTCTAAAGTGGTTAAGACAGTAGTAGCCTAATGACAGGTACTTCTGACATGTTGAGATATGTCCCTTCCACATTTCATCACCCCCTATGCTAATCAAATATGTACACTCCAGATCTTCCTTACCCACATTCCAGGGGCAGGGGGTTTAGGAACAATGATGATGTGTATTATCTACTTTCTATATTCCAGGATGGAGCCAAGAACTTCACAGCAATCACCTCCAATCCCAGGAGAAACTCTGATCATCGGATAGTCTAGAGGTGAGGATGCAATTTTTCCAGTTTGAACCAACTATAGTTCTTCCTGCATACCTTAATTGGTTTTCTGTTTCTACATCATTTTAAATGTATGTTTCATTATAGATGGCTACATATTATTGATTGGGGATCAGTTTTTGAATTTTGAGATACAATGTGAAGATTCTGAAATAAGTATCTTACTCCCATCTAGCCCAAGTATAAAACTTAAGAACTAAGAACATATGTCATTTGCTTTTTGTTAGACATATTCAGCTTATGCAGTTAACCACAGTGTTCACCAAAAGAGGAAGAATGATTAACTTTGATTATAGTTATTAAAAAATTAAAACAATCTATTTAAAAATATTTGCCATTTGAAAATTTAAAGCCTTCTTTCAAAATGGACTGCAAACATATTTTATTTCAGACAGTAATAATGTATAAACTTAATTATAATATTTTTTATTTCATTATAAAGATTTAAAACTTTTTCTCTTACTGTTCACATAAAAGCTGTGTGAGTTTTCAGAAGTTAGGTTGAAAAGTAATCTCTTTTACAGGGTTCAGAATATTATGTTTATAAATTCTTTAGATATATATTTTATGAAATCTGCTAAGTTTCATTGAATTTATACATTGTGAACAGTACATTTGTTTAATTTACTGAAAAATCATTAAACTTTTTAATGAAATAATGCTTTAAAAAGGCACAGCACACCTTTTTCCTTTATTATGTAAATGATTGCTTTTGCATGTTTTTCTTACATTAAAAATGATTATATTAATCCAGTCTGTCCCCATTTCTCAAATAAAGTTGTAAGTGCTTTCTGGGAGCTAATAATCAGTTGTTTAACAATCTTTTAGAACTTAAGTCTGGAACGTTTTAACATCAGACTGTGAAATAAGGCAGAGTTCAAAGGTATTTTATGTTCTTCATGGTAATCTAAAATTTTTATTTGGTTCCAGGTAACTATGGACAAGAGACATGATGGGATGTTTTCTCTTTTGTAATTAACAATTTATAAGAATTAATCTTGTAAATAACAATTTAATTACATCATTGAAATAAAATATAGTGTGGGCTTAATACATTGTAAATATTACAGAAGTACTACTATTTTGCTATAGTAATTTAATGACTGAAGCTACAATGACTAACAATCTTACCAGTACTTGTGTACAAAGTATTATACAGATTACTAACAAACATATTGTAGCAGTTGCAAGGGTGTTACCAGCTCAACAAACATCTAACAATACAATATTCTTCTAAGAGGAAAAGTAATAATGTTAGATTTACAGACAATAAAGAGTTATGTTTTCCACTTGAAACATTGGAAGTAAGAATCCAGATAGTCTGGTATCTTGATTTATTTTATTACAAGAAAAGGTTTCCTTTCTTGGGGACTCCAATCCCCAGCAGGCCTAATACACTAAGTTTACTTGAAGATAGGTTTTAGGATGCCACAGCAATGTAAAGAAACTCTTCTATCTGAAAATTACTGATTTGTAGGCCACTGCTTAAACATCTGACCTTTTTCCAAACCTATTTACATACATTCAGCCCAAATCAGTAGAGCAGATGTTTTGTATATATTACAATAGGTATTGTTAACATTTCATCAGAAGGCCAGGACATGACGATTGTTAATAGCCATTGCCCAGCATTTAGGAGATTTAAAAATATCATACAAATATACAGTTTGACAGTGAGAAATCTAATTTTGTGCATGATTTTGGTGGTCTCTTTTACAGACATGGAATGGTGTAAATTAATCAACAGGACAGTAACCAGAATGCTACTCATCCAGGGCCTAATTTTCATGTGGTGGTTGGGCCTACTTCCTACAGGGTGAATGCTTGGACACTTAATGCCAGATAACTTGATTTAAAGTGATGAGAAGGCTTGGACATCATCTCAAGTGTAGGCATATGTCTGCAGCTTCCCAGATCCATGTGTCTTTTACACATATTTCATATGTAATGGAAAATCAGAGGTTCTTGGAGATAGTTCTCCTTGTCTAAACAAAACTGTTACTCTAAAACTGAAAGATTCATCATCACTTTGAAGAAAATTGAGCAGGTTAGAAATTTGGCCCTTTCTGAAGACATATGTGATGGTGAAATGCATGGTCAAAACAAATATATTACCCTCAGGGGAAAGTAGATAACTCTGAAGTCAAACCTTATAAAACTTATTCAAATCTAAATATTTAAATTAATGGGTCTAATTAAGGGACTAACTAGTGAATGCTACTAATACATGGTAATTCTAATGAGTCTATTCATGGGGAGAACATTTGTATAACTTGGGTTAGGAAATGATATTAAAAGTGTCCAAGTGAATCAAACTAATTTAAATGTTTTGAAATGAGGGTGGTGTAACATACATGATGATATTTCACAGATATTTCTTAGAATATCAATAAGCACCAAATTTAGTGCTATCAGCCCCATGGTCCCTTAATTTGCTATATATGATTTAGATCTTGCAAGCACAACACACGATAAAATCTACATTGCATACACACAAATACAGTTTCAAAAATGAATTCTGGAGTTTTTCTACCAATAATGAAAATTTTATCTTCACCAGGTCTCCACAGCTATAAGAAGAAAGTTGGTACTGCCTGGTGAGCTCTAAAATATGTGGCTTAATAGTCAAGATAATGTGGGACAAAAGAGTGGCATTTCTTAATGGAAATGAGACCCTGGTGAGATTTTTTTTTTTTTTTTTTTTTTTTATAAATAATCCTTTCTCCTTCTAAAGAGATCTTGTTAATTCTTGAGCACCCTGGGGCCTCATCTGCCTATGACAGAGAGGTAAAGTAAGGGACCAGCAGGCAGATTCCAGCTGTAGACAGATGATCAGAAGTATCCCAGCTCGGTCCACAGGCCATATTCAGCCTTAAACCATACACTGCTAGAAGACCCCACCACGCTTCACGAGTGGTTAAACCCCTAAAAATCACTCTGGCTCTCCACTTCATTTCACGCCATTCAGGCCTCACGGTTCCTGCAGGAACCATGCTGTATCTGTATAAGAAGACTGTAAGTTAAGTTTGTCCGAGTCAAGTGGTTTCTTAGGTAGTATCTTACGGGGAAAGGGCCTAATTCTGAGCATCCACGGCACCATTAAGGAGTAAGAGACTAGGGCATAGAAGGAAAGAAAGCTGTGCTCACTCTCATGCTTTAGCAGATCTTAGTAACCAGGAGTGGAGCAGAGGTTTATTCCTTAGCTCAAACCTACCCAGACAAAGATGGGTGCTGGGTTGTCCCCAAGGTCTTCTGGGTAAAGCACAGAAGCAGCCGTATTCAGGCCTTGGGCACGAGAGTGCCAGCTCCTCACTGCCCTTTCCTGTCTAGCCCACTGTCTCACAGTCCTCCTCAGGTACAAGGGCCTGACCAGGTCGTCTTACTTCAGCAAGCAGTGTATAGTGCTACTTCAACTGGAATCACACTGTCTGCAAACACATCTGAAACATGTTACTAGTGAAGGCTTTGTAGAATCACATCCCTTATAATGACTTACGTCTCCATGCACTTACGTCTCAGAAACCAAAACCCTCTCATTTCCTAACATCAACACTGTAAATACAGACCTTCACTTAAACATTTGTTAGTGATTATTCCTTGCTAAACACTGGTCTTATGGACTACCTAAAGGTCATTTAGTAATATGTGATCCAATCTCTTAAAGGCAGGAAAGGGGGAGAGGGGGTTCTGAATGTTTATGGTCAGTATTATCAACAAGACTTCTGGATGAACGCAAATGTAGAAACTGAATTCATGTACAAGAGTGCAGCAAGTGGTACACTTTACACTTGGTCACAGTTTTCTCACTTTATGACATTGCTATAACAGTTACAGGATAGAAATACACACATATACACATTTATATTCACACTCCCACACAGTATAATTTTACTGATCCAGACAATACTTCTTTTCAACTAAGAAAAAATGAAGACTATTGTTTGGCCACCCAGGCATGAAATCTACTTAAACCTGGAATATAAGAACACAATACTCTTCAAGTAAACAGCAATTGCACAGTGATAACAATATACATTAAGATTGACACATGCTGTCTTAAGAGGTCCAGTAATAGCTAAAGACTAAAGAAAGTCAGAGATGTCAGCCAAAAAAAGTCAATATGCCTTCTCTCTTCTGTTCTAATTGTAATCCATCATCCAAGAGAACAGCTATAGTCCAGAAGATAGTAAGTATCCTCATATGAAAATGCAGAGCTAATAAATTTTTAAATGTCAATGAATTCTGCTCAATACTTTGGATAGTCTCCAAATTCTTCTTGTAGTATTAACAGAAAAATAAGCCTTTATGGTTATTTCCAATGTCAAATTTAAATAGACAGGCTTGAAAAAATATTAAGGTTTCTAAAGTGATATCATTAACAATACTTTTTAAAAAGTGGTGTCATTGTCATAACCACTGCTTGTATTCCATTTTCACAAAATTCTACTTTTCAGTTCTGCTGAACTAGACAAATGTAAACAACACATAGTAACACTGACACACATCTCACAGGACACAATACATTTTACAAAATAGCTCTACTTTAGTACTAGAACTGTTGTAAAAATGGACATCTCCGATACTGATGGACAAATACATTTCACATTGTAATGAAAGTTGTGGTTACAAAGGCATTACTCATTTGATGGCATTTTTCTCTTGGTACTTAGAGACTTCAAATTGTGTAGCCAGAAGTTTCCCTCCCATTTCACTGAGACCTTGAAGGATCCTCCAGTCACTTAAGCAACAGGCTTTCTTCACGATAAACCCCGGGAGAACTGCGTTGGAGAACCTACACTATCAAAACGTTAGAGAACAGATAAACTGATCATGGTGACAATCCCCTTCTCAGGGAGCATGGTAAACTTAAAAAATATAACCGATGAGACAACAGACTCTTCTACTTCGGAGCTTAAAAAAAAAAAAATCTTTTCCGGTGCTGCCAGGGAGGCGTCAGGCTCACACAGCCTCGGCAGATGTGTCTGTGGACACAGACATGGTCACCTTGGCAATCTTGACCGTGCTCTTGATGCAGCTCTCCGCAGCCCTGTGCACGCTGGCTGCGTTGTTGGCATGTTTGTGCAGGCAGTCCGAGTCCCCCATGCTGTTATCGAGGGGCTGCGCGGTGCCTTCACACGAGGGAAACATGCTCCGGAAAGCGTGCCTCAGGTCCTTGCTTCTCAGAGCATAGATGATGGGGTTCACGGTGGAGTTCAGCAGGCAGAGCATACTGCAGAAGGCAAACACCGTCTTAATGAGCTTGTTCATCTTCCCAAAGACGTCATACACCATGATTGCCAGCAGTGGGCCCCAGCAGATGATTAAAACCACAAGGATCAGGACCAGGGTCTTGGCTAGCCTAATGTCCATGCGGGCCTGGTCTGGCCGGGTCACCTGTACCTTGCCGTCCTCGGACGTGTGAATGATAATGCTCTTCTGGGTGCCACGCTGAATCATGCGGACCGCGTGGCTGTGCGCCTTCCAGAGAATGTACATGTACGCGTACACGATGAACAGCAGCAGCACACTGGTGACCCCGATCCAGAACATCAGGTAGGTCTCATCGATGAGGGGGAAAATGTCTGAGCAGACGGATTGCAGCTTCTTGCAGTTCCAGCCCAGGAGAGGCAGCACAGCGATCACAATCGCTATGGTCCACATGAGGCAAAACGCTACCACAGCCTTGGGCCTGGTGACAATTCTCTTATAGGCCAGAGGCCTGTGAATAGATATGTATCTGTCGATGGCTGTGAGGAACAGGCTGCCCACCGAGGCAGTGAAGGAGGCTGTGACGCCGCCCAGTTTGAACAGAAACACATTGGGGCTATCTTTGCGGTGGAACACGTGGAAGTCAACGAAGCTGTAGACAAAAATGACACTCCCCAGGAGGTCCGCCACAGCCAGGCTGCCGATGAAGTGGTAGGAAGGCCTGCAGCGGAGGCTGCGGGAGTGGAGGATGACACACAGCACCAGCAGGTTCTCCAGAACCGTGAAGGTGCCCAGTGTGAGGGACAGCACGGCGATGGCCAGCTGCTGGCTGGGGTTCAGAATCATGAAGCACTCCATGTCCATGAAGTTCTCCCCACACTGAATGTTCTCCTCATTTTCCTTGTAGGAGGAGAGAGACTTGTTGTAAAATTCGGTGATGTTCACCTGGTCTGCTGGGACTAATGGGGAATTGTCTCCTGCAGTCATCTTTTCCTGGAAGGGACTTCCCCTAAAGGAAGTTAAAGGAAATTTCTGTGGGAAGTACCCTAATTTGGACGCCATGTCGCCTTTGATGTCTTCGTACTGAATGTCATTCGAGCCCACATAGAGGAGGTCTGTGGTAATGGTGCGGAAGGTGGTGTCTGCAAGGCCATCTAGGATGGACTTCATAACCTCCGTCTTCAAATAGGCCAAGTTCCAGACGACTGAGAAGGAGACCTGTAGCAGGGGATCCTAAGGGAGGGAGAGAAATAAGCTGAGTGGTGGGAAAACCAGAATTAAAAAACAAATACACACACATACATACATACATACACACACATATATAAATGTAACGAGTACCATGACGGCAGTTCACACCTGTCTCTGAGCACAGGTAAAGTCCTTGTCATATGCAGTCAACAAAATGAGTCAATCATTTTGGTTAAAGAAAAGCTACCCCAAGCTTGGTGACGTGACATATCCCAGAGCCACGCGTTTCTGCTGTCCCTTAAGCTCTCTGGGTAGCAGTCACCGTGTGAATCCTGGATGGACCTCCAGGGTCTGATCATCAAGTGAAGAAAATGTACCTCGGGTGTGCTGTGCATTTTAGTCACGTTAGGAAGTGTTTCCCGCTTGGTTTCTCTCATCACACACACGTAGTATCCTGGTGCTAATACCGGGGTAGGGGACAGAGAGCAGCAGTGTGCCACACGACCCCTGTTCCTGGACACTTTAACACCTTGCCACACAGGTAAGACTTAATGTCCAAGACACCCAAAGAAGAAGACAGTGAAATTAGGGATTGAGTTGTGTGGCCAATGTGTTGAATGTCAAGGGGGAAGAAGAGACTGCTGAGACCCAGAGGAAGCATAATACCATGGCGGGGAAGTCCAGGTTTCAGTCCTGGCTCCATCAGGCAGGCTTTCTCACCCAGAGGAGACATCTGGACTGAGCCATGACTGACATGAACTCCTAAGATGCATACACCAACCAAGAAAACTATCACGAAGGGCAAACTTGCATTAAGGCTCATGGGAAGACCAAGATCTTTATCACTTCAAAGGAGTGCTAATGGACAGTGGTTCCTGGAAGTGTCCCCCACCACTGGCATGGTGACAAAAGCACACTGGAGGACAGAGGACAGGCCTCATCATCTAAGGCTTTCCATGTGGATAGCACTAGAAATAAGGACAACTGAGAGGAGAGGCCAAATTGTAAGCACTCTTCAATTCTAAGCTAAGCAATTTGGTTGTGTTTCAAAATAGCCAGCCAGAAATTTTATCTTACTATTTATAAATATTTGTTTAAAATGTGGCTCTTAAGCTCCTTAGCTTATTAAAATATTAGAAGTACTGAGTGACATCTATAATAATTAAAATAATCATAAACCAGTATTTTATTTACTATCTTTTTGTTGTTCCTAAAAATATTGCACTGTGCTGGAGGGAAAAAAAAAAAGATAGTCATTATTTTGGAACAAATTTTAAAGTTCTGAATCCTTCTGCTAAAATAGAGATCTTACTTATCTGAATTAATAATTCATTTATTCATCCATTCAACAAATTATGGAGCACCAACTATATGCCAGGCACTATAAGAGGCACTAGGGACACGATTGCATCAAGACAGAGTCCTGGACCACATGAAGTACAGTGTAGCAGAGGGACAGGCAGCTGGCCCCATAATTATGAGAAAGGGTGGTGACAGCTACAATTGGGGACATATAAGAAGGATGCTGTGGGAACCGCCAGTCTGTGAGTTTAAAGGTGGCTTCCCAAAGGAAAGGTTGTTTATGTCAAGAGTATATAGAATTAGTGTAGATGGAAACAGGACATCATATCATTTAATTCTGAGTTAATATACAGAGGGTGCCAAAAAAATATATACACATTTCAAGAAATGGAAAAAAACTATATTAAAATTGTAATACTCAATATATATCAATAACAAAAGATGAACACAAGACATGTTTGACTTCTGTAATTACAAGAGGTGCTCAGAGTGGTTACCATCAGCATCCAGGCACGTCTGATTACAGCGAACTATTGTTTGAGCAACGTTGACCCAAGTGTCCACTATATCACTGTGCATGCCATTTCAATTTCTTCCTGGAGAACCACCAGTGAAGCTGGTTTTCTGTAGTACACCACATCCTTTAAGGTTCCCCATAGGTAGAAGTCAAGTTAGGAAAACATGGGGGAAACTCAAACAATGTTTTTTAATTTCAAACACTATAATGCTTCAAAATAGTCTTGCATTCCTTCAATGACAACTTTTGCTCTTTTCTTTGACTGTCCTGCCCGTCACATGGTGATGCTAGCATTCATTTGATTAATGCCATCTTTTGAACTAACATCATACTACACATTACTACCATAATTCAATTCAACTTTGAAAAGTAATACGTAGATAACATCTCCTAAATGTGCATACATATTTTTGGTGCCCCGGTATGCAGTTCCATAACTGGAATGTGGTTTCCATAACAGGAATGGTGTCTCTTTTTCTTGGGAGACTCACCAGCCTGATAACATGACAGCAGATGAGAGAGGGATGGATTCCCTTAGAAATGTTCACATGCAAGTAACAGGTGGCAGTGAATTTTATTGACTGGTACATTAAACCAATAATTTAATAATATTAATTTGCCTTTTCTTAAAATTAGAGGACAGAAAGGTAATTCAATGGATACTTGACCCAAAACCTAAAGCTTGAGCCCAACATTTCCAAGCAGCTCCTTGGCGCCAGTCCATCCCACAGGTCATCTTCTCTCAAGTAACTAACTCTCCCTGCAACTTCCCAATTAAAAATGAATTTATTTGAAATTTGGGTTCTATAATTACATTCAAACTATTCAAAAGGTACAAAAGGTACAACAGTTAGTCTCTCTCATCTCGATGTCCCAACCAACCAGCTTTCCTCCTCAGAGGCAGGGAGTTTCTTGTCACTCCTTCCAGAGATATTCCACGCATATTCAAGCAAACATGTACACTCAGTCCTCCTTCACTGTTCTTTTAACAAACTCTAATATACTAAACTTGGAATTCCGCACCTTGCTTTCCCACTTAAAAGAAGACACTTGCACATTAGCCCTCAAAACCTCCCTCCATATAGCTGCTGCCTTAAGCATCCATTAGCTGAATGTGAACAGCCTCCTACTGGTGGAGGTTTAGGTTATCATCTCTTGCAATTACAAATAATGCAGTAAATTACCTCCAGTCATAGCAGTTTGCACATTTCTTACAGTATCGTGAATAATCTTTCTAGTCGTCCAGGCGGCTTATACCTTAGACTTACACT
Source organism: Lyroderma lyra (assembly GCA_004026885.1). Lineage (NCBI taxonomy): Eukaryota > Metazoa > Chordata > Mammalia > Chiroptera > Megadermatidae > Lyroderma > Lyroderma lyra. The sequence goes on from PVJL010000420.1 coordinate 291,701, forward strand.
GCATTCCTCCTTCTTGGCTTCTATAATCAGGTAGACCACTAAGTCTTGCTGATTTTCCCCTTTTTTTTTTTTTAAAGCACTGTGGAGAGTTTATGATATGCAGGTGGTTTTCTGAGACTCTTATGTGTATCAAGTTGTTTATTTTCACAATGGCCCTGTGAGGTGAGTGCTGCTATTAGCCCCATTTTACAGACAAAAGGCACAAAGAAGGCAAGTAATTTGCCATTCGCACAGCTAGTAGGTAGTAGAGCCAGCATGAACCCAGATATTCTAATTCTAAAAATGCAATGTGAGCCATATGTGCAATTTTCATTTCCCATATCTAGGCAAAAATAAAAATGCAAGAGAAAATTAATTTTAATATTTTATTTAACCCAATATATCCAAAATATTATCATTTCAACATGTGGAACTAGCCACATTTCAAGTGTTTAATAGTCACATGTGGCAAGTGACTACCATATTGGACACTAAAGATCTGGAACTGCTTTAACCGTTCTGATACATCATCTGTCTAACCTAAGACAGGGACACCCTATCTCCCTTTTTCTCCCCACTGATTTCCACCAGTCAAAGCACTCGTAATGGAGAGAATGTTGAGTTAGGAGTTAGCAGATCAAGATTAGAGTTAGACCTGTGACAGTCTTTCAAAACCTCAGTATTTCATCCGTAAAATGGGAAGGAGGAGGAGAAGGAAGAGAGGACCTAACTCGCAGAATTGTTCTGAAAATTAAATGTTAAAAAAGCACTTAACACAATGCCTGGCACAAAATTGAACTCTTCAATAAATATTAATTATTATCATTACTTAGCATTATGGCTCTTTGCTATATATTATTAATTATATATCAAGATAATTCATTGCCTTAATTAGACCATAGGCTGTTAATTCAATTTTTATTTTTGTCATGAAGCAAATAGAAGGTACACACATGGGTGAGGGAAGAGGAATGTCTACTTGTATATTCCAGGCATTTGAGAGACTTTTCATATTTTCTATCATTAAATTGTCATTGACAGCTCTATCAGGTGAAATTCCAATTTCACAGACAAGGAAATGGAGTCCATTAGATGATAAGAAAATTGTCCAGAATATGAAAAGTTTGTAGCTGAACCCATTTCTCTCAGACTCCAGAATTTCTTTCTGCCTCTGGGCTTTATGCACTGTTTTAAGGATTAACAGTAACTAGGATAAAGCCATTTTGCATCTTATACTCAAGTCTTCCAGCTTCTTACAAACACAAACTGAGGCATTTTGTCAATATGTAGTAATTAAGACTACCTCTCAGTAAATCACTATTTCCTATCTCAGCCCACCTAGGTGAGTCTGCCTACTGGCATGGCCTCAAGGACTAAAATTTTAGTATTAATATTTGGAAGAGCTATAAAGTAAAGAAAAAGGATCACAGACCTCATTTTCACAATGCAAAGCACGTGTGCCTGTGATTTACTCTTCATTAAGATCACCAGATATGTGATCACAATTTCCCAAACAAGCACTTTCACCAAAACAAACTAGCTTGTTAAAGTCTGAGTCAGAGCATGGTGTGGTTATGAGGTATAAAGTAATTTCTGTCCAATATAAGCCAACTTTAATTAAAGAATATAGTAAAAAGTATACATGGATTTTGTGCAGTTCATGGATCTTGGTAATGTCCAAATACCACTGTGCACAGGCTATTTTAAGTTAATGGGATCATGGCAAGAAAACTGTCCTTTGCATTTCAGTAATTATTGTGTTATTTCTACATTTGGATTATTACAGTAATCTCCACCTGCTTATTTTTTGCATCAAGAGTTTTCTTTCAGAGTTCATTAGTAATATAGTTTAGGCTTTGGGGAATATGCAGCTGCCATTAATTTTGTTTTTGTTTGCTACTGGGAAAATCATAATTGGAAATTTCTAGCAAGATGCGTAGATGCTCCTATTAAAGAAGTAGTTGGTTTTTATTACGGTTATAATAAAGGAATGATTGAATGACATTTAAGGGGATTTTCCTGAATTCTGCTTGCATATAACTAATGGATTCTAATAAGCTATAAATCACACCTTTGTAATAACAATACAAATATTTTGATGTGTTGCATCATTTTTAAAAAAGCTTAAATTCTTTAGACTGCCACCACCTGTTTGGTTTTTTTTTTTTTTGAGGGGGGGGGGGTTGTCCATCTCTATAGCACACTTGCCTCTCCATCCATCATCCCCAGACTTACATATCAACTACTAAGCAATGGTATCATCAGTGAAATTTTATAGGCATGGCAGCAGCTTGGAATTTCTAAAAAAATTTCTACCCAGAGTTTTTATCTTTGTTTCTAGAACCATTAAGGGTATAATACACCCATGTTCTGATTAGGGTGAGCATCAAGAAAGTCCTCAAAACAAGACTTCAAATAATGTCGGTATAATTTGATAGCAGGTTATCTCAGTCTTCATTATCCAGCTGGAGACCTTTGTTTTAGAGACACATTTCAATCATTTAGGTATTTATCACTGTTGTATCTGGAATCACTGTCAGTTGTGGTCTGTACAGCATCTCTGAGGGAGCAGGCAGTAGGCAGTGTTTGCATCCTGCACGTTTTCCTGTCCAGGAAGGCAGAAAACCCACTGGAAGCATCAGAAGGACTGATGCTCCCAATGCAATTACAAACTGTATCAGATCACCAGGCTCCTTCTCTAATATTCTAAGTTTTTAAATGCCTTAAGGAGGCAATACCAAGCTGCTGGTTTCAAAATTGATAGGAGTCAAGGATATCAAATGCAGGAGTCCCAGGCCCTAGCTTAACTGCTTCTTCCCTGCTTTCTTTGTTGGTTCTGTGTGGTTCTGCTTGGCTATCCTCACAGAAGAGCTTTTTTGAGGGTTCAAGAGAATGACGGTGGATATATTTGTTTATTTTCCATTCATTTCTGGGAACAAGTCTGGTTTCTACTAATTTAATCAAGAAAATAACTTGCTAATGTATTTCTCTCAAGTTAGCAGAGAAAATTTTAGTTGACTCTTATAATTGCATTAACGTCTAAATTATGTCCTCAATATACATAGCAGATCTCACGGGCTAACATTGTAAGTTGATGAATAATATTTCTGCTATAGTTGAGTGAGCAAGTCTTTTTTCTTACCTAACCATTAGAGTTTTGGAATTATTAAAGTAGTTTGGTAACTTTTTGCATTATCTTCTATAGCAAAGAGAAATAAAGGATTGACTTTATTATCCTGATAATTCAGGCAAGAATACATAATCCTTCTTCCTTGTATTAATGTCAGCTCCTTTTCCCATATATAAAAGAAAATTCCATTATACTGGTAATGCTTGGTTGGTTCTCAAAGCTTTAGCTTTTCATTCATGTTGTAACATAGAATAGAAGTTATTAAATGCACTATTTTCTCTGGTCTATTCTTACTAACAAAATAAGTGTTAGATTTTTCATAAAAATAATTAATATGAACTAAATAGATATTAAGACACTTATGAGGGTATATGTGTATTTCTTTTCAAATTTAACCTGAAGTATGCTTAATTATTTAACATTTAAAGGTTTATTAAAACTTAAAAGAATTTCAAGGCTCAAGAAATTATATCCTTACACCGAATTAAGTACTCACTAGTAGATGACGCTATAAGATGAGCCTATCACAACGCCAAATTAATAACACAAATGAAATGATTTGCTGTTATAGCCAATTCATCATTTAATTTTGCTCTACTGTTTTGATGTTTCCTACTAATAAGTACCTTTACTTTCCTTTTTTTTTTTTTTTGAGAGAGAGAGAGATCTTTTCTACGTAATCTGTAACAAAAATAATCAAGCGTAATTGAAGCAGCCCTCCCCTGAAATAGATCATGCGGTTTTCAATTCAGTAGAAGCCTAGTCCATACATAAAATACTCTCTAAGACTGTCTCCATCTTGCATAGGAGGTTTGGTCATTAGAAGTCAAAAGCAATATATTACTCGGATCCACAATATACGTAGAGCCCACCAGACAGGTGATCTGACAGTTCATTACAAGGACAGAAATAGTTCCAAGTGCACTACATGTTGTCCAAAGGTGTTTCAGCTTCCTTGTTCGTTCTTCAATAAGGGGCACTTTCTCTTGGAATTCATGAGGGTATAAATTATAGTAAGTCCAACTAAAAACAGTCTTAATTTTCCAGGTTCACATCTCAAAGAATTTGGGTGCTTTAAATACACAATATAGAAAATTCCAGTTCCCAAATATTTCAATAAGAAATATTTGAATGTTTATGTACCAGGCATCGTGCTAAGCATATATATTATTTTTTTTCTGTACTTACATGAAATAGGTGCTTTTACAATCCCCATTCTACAGATGAGAAACCTGAGAGGTAAAATACTTTGTCCAAGATCTCCAACTAGAGGGGCAGAGATGAAACTTCAACTAGGTCTGCATAACTCAAAGTTTCTGCTTTTAACTTTGAGGTCCAGGAACTACATAAGAAGACACTTTTTCTCCATTTCTAAGGAAGGGGGAAGAGTTGATTTTGGGGAAAGGAGGTAATATAGAGTCCATGATAATTTTACACAGTGAACAAGGAACATCTGGAGGAATGATGTGTTGACAGCAAAAACGATGCCCATGGCACTTGCAAATCATCCTTGCTCTATGGTCTTCAGGGACAAAGTATAACAATTAATGATAAGCTATAAATTTTAATCCTGAATTAGCACCCTATTTGCAGTGATTGGCAAGTAATAAATAAAGTTAAATTCATCATTGCCATAATTTTTTAAAACTAAGCAGTTTTCTTGTTTTTTCCTTCATTAGTCAATTATAAGGATTGTGGATAGTAATGACCGTTTCCACAACAACAGCAAGGAATGGAGAGGGCACCTTCTTTAGGTCTGAATGAATGACACATGACTGTTGTTAGCAAAAAGCTTTAAACATTCACTCTCCATATGGAGAAATTCAAAGTTAGCTGAAATTGCTCAACTTCGCACCTTGAGCAGTGTGATTTTCTTAGACCCAGAGGGAAGAAGACTCTCTGTGTCCAGTTCCTAAGATCTTGGCTGCAATGAAGGCAGAAGAAATTCTGTAAACCACAGCAGGGCTCCAACAAGAGAGTGCTTGTGACAACTCTTGTTATCACAAGCACCCAAAGGGCACAGAGCTGTGTTGCAGCAATTTGGCTAATGGATATCAAGTTATAGGCCCTTCAGATGCTTCATTTAACATATTTTTCTTGTGTGTATACTCTGTGACTAGTACTATAGACATTATATATCCATGCATCACACCTGTGAAATGTCTATAGGTCAAGAAAGTGATGGGAATGTTCTCCCTTCTATCTCACCCCTTAAATAAAGCCCACCCATCTGCCCTTCCCTCCCACAAATGACAGAATAGAACTGGAGATGAATACATGTAACAGGCACATGATATTTCATCATCAAACAGTACTGGGTTGTATAAATTCCTTTCCTATTATGCTTTGAGGTTTTCTCCCAGAAGAGATGGGTCACCCTGTAGAGATCTTTCTTGTTTCTAAACCCTTCAGATCATGAACACTTTGATGGCAGGGACCTATCTTACATGGCCTTGTATATCTTCTGCCTGGCACAGGGAAGGTACTCAATACCTGTTTACTAAATGAATGTTGGTGTGCAACAGGAACATGCACGATCTATCTTAGCAGAATGGCTTTTAACTGTGGATTGTTTTCCTTGACATAAAGTCAGTTGATCATTAGAAACCTGAGTCTTGGTCTCATACAAACTTCCATCTGAAAAAAAAACTGCCCAAACATAAAAGTTACATAAAAAGCATCAATAATTGTGCATCCCAGGATCTTTTAGCTTGGTATCAAAGAGTAGTTATACTGACAGCAAGTGGAGGTTATGGCAAATATCTGATATTTACTTTTTATTCTCATCTTTGTTTAGCCCAGGTGTATGTTATGAACTGCAATGTTTAGCCACATAACGATAATATATAAGGAGATCTTTGTGACATGCATAACCCTAAACAAATCCTAGTTATACAATGTTGATAGACATTTCAAAACTATAAAATTAGGATTATAATGGACTTTTTCCTTCCCTCAAATGCATGCTATTATGCATTGATCTTTATCAAATGGATTTCTCCATCTGCAAGTGTCTTTTCAAAACCTGTCAAGAGAAGTTATGTAAAAATCAACCACTAGATGGAGTGGCATAAGTCCTCAGGAATCAATGTGTCATTCTATTCAGGACATACTTCTTACTTCGGTTGAGCAACTTCTGCTACAATACTTTATGTGTTTTACAACTCATTTAATTAAAACATAAATAAGGAAATATAATTTGGAAGGTTAAAATGATTGTTACTACTGACTACAAAAACTACATTTCAAATTGTTTTTCTGAGGCAAAAGGATATTGAGAAAATTTAATACATTAATAAAAATTAATTGTGAATATTTAGAACTCTGCCTCAAGAAATTAATTAAGAATAAATAAAGGAAAGTAGTTCTACTGAAAATGGACGATAAGTTTACACCGAGAGTAAGAAGGGCATGTCTCAGGAGCCCAAAATCAATTCTAATGATAAACTCAACTAATTTCTATTTTATACAAATTTGGTCTTCCAATTTTCAAATATGAATCACTAACACAGGTCATAACTCTATGATGAAAAAAGAATGGAAAATTGTTTTCTATTATTACAGGAGCTAAATTGGAATATTTCACAAGACAAGAGAGTATTTGTTCAAATACTCATTCAAATTGAGGCTATTGTAGCTTTCTAAACAATTCAATTTCCTTCCTATCATTTTCTTGCTGGAATAATTTTAAATAAGTTTTGATGGTTGTGAAAATCCAGGAATCCATTCAGACGTGATATTAAGAACTAGGTACTCACGTACCACCTACTGTAGTTTAAATGTTAAATAAAAACTTTTCAGTGTGTACTAACAATGTAAGATATAAGCAGAGAAATATGTTTGCAAGATGCAAGCAATTATGTACAAACAGAACTTAAAGAACTAGGTTTCAGTAAAGATACAAAATATGCCTTGGAAATGTAGTTATGATTAAGAAGGAAGTATACAAAATAGATGCAACAGAATTTTTATGCCACTGAGACCATGAGGTAGTTCTGTTGTACTCATTCAAGGTCAACTCCTTCCTAAGATTTGCATGATGCAATTATGCAATTTTGTACAGAGCTGAGTAACTGAAAGTAACAGGAAAAAAAATGGCATGAAGATAAAGAATTAGGAAATGAGATTGGTGAGAACAGGCTGAGAAATTTCATTGTACATCTTAAAGAATAGTCTGAGAAGTCCCACAGCAGCTTATAAGCACATGAAGGGGTATTTTATAGCCAGTGGCTCTCAGAGAGTGGCCTCCAGCAGTTTCAGCATTACCTGGAAACTTAGGTGAAATGTAAATTCTCAGGTTCCACCTCAGATCTACAGAAACAAAAACTCTAGGGCCGGGGTCCATCTATGTTTTACAAGGCCGCCAGGAGATTCGAACACCCTCTAAAGTTTAAAACCGTTGTTACCAAGATTATGGAGACCTATGAAAAAGACTTAACAGTTGGAGGAATAGAATTTACCTTCAAGAAGAATTGAAGTTAGACAGCAAGGAAGACTATTCTATGAGTATAGGTTTTTAGATCATAGAAATGGATTGCTAAGTGAACCTGCTCATGATTAAGCAGTCTCTCACAGATCTTTAAAGTCAAGGTATTTCTATTTGATTGGAATAGAATAATGTAGTCTAGCCTAAAAATAAGCATAAGGAGTGGGGAACCTCTCAAAGATTTTTAGCCTACAAGTTAGGGCTCCTCTGCACTTTTTCAAGAAACTCGCTGTTATATAGTTTGTCCAGCAAAGAAAAATAGCTTCAAGATGTAATATCTAAGTGCCCAGTAAGCAGACATAAATTAAGAACTCCACACCATTTTCTCTTACTTCTATTAACAAAGTCTAGGTAAAGGTTCATAGGACTGCTAGCCATTTCTTTCAACACCACTGTTAAGGAGCCCATGGTTACTAAGCATAAATGAACAGGAAGAAAGTAAAAGTAGTTAACATTCCAATTTTTTTTTAAAAGATGGAAATGTTTCTGTTTTTGTTCTTCTGTTCCCAAATCCATAAAATAATATATCACAGGAGATAAACCCCCCAAAATGACAAATTAAAATGGAAATTTTGCAGGAGGCCCAAGTAATGCAGATCCACTGCAAATTATCTTACAGAACTACCCTGTAAATTATGCAATTTACACTGCTTATAGATGGCAAGTATCTTTTAAAAATACTTAAAAGTTGTAAATATATGGAAATATATCCCAAAGTACTAAAGTGTATGATTCTGAGCAGATTGTTCCCTCTCTTAAATATTTCATCAATAAAAATGGATCATAAATTAGTCATAACTAGTTTCCTTAGCTGATGACTAAAATCATTCAGAGATTTCCCCCTTTTTTAAAATTTGTAAGAACACAGATATAATTTCTAAAAGTAGCTATACATTTTCCAAAGTCATATTCTCACATATGCAAAGATACAGAATTCTTTGGACAATTTTTTTGCTTACTTTGGTTATGTGTTAAGTTGTTTAGTTTTCCTTTTTCTCCACATGCATATTGCTTGCTCACCACAACTTATATAGAAGCTAGAGAAAACATTTACAAATTCTAGTAGCAACGCATTACAATGTGTTGAAAATCTGGTCCATTTAACAACCCACACCAGAATAAACTAAAACACAACATATCATAGTGGCATTAAATAAAGTCTCTCTTGTAAAGAATAATCAAGTTGATTTATTTTTAAATATAGCTGAGTTCAAAACAAGCAAGAGTGACAAAAGCACACTACTTAGGATGTTGGTTCAAGTGCTATATTAAAAACATCATTTTTAGCCTCTTGACCAACAGAAATCAATGTTATAAAACTTCCTAGTACACATGTCCACATATGAAAGTAGGAATTTGTTTTTTAAAAGCATAATAAAATTTGCCACCAATTTAAAGGTGCAACTCCGTATAAGAATTTATAGAACTCATATTGATTCCAACTTTCTTCTCTAATTATATGGTCTAAACAAAGAACGGATGAAGGAATGATAAAGGAAAGAGGGGAACCTTCCCATTTCAACATAAACTTTGACAAACATTATTTCTTAATTGCATTTTATTTTAATTATCTTTAAATATACTACTGACATGTACAGTGTGTGAAAGCATTTGCCAGTATACTCAGCTACCACAACAGATTGCCTGGCAGATCTTTGAAATATGCCTCTGCTTTTCTTTAAAAAGCAATAGCATGGAATTTGCTAGTAGGAATAAAAAAAATTGATATTACATTGCCAAATTTAGGAAACTATACTGCACTTTATCTCCTGAAGTTAAAAAACAATTTAAAATGCTATTCAGAGTTGATAATGGTGGGAAGGAACCAAGCCAAAGATATCAAATTCCTATTCAACGAATCCAAATTCTAAATAATTATGAATCTAAATTAGAGTGGAAAAATGGGACATTAGATAATAAAATTTTTAACTTTTAGGGGAAAATGATTTGCCATCTGTTAGGAAAAAAGGGAACTTAAATTAATGCATCTTTGTTGCATTAAAAAAGTGTAAAATCTACTTTAGGAATCTTATTTAAAAATACAGAATATAATGCAATGGCACAATGGGTTAAAAAGGAGTTAGCTAAAAAATATTGATTCCCACCTAACTAGTCTCAGCTCACATATTCAAAAACAAAAGAAAACAAAGCAAACAACAAAGCAAAACTCTGAAAGCTTTTCTAAAGTGCAGGTGTGAACATTTCACCAGCTGAAGCTCAAACAGAATTCACAATATTCTGGAACAACTACTATGGACCATTTACTCAGGTTTGGTGAGTAAACAATCCTTTCCTCAAAAACCTATTCAAACGCAACTAGGAACCTGAAGAATTCCATGGTCACTAAGTTACACAATTAACTTGTCCAAATGAAACTTTTAAATTAAAGGATAGCTCAAATTTGTACATTAATAATCTATATAAAGACATACGGAAAATATCAATGAAAACTAGATCGAGAATATGTTTGTAATTGCAACTGTCCTAGAAAACTTGTTTATAATGAGATACAGTACTTTATTTTATTTTATTTTATTTTTTGCTTTTTGGTATGTGAGTAGTTCCCTGGCTGGGAATCGAATCCAAGCCACAGCGCTGACAGGGTCAGCGCCGAAACCTTAAGCCACTACACCATCAGGGAGCTCCCATTTATTTTCTATGAGATACCTTGTTCAGTGAAGAAACATGACCTAGGAAAATTTTTGGTAAATATTTTATGTTACAAACTAGAGGTAATCACAGCGATTACTTTATGTAGTAGTTTTGACTTATTATTTACTGATATGTCCTAAACATATCTATTATCCATGCAGGCCTTTTGAGATAGAAGTTCCTAACATCAAACCATTTGAATAGTGCCAAGAGAGGCATATAGTGCCTCTAAACCACTAAACACAACCCTCCCTTTTCCCCCACCTCACAAATTTCCTATAGCTGTAACTTACTTGTGATAGCATTATAATGTGTTATATGCAACAAATATTACTATGTTAATATGCACTTTGTGATGTAGAAATAACTTTGGATATTTTCTTTCAACTTTCTTCCCCCAAATAAAAATAATCAGCAAGATTGGTGAAAACTGTGTTAAACCCATCAATTAATGTTTATGATAAAACTATAATCAAATGTGCTTATGTCCATCCTGGCATCTTTGCAAGATTCTTAGAACACATGGGACTGGAATAGATCCCACTACCTTGGAAAACAAGAATAGCCTTGTTTTGATTCAAGATAGATACCTCCTTTTGCCTTGAGTTTTCAGTGCCTATCTGTATAGCTGCTACCTGTATAGCTGCTATTTAAAACCTGAATTACATGTTTAAATATAGAAAGGTAGCATGTCTAATTTTTTTGGTCATGATATATGTGTACATCTATGAAAAAGTTTGTTCATACCTACATATAAAAGTATGTTTATATATCCAGTCATCTAAATTTATGCAGTATAAAATTATATATATATATAAAATTATATATATTAAAATTATATATATTAAAATTATATATATTAAAATTATATATATTAAAATTATATATATAAAATCATATATATATAAAATTATATATATATATAAAATTATATATATATATATTCTGGATAACATCTATTGCTTCTTTTAGTCCAGAAAATATCTGAGAGAAATCTGAGTTGATCTATATGTTATAAAGTTAATCTTACCTAATTAAATGGTTATTAAAACATTTAATAGTAATTCAGTGGTGAAGTGTTGAATCCTCCACCCCTAAAAGACAGCATTCATGAAGTTATAATATGAAATTAACATTACTTCCTATAGGGCAGGATTAGGGAAGAGCCAAAGATCCAGGGGGAGAAGTATGTAGTTAAAATTTTGTCAACATAAAGTACATTAAATGGTTTTGATTGCCTGTTATTCTTTAACTTCTCCACCAATCTTCAGTCAAGAAAAGTGAAATCAACAGAATTTGCATTTCCTCAAACATACATATGCAATCTATAAACCTGGCCCCAGCACAGTTTTTCAAACAAAATTAGGTCCAGGTTTTTTCAGAGTCAAAAGCAGAATTATAAATAATTTAAACCCAAAGGCTGGATTCACTCTAACTAATTTGTCATTCAATAAGACAATGATGAATGCAAACATAGAAGAGGCAGACTTAACAGTGGTGGACACACAGCACCCTGTTTCTGCAGGAACGACAGCTCCCTGTGTTCTTCATGCAACTGAGCTAACATAATTACCCCCCAGAACAACAGGCAGCAACCTAAAGGACAGGCTCCATCTTACTGACCAAATTCAAGATGCTATAACCAAATCAAATCTCATTTTACTTATCATGTGTTGTTAGGGATTTCCAAATTCAATTTATTACTTTCTTTTTCTTTCTTTTTTTTTTTTTTTTTTTTTTTTTTTTTTTTTTTTTTTTTTTTTTTTTTTTTTTTTTTTTTTTTTTTTTTTTTTTTTTTTTTTTTTTGCAGCATTCCTGGAGAGCGAATTATGGGAAATAATCCCCTTCCTTATTAGACCAACTGTTTTCTGGGAAGAAACATTTGGTAAGCGTGGTGAACTATAAACTGCTATTGTAAGTTGCATTTCATAATAGTTTATTCTTATACAGCACAGTGTTCTAATTCTAATTCCAAACACTAATAGGTAAAACAACCAAGGAGCCTGCCTAAATTTCCTGATGGTTAATGTTAACTCTGAGTCAAAGCAAAGAAGAATGTCACACAACTGTTTTGAAAGAGTTTTTCAGGCTTTGCCATAGTAATTAATAAGCTGACACTGCATGCTAAACACTTATCAACACTAATCAATGGGGCTGCTTCTTTCTTGAAAAAACAGGTAAACCTATTCAAGGAGTTTTCTTTTGAAATAGGCTGTAATATGCCACAAATATAGTGATTCTTTTAGAGAATTTCATTCCCAGCAGTTTCATGTTGGTAACATTTAACAATTTCACTATTTTAACATTTTGAAATGCCAAAAAGAACACACTGATCCTGCAGCTAGGCTTATTAGAGAAGAACAATCTCACAGGCGAGACAGGGAGGCACGCAGTCCACTGGGAAAAGGGTAACAGAAAAAAGACAGAAAACAGTGGATCACAAACAAAGCCGAGCACTACTTCAACGTGAGATCGAATTTTCACCAGAATGGAAAACTTCACACACCAAATTAAATGCTATCACCCATGGTTTATTAAAGGGACGAGGTATAACATTCTCTTTATATGCACATATACTGATGCTATCTACTAAAACTGGGCATGATTATCTAATTTGCCTTCCTAACAACGAGTGTGCAAGCATAGTCATTTTATTTTTGAAAGGTCAGAATTGAGCATTTCCCCCCAGTGGCATCATTTTACCCTCGTGGAAACATAGGAACACAATGAGACCTCTCCCCATCAGACACTTGATACATACCTCAGTAAAGACTGCTCCTTGTCTGGAGTGGAGACATCTTTGTAACAAAAAGAGTCCTTTTACAGTAAATTCTTTTGATAACCTAAAATGGATTAGTTTTTTAAAAGCGTGTCCATCCTCAAGCCTCCTGCCCAACTATGGTAATTGCTGTTGTACCTACAAAGAACCACCTGCAGTACACAACATTTAAAATTCTGGAGGTGTGTGGATATTGTTCATGTATGGAAATAATCACAAAATGATTTGTCTCACTTAAGAAACTATACATGACCTTTTATTATGATAAAAATGCTCTAAACTGAGTTAGACAGTGGGGGAAGGGGTATGAGTACCAGGAAAAAAAAGGGACAGAGCAAAATCAATCAGTCTATCTTCCCTTGCAAACTGTCAGTAGGGTGGGATTAGAAAAGCAACACTTTAAATCAGATAAAGTCCTAAGGGAACCTTAAAGGTTAGCTGCTCTGAGCTTTTCAGTATTCTGCAAAATAGATTGATAGCAGTGGTCACTCCACTAATACTCAATGTCCACTCAGTTTCTACTAAGAAATTGCAATTTCCCCATTGTTCAAAAGATATTAACTTGGTAATTAAAAAAAAAAGGAGAAGTTATGGGACCCATAGAGGTATCTTTCACCACCTTTAACAAAGCAGTAAATCTGTTCTAATCTCTTATTAGATTAAATGCCCAAGGATGCTTAATATATCAAGAAAGCAACAATAAAGGCAAGAAAAGCACTTATTTGAAAAAAAAAAAAAGGTGAGAGACAAAAAGATGAATAGACAAGTACATTTTTTTTCCTCATCTGTTCAATTTAAAACTAAAATAAGAACCATGCATGTTGCTTTTAAACTTTCAAATGATCAAAGGACAGTTTCTCAAGTCCATCACAGCAAACACATTTGCATTCAGAAGGTGATCCATTTATGATTGTGAACCTTAGCAATATTTTTTAAAAACACATCAGCTCTTCTCAGCTAATGGCTAATTCTGAGTTAAATGATTCCAACAACATTCAAATTTAGGTATTAGTTACATGCCCAGTTATTTTTCCTCAAAGAGTGGTTCTGGTACCTATATTTTTCTATACCAAAAGTTTATTATTTGACATGCATTTCTTTATATGACATTTAATATTTTATTTTAGCCAGTTTCTAGGTTTGGTGCAGAGATCGATGTATAGGTGATAGGGTTTATAAACACTAGACACCAACTCAAGCGCCTGTTTTTCAAACATGCACAATTACACATTTTTCACAGACATCCGTGTATACAGACAGTCAGGTGCACCCAGATTCAGTGACTAGTAAATGACAGAAACCTCCAGAAGTAGCGCAGACTACAGTTAACAGGCTGGGGCTACACAGCTAAGTAAACACCCATGCACGATTCACTCACATGGAATATGAACTCCACGATGGAGACTTGGGGACCACACTGGTCAGTACCGGAGGGGTCAGGAGTCTGAAAAAGTATTTCCAAACGCAAGTCAACCAGGTCTTACCCTTCACATCCCCTGGTTCTCGGGGCAGATGCTCCCTCGCCACCTCTTGCCCAGCGCAGGGGCAGCTTCTCTGCTAGAACGAAACGTCCCCCCCAGACTCCACGGAGAGCTCTGCAGGGAGCGGAGGCGCCCCCCACCCCCAGGCCAGGGGAAGGCACTGGCGCCGCGGGAGCCTAGAAGAGGCGGAGGCGGAAAAGAAGTGGAGAAGGAAGGGTGACCACAGGAGTAGCGGGAGAGAGGCGGCGCCGGCGCTGGGATCCGCGCGAGGTAGGGTGGGGTGGAGCGGGGTGTGCCTTAGTCCGTCGGTCAGTAAGTCAGTCGGTCCACGCTCCCCGCGCGCCGGCGTGCCTTGCCTGTGGCGCCCTTCCGCGACAAGGACCGGGACTGGCGCCCCCTGCGCTCCCGCAGCCCGCGAGCCTCGCCCTTTCCCCGGGTCTTCACTGGGTCCTCCCGCTCGTCCCGCCTGGCCCGGCGTGGGGCCGTCCGTCTCCGCCAGCCCGGGCGCCCGTCGCCTCTCCCAGCTCTCACGCTCCGTCTGTGGCTCCCTCTCGCTCCAGTCCCATTTATGAAGCGCGGTCCCATCACGTGTTAATGAGCCTTTGTCCTGCCCTGGCAGCGGCGGCAGCACAGACCCCGCCGAGGGAACTGCGCGGGGAGGGACCCGCGCGCGGCGCTCAGCGGCGCCCGAGGCTTCAAACTTTGCTGGCGCCGGGCACCCGCCGCGGCGCGGGCCCCGGGGCCAGAGGGGACGAGCCACTCCGGCCCGCGCCACCTACTTCTCTTTCTCCTCTTCCCCCACGGCGGCCGCTGTCCCGGGGGCCCCCACTGCCGGGAACTGGCTCTCCTCCCGGATACTCTCACACCCTGGCCGTGCCTGCGCCGTCCCCAACCTCGGGGACATTCATCACGAGCGCCCCGGCGGCGCCTACACCTTGCGCGGGGGTCACGTCTGGGGCAGCGGGCTGAGCCGGAAGGGAACGGGGGGCGCAAAGGGGGAGGCCGAGGCGCCCCGGGCCCGGGGGTGCGGCCTCGAGCCCCATTCCCAGTTACCACGGGCCGCCCCCGCTGTGGGGAGCAGCCAGCCGGGCCCGGAGGCAGGCGAAACCCTGGGACCGCGCCGCGCAGCCCTGGAGCCGTTCGCTACCTGGCGGCGGCCGCGCGGCTACCTGTCCTCCACCCTCGGGGCACCGCCTGGCTTCGCGCCAGGCGCCTGCTCCAGCTGCGGTCCCCGCCCGCCGCGACCGCTAGGGCGCACCCCGCTCGCCCGGCCCAGGCTGCGAACAGTTGGACTCCGTAGGCGGCTGGCTCTGCGCCTCCCTGTCCGGCGCGCCGCCTCCCCAGCCGACCGGGGGGCCCTCGCCTCGCACCTTCTCGCTGGAGGAGGACGCCCCACTCCGGGGCCGGGCGGGCGGCGCCCGAGGCTCCGGGGCCGCCGCCGTAGGCGCCTGGGGATCCGCGGTGCGCCCGGCGACCGCGGCAGGAATTAGGGGACAAGCTCGTTAATTGGTTCCGCTATCAGCCGCCGTCTGCCTCCCGTGTGCACGGATCAAGCCTTAATTGGTCTTTACATTTATCATGGTTAATAGCCAACCTGCAAACAAGCCCCTGCCGCTGCTTCAGCAGAAAAGTCGACCCCCCCCGCCCCACGCGCCATCCCTTTCTCCCCCGGCTCAGGCAGAGCAGTGGCGGTGGCAGTCGTGGTTAGACATCTTTCTCTCTCCTGACTTGGGTCGGGGGATAACTGCATGTTTTCCACCTGATGGAGCCACGCCACTCTGGCCCCAAGAGCCCCGCAGAAGGTACTTGGTTCGGGTCCCAGCCCTCTTCTCCGTGGTCACTTAGACGTTCGTTTTTAAGACACCTCGCCAGGGATCCGGCAAATTGTGTCCCAGTCCTCATCCCTTATCCTGTGTAGTACCGACCTCCACTCTCTTCTCTCCCAAGCCCAGACCCCAACAGCAATTGTAGCAGATCTGGTCCCCATATTTGAACTATTAATACGTGCTGAGAATCCGGAATAGCAGGCCTTTGGAGGAAGGGAGGGAAATTGGTGGGGAGGAAGCCCAAGCTTGGTAAGTAGAGTCCTGGAGGAGGAAAGGCTGTGAGTGCCTTTTGTAAACATCAGGCCAAATCATAGAAAGACTTCCTGCAGAGCACTACTTGTCTTTGAAAATCCCCCCAGACTACTTTAGGTTAGGAAAAAAAAAGTATTTCCCATTTCTCCATCAGGGAAAGGGCCATTTGAGATAGATTCCACAGCTGAAATGTTCATTTCTACTAGGCAGATGAAATCCGTTATAAATAAAGATCTGATGGACCCATGGATAGATGGAAGAATGATTGATCGATAGGTAGGTATGGGTAAATGTGGAATGAGCACTGGGCATTAAACCTGAAACCTCCACAGGCTCTACTTAGTCACAAGAAGCCATATGCAGGCCACCTCCGCTGCTGAGACAGCTGCCTTTAGAGATTTATAAGGGGCGTGCCAGAGGCTTCAGCATCTCTTGCCTTTCTTTTTTTTTTTTTTTTCTTTTAGGGGTCATGGTTGTTAGATTTTACCTTCACCTCACACCTTTGGCAGGAGGAAATATTCACAGTTTTGTCTTCCTTGTGACCTTCCAGATTCTAGTTTCACAAGTGGAAACTGGACATGAAGTAACTTCGAAGTCTCATTACTTCTTGGTATCCCAGGTTCAAATTACTGCTAGTGATTAAAAGGAAGGCTCTAGGCAGCTCTTCTGGCTGTGATGAGGACATCTTTCAGGCAACAGGATTTCACTTGGGTGTTGCACCCTCCCCTGAGCCACATGACCTGTGCTCTTGGGGTGGTTGATGTGTTTAGCATCCCTCAGATACACAACTCTGACATATGCTGGGGGTTCCCCTGTTATGACATTCTCCCACTCTTCAGCTTACCCCGTGGTGGCCAACTTCAAATGTGAAGGTGGGAACCATTAATAACCTTAAAAGGAACTCCGTGGAAAACTCCTATTTCAACTGAGCCACACCAACTTTTGTTTTTTCATAAAAAAAGGAGCGATCCAATTACCTTAAATATCTCTAAATCACCCCAAATCTCTTTTGATGGATGGTGACTTCTTCACTGAATTCTATGAAATTCCAAGCAGAGTTTTGAGAGGGTATCCAGGAAGGCACACATACATCCAAATGGTTGGAAGTCTATTTGTTGAGTGACTGGCCCGAGTGACCTGTGGACAGAGCCAGTCATTAAAAATCTAATCAACTATCTATAACTGTTTAGCCTATTATTCTGTTGTTCGGGGTTGGGGTAAGGCTGGAGTCTGACAGCTGGTGAATTGTACTGCCTTTTCATTTGGAACTCAAGGATAATGCTCAGTAATGGAGTCAAAATTTGACTTGTGACCTGGCATTTTATCACCACAAGTGAATGTTTTGTTGAAACTGAGAGAGTTATTATGTTGTTTGGAAAATGCTGTTCTTGTGGACATGCTTATAGGTTTTTTAAAATTTAAAGTGTGTCCTGAGCTCATCAGGGCATTACACTGCCGGTCAAAGAGCTCCCATACTTTTCCTTCAGAGGTGGAAGAGGCAGACAGTAGATAGTATGAAAGCAAGATGCTCTTTAGTGTCATAGAGTTTACACTTTGCAAGGATCACCTTTATATGGGAGGAAATGATTTCATTTCCACATGTGGTTGGCCTTCCACAGTGTTCCTGAGAGAGGCAGCAAGAATGACAAATGCATGCTGTCAACGTTCCTATTAGGAACATTATATTGAAGGCACACATACATTTAACACAAGACATTGACTGGTCATTGGTCATCACAAACCTAGGTTGAATTTGAACCCATGACCTTCTGGAGAAAGACTGTGGCAGCTCCTTAATGGGCTTCACTAGTCCCTGAACTGTTACATGTGAAGCTGTCTGGCTTTTTAGTTCTTTATCCTTTTAAAATTAGAAAAGGGCTATGATGAGCCAATTTACTGCTGTTCTGTGTAATTTAGGTTATTCATTCAGTGAAATGTAGAGGATGAGAGCACAGCTAAGGATGCGTATCTCAACTTCAAAGTAAGATCTCATATTCCTGCCAAAGTGTAACAGTTACACTTGACATAGACATTGGAGAAGTGTGTTCTGCCTCCCTGAGATAGCTGTTGATCCAAAAGGAGTTGTGATTTAACGTTTCTTTTTCCACTTGTTATGGTTGGTCATGTCTCTCTCCCACTCTCCAAGGGGATGGTGTGTTGGGAATGATGAGTAGTAATTTCCTGGTTTGGAAAGTGGTGAAACAAAAACATCACTCTCTCAGAGTTTTAGGAGTTCTGAGTCTGGCTCTCATGTTTTATTTGGTATTTTAGGTGTGATGCTCACACCACAGGACTGGAATGCGCACTGATTAAAGACATTTTCAGAATGATATTATGACTACACGATTTCATTCTAATTCAGAGCATTGCTGTAGAGTTTTGACAGCTGTTATCCACTCTTTTTTGACGCATTAAAACATTTTGTTTTTTAGTGGCTCTACATTGCTAGATGAGAATATGCTTTTTCATTTCCAGTCTAAAGGACAAGTGTTAGCAAGCTGGCAGACCAGGCTGGGGCTTTGTCATCCTGAGCTTGAGATCTGAAATGTTTGCTCACGAGATGCTCTACCAGTGATGCAAACAACCCAAAGAACCTCCCATACCACTTCTGCGTGTTTCTCAAGAGCTACGAGCTAGTGATGGGAAATGACATTCTTTTTCACTCCATCATCAGAAATTGAACTTCATAAAATCTGTTCTAGGTGAAAAAGTTGGTTGCCAGGGCAGAGAAAGAATGGATGAGGAAGGAAGGACGATGGGCTTCTTTGACCTTGGGGGACCCTGTGTTACATTAGGCACAAAGAAAATCACTGCCATTTCTCAGTGATCTTCCTATATAACTAAACACATGCTCATTAGGGCTTTTTCTTCACCTTCTCACCGTCTTTCATTAAACCCCAGTCTTTAATGTCCCAGCTGAGCAGCAGCAAGGAAGGCTGAGAAATGACAGGAAGGCATTTTTCCTTTGTTCGTATGTTTTGTTTTGTTTCTCATCACCAAGCAGAGGATTGATAATGAGGAGATGGATCATCCTTTCATTTCAAACCATATGAGGAATATGTTCTTACAGATAATAAACAAGCACATAGTGCAAATAAGAAGAGCGAGAAAACAGGTTAATAAAGCTTTGGTTCCCTCCTGATTAAACCCTTGCAAAATAGTCATCAAAACTCTATAATTGAAAAGGCTAAAAAATTATATGTCTAAATATTTTATTTTAAAAAATAGGGCAAGCAACAGCAGTGTTACATCAAAATATGGCAAATAATAGAAAAATAGCACTAAAAGACATGTACTTCTTAGACAGTCACTTGGCCGGCCTTCTGAGTAAACTCTCTTCCTCGTATTCTTCATGGTTTTTGCAACTTCCGGTAAGAACTTAGAAAAAGAAATGGCCACCTCTCTTAGGTTATGAGAATGAAATGTCATGATAAACACAAAACTTAGGTTCTCAATAAATAATAGTTGTTTTTATTTCTCCTGCTACTGCTGCTACACTGTAACTGCGTCTCTATTAAATTTCTGGGAGGACAGCTGTATAGCTGGTCATTCTTTACGTCTCAAAACACAGGGTGGACACTGAATTATAAATAAAGTATACGTGTTTTGAGGATTTCTTGGGGCTCAGCTGGACTTCTTTGCTGTTGCTCCCATTCTAAACAGATGCCGTGGATTATCTGCTTTACACAGTGGTCTGGATATACTGATACCTTGAGGAGGCCCTGTTATCTACTCCCTGCAGTTCACTAACTTTTTCCTTGAAATGCATCTGCCAGTACAAATGAGAATTGGCAGAAGCCAATGGGGTGTATTGTTAATCTGCAGGTTCATTGTTGTCTGTTGCATGCAAAACATGTTAAGAAACAGGTACAGCTCACATTTTCTTGTTTCAACAACATTGAAGAATTGAAAGTTTCATATTATTTTCCAATTCTTGTTTAAAGAACTATTTAGACAGGCTGTAGGTGAGACTTGGGAGCAGAACATCTGTGGATATAGATTTAACCCCTAGCTATGACACTGATTACCCAAGCAATCACTCAGCATTTCTAGACCTCACTTTTCTATTCTGTGAATGAGAATAACACTAATCTGTCTAACTTCTTTTACACAGTCCTGGAAACTGTCTAATAATATAATAAAGGTAGAAACACATTGAAAAAGCTTCAAGAAAATTTCAATGAAATACTTTATTATCATTAATAATTTATCTGATGTCATGGTCCACTGATTTCTTAGTTGTATCAAATTACCTACAATATTTTAATTATTCTGCTCATTTCAAGAGAAAGCAATAAACAAATTGTGAATCTTAGAGCTTTGAAGGCATTGATTTTGTATCTGAGACCCAGAGAATAAGATGCTAATAACCAAGTTGAAGACTCTTAAACATCCTACGTAATGGATGATTTCTGATGTTGAAAGGAATTTCAGTTCGTGGCAAGATGATACGTCTCCTAAAGCTGGTAGATTGCTGGAACTAGCAGTGGTTATTACTACTGCATGCTACAAGTTGTTGCTTACTGGGGGTTACTTTTTCAAATCAAGAGGACATAGTTTCTTTTCACATAGAAATTAAGAAAAGATGTGATGTATCATCTTTTTTTAAAATGTCATTTTCCTCAAAATTGGTTGCTGAGTGTTAAGACTGCGTCACTCATGTTCTCCCTATAGTAGTTCTGAGTAAATAAGGGTAACTTCATCCCTGTGTTCAGGCAGCAGTGTCAGGCAGCAGGAGAACAACAAGCGGAAGGGGAGAACTCCCATGCAAGAATTTAACTTAGAAGCTGTGTATTTGCCAGATATGATCTCATGTATGCACTCAGTGCAAGAGGCTAGAAAAAGAAATCATGTGACACTTTTGTAGTGTCAAAGTTAGTTAAAAATATACAGGGGGAAATGAACCATCAGTAAATGTCATTTTTTAAAAAAACTACTTCAGTTCTGAAGTTTTCTATCATGATCTGTTATGAGGAAAATCCTAATGTCAAGGCCACACCTCCAGTACTCTGAAACACTCTCTCCTTTGTCACCTTCTAGAGGAAGGCCTTCTTTCCCCTTCTTTAGTTCTTTCTCCCTTTAATAAATGTTTTGTTAATTAGAAACTCAGTGAGTGGGCAGGTGGAAGATAGAGGGAAGGAAAGAAAAATAAACTGAAGGAAAAAAGAAACAGGAGGAAAGTAGAACATGAGGAAGATTTCTCAAGAATATTTATGTCTCTAAGAGTCTCTTAAATACGAAAAATGAGGAACTTGAGATGGTATGTGAAATTTGTGATTTGACACTTTGCCTAATATGAAATAATAATAGTGCTCAACTTTCACAGGCAGCCCCAAGATTCTGACTTTAGAGAATATCTGGCGTCTTCTGCTAGGCAGCCCCTGACATTCATTTCTGCTCTAAAAGACCTCAGAGAAAAAAAATATCCCTGAAAGAGCATACTGAGACAGAGAGTGGATATTTAATTTTATTTGATTAGGAAATGAGTCCAAGATAATGCCAAGACAACATCTTTTACTGACATCCCAATAATATGTTGGGGCTAATGTGCTCAATTTGATTAGGTCAGTTAAGCAAACCATGGATTCATTACTCAAGTTGATCATTTCATTCTCAGCTCTTATTACTATTTTTGAGTAAAAATAGTATTTAAAAACTACTGTTTAAACTAAAGTGAAACACGTTCACTATAATAAAACACACCATGTGAAAGAGAGTAAAAAGTGAAAGACCCCACCCTATACCTCCATCTTCCAACTTTTTATCTAAAAGTATTTGCTGTTAAGTGTGTCGTAATTCTTTTACACATTGTTTGTATATATGCTAATTGGTTGAGTGAATTAAAAGACAAAATCCTAGAAATGGAATTTTGGAATGTAAGTTTTATGGAGTTCAACTGTTAAAAGAAGATTGTATACTGAGCCCTTTAAATTGACATGCTCAACCCATATAAACTCATTGCTAGAGGTAAGTGACCATCCATTCTGGCCCCATTTCTAAGATAGAGGACTGGGCTAGCTCCAAGATGATAGACCGGTACTGCCCCTGAGGGCTTTGGAAGTTTGTAGGAGAAGGGGTAGTTTGTTATCACCATGATAGGGAGAGTGGAATAAGGGTTGAGACATTAGACATTTTGCAATGCATAGGACAGTCACACACACAATTAAAGATCATCTGTGTTCCATACAACTTGCAAATGTTGTATAGGGCATTCATGTTGGTGAGGAACCTTTATTATTCTGGACTCAGAGAATTAACTACATTTTACATATAAATCCATTCAAATTTTTGTTTGTGTTTTGTTCTCATGTTTTTAATATATGTTGAAGTATCCAGCAATGCAACCACCATATAAAATGATAATTAAATACTCTGGAAATTGCATCCCTGTGGCATTTAAGTCCTAAACCAACATGTCTTCATTGTAACTAGTGTATTCGCCGTGATTCTAGGTACAGAGGGTGCCAAAAAGATGTATATGCATTTTAAGAAAAGAAAAAATGTGTTAAAATTGTAATACTCAATATATACCGGTAACAAAAGATGTATACAAGTCATATCTGACTTCTGCAGTTACAAGAGGTGCTCAGAGTGGTCACCATCAGCATCCAAAAATGCATAGATAACATCTCTTAAAATGTGTATACTTTTTTTGGGACCTCAGCATAGTCTGACAAGGCCACCACTACGCTCAAGCTTATAAATAATGATATGTGTAGATATTGTATAAATAATTTTCCTTTGGTTATTTCCATATTTTATTTAAGGTGGTATGTTAACTTTTTTATGAAGCATGTATGTAGTAAATTATGTATGAATTTAATTTCACTTTAGTTAAAATTATACAATAGTTACCCCTTATCTGTGGTTTGACCTTCTGTAGTTTCAGTTACCTGCAACCAACTACTGTCTGAAAATATTAAATGAAAAATTTCAGAAATAAACAATTTATTAGTTTAAAGTGCTTGCTGCTTTGTCCTGAGTAGCGTGATGACATCTCGCCCTGCCTTCTCTGCCCCACCCAAGACGTGAATCATTCAACCTATCCCTGACCAGTTAGGCACTTAGTTGTCAGATCATTGTTGCCGTATCCCAGTGCTTGTGTTCAAGAAACCCTTATAGTAGCCCAACACTAGTTCACAATACCTGTGTCACTCACCTTACTTCATCTCATCATGTTGACATCATCTCATATCTTCACAAGAAGAAGGGTGAGTAAAGTACAAAAGATATTTTGAGAGAGAAAGATGATAGTCACATAACTTCCATTACAGCAGAAGCATACGTCATTTTATTGTGCTTTGCTTTATTGTACTTCACAAGTATTAGATTTTTTACAAATTTGAAGGAAAGACCTTCCACCAGCAAAAAAGATTACAACTTACTGCATTATGGTACTCACTTTATTATGGTGGTCTGGAATGGAACCTCCAGTATCTCCCAGGTATATCTCTGTATTGTTATAATTGTTCTGTTTTATAAATTGAACTTTATCATAGGTGTGTATATATAGGAAAAAAACATAGTCTACATAGGGTTTGGTACTATCCACAGTTTCAGGCATCCCACTGGGGGTTGTGGACTGTATCCTCCTCATACAACCCATCGTCTTGTCATTGGGTTCTTAATTGTCCTAGATCCCGTAAGAGATGCTGTCTTATGGTAGTCAAACTCACAAGAGACTGATGTGTATACTCATAAACTTAAATGACAATAAATGGTGAGAACTATTCACTGCTGATTCTTCTGACCAGCACAGTCTCTCTCAGTGCACAGGAAGTTCAGTTACTCTCAGAAGGTAGTTGATAGGCATGAGAACAGCTAAGGAAGCCTACAATATCCATCTTCATTACAAGAACCTACTGATCGAGTGGAATAGGCCTGTCAGCTGTGCAGGGCAACTCTCTCGTGGACCATAGTTAGAGAATTGGCTCTTGTTTTGGCTTCATGCAGCTTCCTCACTCCTTGGTAACAAAAAAAACTATACATGTGATATAATTAAATTATGAAACATTAATGAAATACATATTCATAAACATAACTACCCAACTTAAGAACCAGTAAATTTCTAATACTTTTTAAAATGTCTATTTGTACTCCTCTCCTGTCGCATATGCTATGTCCCCATCAGAGTAACTAATCTCCTGAAATTTGTATTATCGTGCCTTGCTTTTTTTCTTTTTAAATAAATTTTATCACATACTTATCCCCCAAAATGCTGTTTTCAATATTTATAAAAAAATGATATTGTACTGTAGATTGCTCTTTGACTCAGTATTATGTAGATAAGATTTATCCAGCTTGTTTTTATATAGCGATATTTATTTTCACTCCTGAATAGTATATCTTTGTATAAATAAACCACAGTTAATTTAACTGTTTTCTTTTGAAGGATGCTTATTGTTATAAACATTCTTGTGCATGTCTCCAGATAAGAGACAAGAGTTTCATGAATGAACATACCTAATAATGGAAATACTGAGTTATAGTATATGGGCATATTTGACTCATGTTTGTAATGCCAAATTATTTTTCAAAAATGCCTGTATGTACACTTCAGTTTAAAATACTTCTGCTTGCTTCACATCCCCATCAAAACTTGTGTTTGTCAGACTTATTTTTTCTAACTAAGGAGGTATAAAGTTGTATCTTATTAAGTTATGAATGTGACTTTTCTTGCTTACCATTGAGGTTGAACATCTTTTGTGTTTATTCACATTTCTATTCCCACATCTATTAAATTCTTATCTATGTCTTTTGCTCATTTTTATTGTTTATATATAAGATAGTTTGGTTTGTGGAAGAGAGATAATGAGAGAGAGAGAGCGAGAAGTTAAGTCTGGATAATAATGTGTTATTGGTTAGATGTGTTTCAAGTATCTTTTCCCATTTTGGGGCTTGGCTTTTTCCTTTTTTTACAGTCTTTCCATAAATAGTAATTCTAGTTTTATCCTTCTTCTTCGGCAATTTATTGGCTCTGTCATTCCTTGCTTTTCAATATAATTTTAGAATCCATTAGTTAAGTTTCTCCATAAAACTGGTTGAGACCTTGAAGGATTACATAAAAATCCATAGATTAGAAAGAATTAACATCTTCATTACCTCGTGTCTTCCTGTCAATCATCATGTGTATGGTTCTATTCCAGTCTTCTTTAATATATTTCAGTATTTCATAAAAGTTACCATAAAGACCTTGTACATTTCTTGATGGATTTCTTCCTGGATATTTATTGCCACCAATAAATGCCTTGTTTCAAAAAAATGACTTTTCCTGTGTATTTATAGAAATGCAATTAATTTTATATATTGATTGCATATCCAGTCACTTTGCTAAATCTTCTTATTTTGTCTAGTAATTTATCTATAGCTTCTTTTAGATTTTCTATGTAGATAGTCATATTATCAGCAATTAAGGGTTGGTTTGTTTTTTGTGTTCCAGTTATTCTGCTTTTATTTCTTTTTTCTGTTAATATACTATCTGGGATTTCCAATTCAGAGTTGAATAGAAGTGTTGAAAATAGGCATGCTTGCTTGTTCCTGATTTTGCAAACAATGTTTCTAACTTTTCAACATTAGTAATAATGTTTATTATTATATTTTTTGATAGATACTCTATCGTGTTAAATTTTATTGGATGCCTTTTTTCTATCAATTGAGGGTATTATGTGGTTTTTCTCTTTAATCCCATAATTTGATGAATTCCATTAAAATAGTTTCTAGTGTTAAACTGCCCTTGCATTCTTGACTCAACTTGGTCATCATATATTTTTTCATGAACTGCCGAGTTCATTTGCTAATATTTTTTTGAATTTTTAAAACTATGTTTATGTTAGTATGATTGTCCTGTAATTTTTCTTCCTTATACTGTCTTTGTCTTGCTCTAGTAATCAAGATTTACTACCTTTATTGGATGAGTAGAGAAGAATTTCCTCATTTTCTATTTTCTGAAAGACTTTATGTAAGATTAAGATGGTTTTGTTTTTTGAAAGTTCCTTAAATTGTCTGCAAAACCATCTGGGCTTGGTGTTTCTTGTGTAGGAAGATTTTAAACTGCTGATTCAATTTATTTAATGGTTAAAGACCACTTCTGACTATTCCTTTTTGATTTGGGTTGGTTAAGTTGTAGTCTTATAAGAATTTGTTAATATCATACAAATCTCTAAATGTATTGGCATAAAGTTTCCATGTATTCTTTATCTTTTTAATCTCTAGTGTATTTGTATTAAGTCTGCATTATTTCCTGATGTTGTTATTTATGCCCTATTTCTGTTTTTCTTGATCATTCTTGCAAGAAGTTTGATTTGAGGCATACTCAGAGGCCAGGAATTTTTAGAAATTCCATGAAGAGCATCAATGTGCTGAATCACTGATATTTGCTTTGGTGCAGTGATTTTTATCCACAAATTTTTAACGAGTCAACCCAATTATTATTATAAAACATGTTTATGCCATGAACACATCAGTCTCTTATATTTTTATTTGTTCTTTCTCTTCATTTTTTTCTTTTTCCTTGCTCCTACTCCTCTTGCTTCTTCATTTTTTTTTATGTAAAGGTAATCTTTATTATTGGATAAAACAGTGTTTGGATTTTTTAATTATGAAAGAGAAACTCAACATAGAAAGAGTTCTGAGGTATAGAATGAAAAATCAAAATCTTCCTCTTTGCTCTGTCCCCAGTACCAATGTCTAGGAACGATCGTCATTTGTCTCCTGTCTTTAAAGGCATTTTATACAGATAGATGTATAATCTTACTATTTACACAATCTTAATTATATTATTTATGTAACTGTTCACTGTGGTTTTTTTTTTTTTACTTAATAATAGATCATAGAGACTTTTTCTTATTAGCAATTTGCTTTGTTTTATTGTTATGTCTATCAATACAATTCCTCTTTGGTTACTATTTGCATGGAATATCTTTTTCCATCCCTCCACTTTCATCCAATGTGTGTCCTTAACTCTCAGGTGAGTCTCTTTTAAACAGGATACAGTCTGATTTGTTTTTAACTCCATTCAACCACTTTGTATCTTTTGATTAAGAATTTTAAACCACTTGCATTTAAAGTAATTATTGACAGGGAAGGCTTTCCTATTGCCCTTCTGGTATTTTCTGTTTTTCCTGTACTTCTTTTGTCCTCTTTTCCTCTCTTGCTGTTATCCTTTGTATTCCATTGATTTTTTTTTTTTTTTTTTTTGGTATTGATATGCTTGGATTCTGCTCTTGTTTCTTTTCTGTGTAACTTCTATTGGTATTTTCTTTGTGATTACCATAATGTTTATATAAAATATCTTATTATAATAGTCTTTTAAGATGACAGTAACTTCAATTACATACAAAAACTCTACACTTTTCTCTCCCAACCCTTTGTTATTGATGTCACAATTTACATATATTTATGTTGCATAGCCATTGACATCTTTATTAGTTATAGTTATTTTTTAATACTTTTATCTCTAATATAATATGAGGTACATAAAAGTCTCTATCAAGACAAATTTATATATAAAAGTATCTATATGCTTTTATAATAAAGATATGTTTAATTTTTTATGTCAGAATTTAAAGTAATGTACTGTATTAAAATAGTAATAATTACATTAATGCAATATTCAATATTTGTCTATATATTTTACCTTATTATTAATGAGTTTTATACTTTCTTATGCTATTTATTGCTGTTTAGCAAACTTTCATTTCAACTTCAAGAAATCTCATTAGCATTTCTTATAAGACAGGTCTAGTGATGAACTCCCTCAGCTTTTGTTTGTCTGAGAAAGTCTTTATCACTTCTTCATTTCTGAAGGACATTTTTGAAGTTTTTCCAAGTATAGCATTATTTGTCAGATTTCTTTCAGCACTTGAACTGTTATCATCTCACAGTCTCCTGGCCTTCAAGGTTTCTACTAAAAAATCTGCTGACATTCTTAAGGTAGTGGCTTTTTATGTGAAGCAGACATATGAAAAAATGCTCATCCTCATTAACTATCAGGGAAATGCAAATCAAAACCATAATGAGACAAGTTGCTTTTTCCTTGCTGCCTTCAAAATTCTCTCTCCATCTTTGACTTTTGACAGTTTGATTATAATGATATTGGTGTGGGTTTCTTTGAATCCATCCTATTTGATTTTCTGTAGTTCTTGCATCTGGATATCTATTTCTTTCCCCAGATTAAGAAAATTTTAAGGCATTATTTCTTCAAGTTTTCTGCCTTTTTCTCTTTCAATTTTCCATCTGAGATTCCCATAATGCATCTATAAGTCTGCTTGATATTTTTTATAACCCCTAAGCTTTCTTTATACTTTTTCTTTTCATTTGATTTTTTTTCCCCTGGCTGTATAATTTCAAATAACTTGTCTTTGAGTTCATTGGTTCTTTCTTCTGCTTGTTTTAGTGTTTTGTTGAACTGTTTCATTGAATTTTTCAATTCAATTATATTCTTCAGCTCCAGCATTTGTTTTTTTTAATTATTTTTTTCTTTTTGTTAAAATTCTTACTTTGTTCATGCATTATATTCTTGAATTTGTGGGGCATTTTTATGATGGTTATTATGAATTAATATGTCAAGTAGTTCCTACATCTTCATTACAGTAGGGTCAGTTACTGGAGTATAATTTTGTTTCTTTGTTTGGATTATATTTCCATGTTTCTTCATTTTTCTTAACTTTTTGTGCTAGTCATCTTTCTACACATTAGAAAAAACTGCTAACTTTCTCACAGCTCACGGATTGACTTCTTACAGGAGAAGACCTTCATTATTCAATCCAGCCTGATCTTCTGTGGGCTTTTCAAACCCTCATACTAGTCCAAACCACCATCTTTGCTATTAGCAGCCCCCAGGTATCTAGAGTATGCCAGGTTTTGTCAGCACTCTGAGACAGGCAAGATCAAAGCCAGTCCCTCAGGCAGCACCTAGAAAAATTGGGATATGGGTGTTCAGTCCAATGTTTCTTCTCCTCTGGGAGAAGCTGAGAGCTGAAGCTTTTCCCCTGATCATATGGTACCATGTTAACAGTAGGGATTAGTAGTGAAGTTTTCCTACTTGTTTTAATGTGGCTAATTATACACTCATCTATGGTATAGGAGCCTCTTAAATTGTTTCTGGATTTCTCATAAAAGGAATTAATTGATGTATTACTAATGAATTGATATGTCCATGGGAGAGTCCAGGGCTTCCTCATCTGCCATCTTTCTGATATCACTCCCTGGTTACTCTCAATTTTAGATTTATAAAATTCACAGCTATTTTATTAAGTTTGTGTTTCAAATTGTTCTATTTTTTTTAGTGAATTAAACTGTTTCTATTAGCATTATGTAGTAACCTTATTTTTTGTAATGCTTATTATCTAATACTTTTTTTCTTCAATATGATATAACTACCTCAGTTTTTGTTTGGTTAGCATTTTTCTATGATATCTTTCTCTGTCCTTATATGACCTGTGTTTCTTATAAGTAGCATGTAACTTTTTAAAAAACATCTAGTCTTAAAATTTTTCTTTTAACTGAGAAGTATTGACTATTTACGTAATTGCAATAATTGGTATATTTAGACATTTCTAACACCTTACTTTGTGTTATCTGTTCATCTTATCCCATGATCCTTCTCCTCTTACTTTTGTGGTTTTATTTTATTTTTCCTACTTCTGTTCCAAAAGATATTTATTCTTTCCGTGGAAGGACTGCCTACAAAATGCTTTGTGCTATTTTGTATAATGTACTCCCTGTGAAGATTAGAAAAGGAAGCTTTTATCGTGTGTTTTGCTCCATTGATTGGTGAGTAAGGAGACCTTTGTGAATAAAAAGACTCACCTTTCTCCCAATTGACACAGCCCTGAACCAAGGCATACACATAGCATCAGCTATCAGCCCTCAATTGCTACCTTGATGTCACCTATGTACAGAAGACAAACTTCACAGTCATAAGCAGGAGGGTTTTTCAGAAATTATGCATGCCACTTTCACTTCTATTCTTAAATCAATGAAGTGTAAAGTTAATTAATGTTTTTCTATCATCCTGACAAATACATAGAACTTAGTACACTTTTAATCATGCAATGTTAAGTCAATTTTTATGTGATTTTAACCCCACAGTTTAGACAGTGTCATTATTAGTATTATTTTATATAGGCAAATATTAATTTATATTTATCAATATATTTCCTGATGTCTTTATTATTTATTCTTGCATGTCAGACATTTCTGGTAATATTTTCTTTGTTCCTAAAATACACTTTCATTTATATTTGTACTTAGCTGAGTTCAAACCTGGCGCTGTTATTTACCAGCTGTGTGAACTTGGCCCTTAAACTCTCTATAAAATGTGGATAGTGGTAATGCCTACCATATAGGATTATTTTTATGATCAATTAACTAATAAATATAAGAAGCTTGGCATATAGTGAATGCTATAATAAATGTTAGGTATAGTTTAGAAGTTTAAAAGTTCCTTTACTGAAAGTCTACTAGTGATAATTTACTCAGTTTTTGTTTGTCTAGAAATATAATATTTTACTTTCATTTTTGAAAGACAGCTTTCTTGGAAAATAATTCAGTTGAGTACACAATTTACTTTAAAGGTAAATTACACTGTCACTGGCTTCTCTCATTGTTGTTGAAATATGTGCTTTTGTCTAGTTGTCATTCTCTTAAATGATTTATCTGATTTATCTTTTGTCTCAGGTTACTTTTAAGACTTTCAATTTTTCTTTGATATTTCTATTAGTCAGGATTTTCCAGAGAAACAGAACCAATAGGAGATTATATGTACAAGGGCTGCTCAGAAAAAAATCCAGCCATAAGTGCCTCTATTTTTCATATTACATGGCTGGGTCCGGACAGCCCTCATATAAATATACGTGAATGAATTGGCTCACGTAATTATGGAGGACCAGAAGTCCCTTGTTCTACTATCTGCGAGCTGGAGAACCAAGAAAACCAGTGGTTTAATTCAGTGTGAATCCAAAGGCCTGAGAACCAGAGGGTATAGGGGTTTGTGATGGTGTAAGTCCTGGTTCAGATTTGTAGGCCCAAGAACCAAGAGCACTGGCATCTGAGGGCAGAAGAAGATAGATGTTCCAACGCAGGGAGAGTGACTTGCCCTTTCTCCATCTTTTTTATCTATTTAGTTCCTCAGCAGATTAGATAATGCTCAACCACATTGAGGAGGGCCATCTGTTTTACTCAGTTTACTGAATTCAAATAATATTCTGTCTAGGAAATATCTTTACAAATACACTCAGAAATAATGTTTTACCAATTATCTGGGCATTCCTTTTGCCCAGTGACGTTGACACATAAAATTAACTCTCACAATATTCTACACTTTCACTGCAATGCTTCTATGTATGGATTTATTCATTCATTCATTCATTCATTCAATTATTAATTCATTCTTAAATCATGCCTTCTGTTTTTGTGAGTTCATGTTTTTCATCAAATATGAAAGTTATCTCCAACAATATCACTTCAAATATTGTTTGTCTGCTATTATCTGTGTTTTCTCTCTAGGATTCTAATTAGATACAAGTTAGACCTTCTTATTCTATCTTACAGATCTCTTAACTTCACTTTTGTATTTTCCATCTTCTTGTTTCTTTGTGCTACATTCTAGGTAATCTCCACAGATCTATATTTACATTAATTCATTTTCTCTTTAGTTGTAGATAATTGAATGGTTCACCCATTCACAATTGTGATTTAAATTATAATTTTCATTTATATACACTGTAACTAATATAACTGGCTTTTAGGACAGTCTTTTGTTCTTTTCTCATTTTTTTATTCAACTTCCATCACATGTTAATCATAATTATTTTGCATTTGTTATCTAAATCTTGATGGTCAATCACCTTTGCACATTGATTTTGCTCACTTTCACATTGTTTTTCATGGTTTGGTGATTTTTAATTGAGAGCTTATATTCTGTAGAACTTGATCTAAGGAAATCTTGAGGTCCTAAGGTGTTTTTCTTCAGAGAGAATTTGCTTTTGTTTTTGCTTTTACTGGAAACCAGAGTATGCTACTGATTTAAATCCACTTTAATCCTCACCTAAGGTCCTGGCTTCATATAACTACTTTGTGTGCTGCCTTCTCACCTACAGGGTGTATAAGGCTCAGTTTCAGATTTTAAGATTGATATCTTCACATATGTGTATATACACATACACATATATATTTGATGTGTGTGTGTGTGTGTGTGTGTGTGTGTGTGTGTGTGTGTGTATGTGTATTTTCATTCAACCTATGCTATATAACTGGTGCTTTCTGTAGTTTCAGGTATGGAAAGAGATTGCAAGGCAAAGAGACATATATGTTTTAATATACAATACGCTTACCATAACCTAGATTGCTGTATTTTCAGAATGAACTTACTATTGTGTTAAATAAATTACACATAATTAAAATATTATTCAGTTGCACTTTAAGTATTTTGTAGTTACTTTCTTATTCTCCTAAGATGACTTATCCATGTTTACTTTCATTTTGCATATTGTGAAAATCTTTTCTTCAAAATGTTGACTATAATATTTCCATAAGATCCTGAAATTTAAAAAAAAGATTAAGAAATCTGTAGTCATCACTGAAATGTCAGCTTTATCCAACAGAGTTCAAGTTCCATGAGTTCAGGGTTCTATATGTTTTTGTTTTCATTTTTATTCCAGCACCTAAAACAGTGCCTAACAGTTTCTCAATAACATTTATTGAATTAATGAATTAATTCTATAAAGAATCACTTCCTTTTTTGAGATTGTAGAGAAGTGTGACAGACGGTACCCTTATTTCACCATACAACTATGCTTCAATTGAAAGGTCAGAAACCTTTTTGTACAATCTTATTTAACCCTACTGCTAATCTACTCTAATGGTTATGTTACACAGGAGTATTTTACAGAATTATGCATGTTTTTCCTAAATGAAGATAATCTGGGAATCATGAAAGCCTTCTTATAGCATTTCATTCTTGATACTGGTTTTATTTTCTATTTTTCAGTCAGTATTTCTATTGCAGATTGAAACAGTTACTCTTGTTTCTCTTCTGAAGCGATGTGGAAAACTGAGTGTCACTTCTGCTCGTTGACATTGATAAGACAACATTGCAATATTCTGGGGATTTGTTCCATCTGCTTTGTCACCTGAGTTTAAGATTGGTGTGATACTTAGTGTGTCAGGCAATTTTCCTTTAGCCTATGCTATAACTAGTACTTTTTACAGTTTTTATATGTAGAAGGAGAGTGCAAGTGTCAGTAGTCAGATGACTTAACAATGTACCCAGGCTGCTATGCTTTCTCAGTGGTACATTTTTGAAAGGCTGGTTCTCTATCCCTGTGGTAGGTAACATATCCCACAGAATATCACTTAGCCAATCAAAAAGGTCTATATAAGAGTATTGATTGATCTTTTTAAAAAATAGAAAATAACAAGCACTCTTTTTGTATTTATTTACTTACCCACTCTTCAGGGGGATGTCCACTGAAAATTATGTATTCTGTAAAACTTTAACTCAGTTACAATTTTGAAATAACCTCATTTTAGGAACTGAGGTGGATGCAACAATAAATAAGATGGGATCCATGGCCTGGAAGATTTTACACTGTGTCAGGGGAGATAGACATGGATGCAGAAACTTATATATAATACAAGTCCTTGAATTGGGTATGGAGTGCTATGGAAACACAGAAGACAAGATACCTAATTGTTCCTGGACTGAGAGTTGGAACAGTGTGAGATGACAAGGAAAGCCCTCACAGGAATGAGATTTGACCTTGGCCTTGAAGAATAAAAGGCTGTTCAGCAGAAATTCTCATCATAGAAAATTTCACATATAATCTCTTTTTGATGGCATTTTGGAAGAGAGATCTTCCCTGATCTTCTCGGGTAGGCAGTATTGGCATTCAATCATTCTGAAAGTCAACAACTTTAGTACTTTTTCAACTTCTGCTTATTTAAACTTACTTCCTTTTATTCCACCTTCAGTGCAGCCAGAGATCATTTGGGGTTATTTTCCTCTCTTTCTTAAGTCTTTTGTATTCTTTACCTTCTGAAAAAAAATCTGTCTTACTTGCTTTGAAAGAGGGAACAAAAGTGCTTTTTAACCATGAAGTGCTATGCAAAT
The DNA here is from genome assembly GCA_004026885.1 of Lyroderma lyra. Lineage (NCBI taxonomy): Eukaryota > Metazoa > Chordata > Mammalia > Chiroptera > Megadermatidae > Lyroderma > Lyroderma lyra. Next base: position 326,398 of record PVJL010000420.1, read on the forward strand.
CTTAGTTGTGGTTATTATTATAATTTCATGTACTGTACTGATTTTTCAGATAAGAAAACTGAGACTCTTCTTAAATGACATACCCAGTTCATAATGCTAGAATGGTGGCAATGGGAATTTGGTATAATCTCACAAATTGTTTTGCTCTTTTCTTGACACCATTGTGACTCCCAAGGCCTATTTGCAAGTCGGATGACTCATCTACATATTTGTTCTCTCCAAATACAGGGAGAAAGAATATTGATTCAGGACTTGGAAAACAATGGTATTTTAATAAAAAAATGACACTTTGGGACTTAAAAAGATTAATCTTTTTTTTTAAAACCCACAATTTTATTGAGTTGACAGTGTTTTAAAAAAACAAATATTTAAAAGTTTAAATTTTTAGATATGGAAATTTCTTTTAGTAATGTCTTTCAAAGGTCTTAAACTTTGAACTCATTCATTCATTTATCCATCAATCAAAACTTTTTTTTTTAACCAGATATTGTACAGAGGAATAAAACATTATTTCTGACAGCAACTCAGGCTCCAAGTCATTTCTGACTTTCTCTCTGCTGGATTCTGCTAATATCTGAAGCCCTTTTCTCTTTATATTTTAAATCCAGACCCTGATGCTCCTTTGAAAGAAGAATTTGGACAGACACTCACACCAATCTTTGATAGAACCTAACGCATATTACTTAATTGTAAACAAAAGCTGGGAAGCATATAGTACTCTCTGAACGATAGGTAAACACAGAAATACCATATTGCCTACAAACATACAGGGTTGTCCAGAAAGTATCCAGCCATGTAATATGAAAAACAGAGGCATTTTTGGCTGGATTATTTCTGGATAGTCCTGGTATTTTTAAACGAAAGAGAAGTAAGGGATGATCCAATTTTAAAAACTGCCATTTTTCAGTAAACTGGTTTGAAAAATACCTGGTTTCTTTTCTCATTAAAATTAAAAAGAGAATTGAATTTATATAAATTCAATTATATAAATTATATAAATTGAATAAATTATGAAAACCTCAAGTAATGAAGGATTGCTTGAATTTGAAGAACATGACTGTCAAATTTAAAAGAAATGGAAGCAGCCAATAGAAGGTCAATATTGAAGAAAACCAATTAGTGAAGTAGAAAAGAATTTGCAAAACTCTCCCAGAACACAGAAGAAATGGATTAAAGATTGACATGATGAGAGAGATAATAAAAAATATGGTAAAAGATCATGGAGATCCAACCAAAGAATACAGAATTCCCAAAGGAGAGAACGGAATATGTGGACCAGAAACAAAGATCAAAGAGTTAATGGAAGAAAATTGGCGATTCAAAGAAATGCAATCTAAACATCCGAACATCAAAAGTATGAAAATAGTATTCTCAGGTAACTATCATAACAAAACAATGCTCAACAATACTTAATTATTTGCAGTTATTAAGAATATATAAAAATCCTAGATATTTTCAGAACCACCCCTTACCAGATAAACACAAAATAAAACCAACAACCACCCCTCAACTGTATCAGTTATGATCCCTGCAGAAAACAGAAACCACTTCTGGTGGTTTGTTGAAGAGACTGATAAAGGCACTACCTGCAGAAAGAGAGGTGCGAACAGGGAAGGTGAGGCGACTAGCAATAGTGGGAAGCTGCCCATAGCTTCTGGGTGGGAGAATGTGAAGTTAGTAGAGTTTAATGAGTTGGAACCTTGGAGGAGGGGTCTTATGTGTGTTCTAAATTAACCCTACATAAAAAGTATAGCTGGTATTGACATTATTCGTGACAATTCTTTAAGAGACATATGAAGAAAAAAAGCACAAAGCAAATCATCACAAAAATGTACGAGACAATGAACTACATGTAGCTTGAAGTTCAGATCAGTGATTAATTAGAACTGTTCAAAATTACTTCACCCCTGGAAAAAAAGATTTCTATTATATTTATTTAAATTTATAATTAAGTACTCTGTGCATGTCATGTATAAAGGCATGTTTATACAGTGAAATTTTACATTATTTCTCAATAAAAATAAAAATGCAAAAACGCTTTGAAGTTTAATATACAGAATTATAACTCTCATATACTGTCCTTTTGTGGAACAGATAAGAAATATGCTGATTTGACTTATTTTTAAATTGTAAAAATAGTGTGATTATTTGGTAGCTCTGAATAACATGTAGACATGAAGAGAGCCATTAAGACATACTTTATCTTCTTTATCTAGTCTTGTGATAAATGTTCCCTACTGGTTAAAAAAAAAAAAAAAAAAGTGCTGTGAATTGAAGAGCTGAGCTCTCCATCAAGGAACTAATGATTATTGTATTAAAATGTAAATGGAGTGGTCTTGAGTGCCTTAAAATTTGTGAGAAAAGACTGTGGAATTGTCATGATAGTGTCATTACAGTGGCTCCCCACAGGAGCAATTGTAAAGGTGAAGGGTGGAGGTGGTGAACTGAACCTCTGAGTGCCAGGGACTCCCCCTGCAGAGCTGAGTCCGTGCCCAAAGCCTGGCAGCATCACCCAGGAAGCCAGGATTTGGAGTTGTCAATTAGGAAGCAAGAGCAGGGAGCCCATGTCAGGTCAGATTAGAGAGGGATCTAAACTAAGGACAGAGGCCCACGTACACCGGCTGGGCGGGGGGGAGGGCGGGGCGGGGAGCAAGGGTGGGACTAAAGAGATTGAGTTTGCTTGGAAGCCAAACTGGATCCATTTGGGGCTAGGCTCAATCCGGGAAGGACATTATTCTTCCAGAAGCAGAGAGAGGCTCAAAAGCAATCAATTGTTCTTGGACTGGGATGTAAAAATGGAATGAAACAGAAAAGAGCTCCCATGGCCCTCTGAAGGGTGTGTAAAAATGAATGTCTCTGCATGTTTTCCTGGAGAGATCAGGTCCTTCACATGCATCAGATTCTCAAAGGGGTCAATGACTCCTCTCCCTGCCCCCTCCTCCACAGCCACTGACCTAGAAAAGAAACTTTACATTTAGGGAGTTCTTATTATCTGAAAGTAAAATGTCTACAGTGACCACCTGAAAGCATTGATTGTTTTAGATTTGTGCCAAGAGAATTGATTAACCCAAGATTGTGTTTGTGACCCCCCCCCACACACACACACCATGTTCTTTATTCCTGTATTCCCTCCACTGTGTTGAAATTTAATTGTGCATTTGAGATGAATCTGTGTTAAACTAATGGATAGGATGGAATGAAGACATGTCTTCTGGATGGAAATGAAAATCCAGAGCTCAAAGATTGGACCTTTAATCTCTTCCTGTACCCGTCTTTCTCTTCTTTCTACCCCCAGGTCCCCAGCTAGCAAAGCCAGCTTTTTCCCATCAAACTGTACTGCCCATATTTCTTTAGTCTTTCCTTGAGAGATTCATTTTCCATTTTGATATGTATATATCTGGGCCTTTCTTCCTCTGTCCACAACCTATTTAACGTGGAGTGACAAAACCTGGATACTACACATGAGCAAGATGTCATTCTCAGTGTGGCATTTGCTGTCCATGTCAGATTGGGTTTGCTAAATGGCTGGCAGTCCAGGCACCTGACAGCTGCTCTTTGTGTAAGATTAGATCTATCGCAGTTCTAAGCTGCTTTCTCAGGAGGCAGGTAGCATCAGAGGCCACATAGAAATGGAAATGGTGGGCACTGAACTTTATGACTGGCTCCTTTTAGATCAGTTAAGGATTTATTCACCATCGAGCTAGAGGGGGAATTTGTACGTGTTCTCAATAATTATGAGTTAAATGCCAAAATATAGGCACACATCACTGGCAGTCCTTTTAATGATAGGATGAAAAGCTTTCAGAGATGAGAAGGTAATGGTGGGGAGCAAAAGACTGTGACAAAAATAGAGACTTCATAATTTGTCTCTCCTCCACACTCCTGAATTAGAATGTATGGCAAATTGACTCTGGGGTAAAGCTATTTCTGCTCTCACCGATTTGAAAATGGATGAAAATTCCTTGTACAGATGAAAACGCTGAAAAACTACAAACCAGGAAATCTTAATGTACCATAATGTAACAGAATATAAGTGAACAGGGATATCTAAAAATTGTTTTACTTGATACAAATCTGATATAACTAGGAAATTTGGCCAGGATGAAAACTAATTAGCCTATTATTCTGGAAACAAAACTAGTTAAGCTAAGGATGAAGTGCATAATATAGAGAAGACGACTTTCACCCTCTCTGGAAATACTGTTATTTAAAATAGGCTTTCAAGATTTTGAAGATGAAAATTGATACTAGAATTTTATGTACACATATTTTTTCATATGTTAATATTTAAAAAAATTAATGTATTCCCTACATTTTATATTTTTTACAAAGGGTATCGAATTAAATATATTTATTTTCGGTGGCATTACATTTTTCCAGAATGACTTTGTGGTGCATGTATTCTCTCTCTGTGTTTTTTATTTTTACAAAACATAATTGTATTTTTTGGTCTTCAAGATTATTTTAAAATAATTTTATATTATGAGCAGTTCTACTCTTCATAAATTCATTTTTAAGATTTTGAATATGCCTTCGAACTCAGCGGTTCTCAACCTGTGGGTCGTGATCCCTTTGGGGGTCGAATGACTCTTTCACAGGGGTCACCTAAGACCATCGGAAAACACATATCAGATATTTACATTACGATTCATAACAGTAGCAAAATGACAGTTATGAAGTAGCAACGAAAATAGTTTTATGGGGGTCACCACACCATGAGGAACTGTATTAAAGGGCCGCGGCATCAGGGAGGTTGACAACCACTGTAACTGAACAGTTTGTTTAAAGGAGGGACCTCATATCAGAAGAACAATTGTTAAAGTGGAATTCTTTTCTCATATATTATCTCATATTATTGTAATTTGCAGCTTGAAAGTCTTTAATAATGTCACTCTAAGAGTATATGTTAAAATAGTCTGTTCTAAAAATCAGCTTGAATAAAATAGATAATAAGCATTTATCATATGTGTATATATTCTTAAATATATTTTGTATACTAACTCTGTCTATTGAAAAGGCCAAGAAACAGTGACTAACCCATTCGCAATGAACACCTCTAGTATCAGATTGTGGTCTCTAAATAACCATTTCCCACTAAAATAAACCAAGACTTGTAGGAGAAATAGCAGATTTCAGGTCAAGGTCAAGATGAGCCTGGCATATCATATGTGTAAGATAGGAAGCTATTAAAGTCTATTGGAGTCATGTCAAAAACAAAATTCAGAAGCCAACTTGAAGAGGCCCTCACCCACCCACACAAAGATGGAATCATTGGAATATCATATATATTAGATCCTCAAAATAAAACACATCAAGTATATTTGAACTTTTAAGTTCATGATGACACGGGGGAAAAAATCTCATTGGGAAAACAAGTTATTCATCAACTTTAGAGAATGTAAAGAAATTGATTTATTTTTGAAAACTGATAAATAAAGGGAAGGAATCAAGCATTTATTCTGGTTCTTATTCAAATTATACTGCAGGATAACCACATGTTTGAAGAAGAGTTGAGTAAGTTTCTTTTTATAAAGTTGCAACTGATAGCTGTAGAAGGAATAGAATATCACCATTTTGCAATCCCTAGCAAAATAATAGATCCAAGCTATGATTATCATGAACTGCTATCAACACAAAAGGGACAACCAGACATTGTGTGCCTCCTGGTAGAAGTACACACCATCAACCATGAAGTATTCCTGCCAAAAATTGAACCTGAGTCCAATCAGCCTCTACATACAGCTACACAATTATAGGTAACACACAAGATGATGAAATATGTTAAATTACCTCACAGGTTTGCAATCAGCAATCCAGAAGCTCTACACGACAAACTAAAGCTCTTTTCACTAAATAAATTGCAAGGGAAAAGGAAAGGAAGAGGCACTTATAAAATAAAGGTGATTTGAGACATCTACCAGCTGCAATGTATGGACCTTATAAGATGCTGATTTAAACAAACCATTTAAAAATTTTAGGATAAAAGGAAACATTTGAACACTAACAGGCTATTTGATGATAATAAGGAATTACTTTTAAAATGGTTAACTGTGTGACATGGTATTACACATTACATTGTTTAAAAGAGTGCTTATCTTTTAGAATTATGTATTTACAGATACATTTTGCTTCAAAGCTATCCAGGTGCTCAGCAGGGATTGGAGATGTGAGATTAAACAAGTCTGGCCACGAGTTGATGATCATTAAAGCTGGACGCTTATCCATGAAAATTCACTATCCTATTTTCTTTAGTATACATTTAAAATGTTTCATAATTAAAAGTTTAACAAGTATTTTAAGGTTTTTTTTTCTTAAAAATCATTCTAATACCTTTTCTTCCTATGTATATGAAGTTTTAAAAAAATGACCAAGTAAGATTTTAAATAGCGATGACTCAGAAATCTTACTTCTTTTAACTAGTGAACAGTGAAATCCAAGCTCTATTTCTGAAATTCTTTTTCCTCTGCCAAGACTTTTGTCAGTCAGTCATTGTCAACCTGAGAAGTTAAAGAAAGTATGCGCTTTTATACTTTTCCTAAAGAATATATGCTCCTTTGCATTAGCGAGCTCTGCTGCTGTTAACAGAAGACACACTCTGACGCTTGGTTGTTTCTCAGGAGGTGCTGAATAGTAACAACAATTTAATAATCTATGTATACTTAAATGCACATTTACTCAAAAGTCTTCAGAAGAAAGTCTAATTAAGCAAACTGAACACAAAATGTCATAAAGTAAAACTATTTATGTATTTATTTATTCATATATCTAACCACAAACTTTCTTTGAGTACCTATCATATTAGGTAAACAAGGTAAAATCTCCATCCTCAAAGATTTCAAAGTCTTAAAATAAAAAAAAAAATCGATGAGTACAACTTAATGTTATAAATATTATAATAGTGTCTCCTTTTTTCACCATTTTGGCTTAGCACCTAGCAGTATCTGGCATGTAAAGAATCTAAATAAATATTTTATAAATGGATGGATGGATGAATGTTGTTGTGGAGGGATGTGGTGGAAAATGAAGTAGAACGGACAGATGAAGGTCAGATCAAGAAGGTCCGGGAATACCATGCTAGCAAAATTATCTTGAAGACTAGGGTTTCTTTGTTTTTAATAGACTGTTTTGTTACAGCCATTTTCAGTTCACAACATAATTGAGAAGGTACAGAGATTTCCCATGTACGCCCTGTCCCCACATGTACACAGCCTGCCCACTATCAGCATCTTGTACTGGAGTAGTGCATTTATTACAATAATGAATCCACATCATTACCAATCAAAGTCCATACAGTCAGTGAGTTTTGACAAATGTATAATGACATGTATCTACCATAGCATCATGCAGAATAATCTCACTGCCTTAAAAAATCCTCTGTGTTCTGTTTATTCCACCTTTCCTCCTTTAACCCCATTGCAAACACTATTCTTTTACTGTCCCCATAGTTTTGTCTTTTTCAGAATGTTGTCATATATACTTGGAATCATATAGTATGTAGTCTTTTCAGATTGGCTTCTTTCCCTTAGTAATATGCATGTAAGTTCCCTCCATGACTTTTTATGGTTTGATAGCTCCTTTTTAGTGCTGAATGATGTTCCTTTATCTGAATGTATAATAATTTATTTATCCATTCACCTAAAAGGACACCTGGATTGCCTCTAACCTTTGGCAATTATGTAAAAAACTACCATAAACATCCATGTGCAGGTTTTTGTGCAGGAGGTAAGTTTTCAACTGATTTGAATAAATATCAAGGAGTCCAATTGCTGGATCATACGGTAAGAGGATGTTTACTTTTGTCTAAGAAACTGCCCAACTGTTTTCCAAATGCCTGTACCATTTTGCATTCCCATCAGCATGTATGAGAGTTCCTGTTGCTCCACATCTCTTCAACATTTGGTGTTGTCAGTGTTTTGAATTTTGGCCATTCTAATGGGTTTGTAGTCGTATTTCATTGTTGTTTAAATGTTCAGTTCCCTGGTGACATCTGCTGTTCAGTATCTTTTCATACCCTTATTTGTCATCTATGTATCTTCTTTGGTGAGGTGTTTGTTCAACCTTTTGCCAATTTTTAAATCAGGTTTTGGTTTTCTTATTGTTAAGTTTTAAGAATTCTTTGTATAGTTTGAATAATAGCCCTTCATCAGATGTCTTTTGTAAATATTCATTCCCAGTCTGTGGTTTGTTCTCTTATTCTTTTTACATTGTCCTTCACAGAGTGGCAGTCTTTAATTTTAATAAAGTCTAGTTTATGAATTATTTCATTCATGGGTCATGCCTTTGGTGTTGTATCCAAAAAGTTATCTCCATACCCAACACTGTCTAGACTTTCTCCTGTGATATCTTCCAGGAGTTTCATAACTTTGCATTTTACATTTAGGTCTGTGATCCATTTTGAGTTAATTTTTGTGAAGATTGTAATGTCTGAGTCTAGATTCATTATTTTCACCTATAGATGTCCAATTTTCCCAGCACCATTTGTTGAAAAGACTTGAGGGACTTTTTTAAATTTTAGAAACAAAATGGTACCTCTTAAAAAAACAAGTGAGAAACTTTTAAATGGTCTTTCATTTAATGTTCCAGGATAAAAATATACTCTGAAAAATATGTATATACTCTATATAATCAAATAAGGGACTAACTTATCAATATTGAGCATTAAAAGTAATTAAGTTCTCTATGTCAGGCCTCCCAAAATGTTTATACATTCTACTATCTTGAAAACAGAGATGAACCTCACAGTTTTCACTTATAATACTTGACTGAGTATATTATCATGAATTTGAACTATAAAATTGAAAATAAATAAACTATATAAGTGAATTAATGAAGAAACAATCACATATGAGATTTCTAACTCAAAACAATAAAAACATTCTAAAGACCTAAATAAACGAAAACTGTGGATTCACAATATAATTATTGTTTAAAATAACTTTCAAATAACAACATGAGATTTTAATTTTATTGTTTAAATAAAAATGCAAGCTGTAAAAGATAATTCTAATAAAGTTATGATTAATAGCATAGAATTGTTGTTGCCACTCAAAAACTACAGTAGAAGGCATAACTCCATCATACTAAAGAGAGACAAAGATAGACATTACCATTAAATATAATCCATATGGTGCCTTGTTCCCAGATTGCAAAACTTGAAGTTCACATTTATAGTAATTCTAGATGCAATATAGATAAAGCTTTTTCATAAATATGACCAATCTTTTCACTAAGATTTGGGAGCAAAAAGAAAAAAAGTAATATTCAGTTTTTCAATATTTATTAAGTCCCTACCACAACTAAATAAATGAAGACACAGTATTATATTAGATACAAAGATATACTAGACAGAGTTCTACTTTCAAAGAACAAACATTAAATATTCTTCTAGGATGGATGTACCAAAATGACTTCAGTTCAAATAGAAAATGATCTGGAAATAAAAGAGGCATAAATTAGTTGCTAGAGATTTCAGGGAAGAAAAGAACTCTTTCCAGCTAAAAATATCAGGAAATACTTCATGATGGAGAAAATATTTGAAGTAAAGGAAGAGACTCTACTATCTTCCACAACCCTTTCATGCAGAACCTGCCTCTTTCAAAACTCTTCATTAAATACATCAGTTGACGAGATGGGGTTGGTGTCCTCTTCTTGCCCTCCGTTCTCGCTTCTACACCATTAGTACACCTCCATCTTTGTGAGAGCTTTGTTTCTCTGGGTTCACCCTATTGGCGTCTCCACCCTGTCCTCCAATCTGTTGCTGTCAACCAATAGCCTCTGGTCACTGACCAGAACATCTTCTTCCTCTTCACCCGGACCTTAGAGTATTCTTGCCGAATTCAATATATATATAGACAGGACTGCCACGTAGACTTGTGAAGTCCAGGGGGCCTTCTCCATCAAGTTCTCCATCAGTGATAGTTATTTTGACAAATTGTAGCAGATGATGGTAATCCATCTTGAGGAAAAGGTGCCATTTTCTAATTTGCACAGTGACCACATTGGCTAGTAGCAGGGATGCCTAGAGATGATTCATTCATTACCCTGCCTCCTTTGTTCTTTGACCTCCTCAACACCAATTAACTTGACCACCTTTCCACTTCAACCATATGATCCCAGAGTCACACCCCGATTTTATCATCTCCAGGGATGAGATTACCTTCAAAATAATGAATCTAGAGGCCCTGCTTTCCTACCTTAACCTCCTGTCTTTCACCTAACCTCAAGTGCTTCTTTGAAACAATTTTCTAGCTAGTTAATACTACTAATTCATTCTCCCTTCTATTTTTTCTCTCTTCATTAATTCCAGTCACCTAGTTTAAATTTCATGATCTTTCATGAGAACAATTCTGTTATAAGTACTCTCATCAACATCCTTGCCCTTTCTCCATCTTCCACATTTGTTAGGGGGAAAAGAAAGCAATCCTGAAGGACCCAGCACCTGCCTTCTCTGAGCTGGCACGTACTGAGGCCACTGAGCAGTACTGGAGAGAGCCCACAGCCACCGGGTGGTTACCTCCCACCCCATCTCATAGCAGGCTTCCCCTCACTTGTGCGATTCCCACAAATCCTACCACAAACTGAGCTCTGTCACCTTGGCACACGCTGTTCCCTCTTCTTGGAATGCTTTTCCCCAAACTCTTAGCAGAGTTGATCCCTGCTTGACCTTCAAGTCTCAGCTTACTAATAATAATTACTAGATAATTTTTACTGAGCACATTTTTGGTGCCAGGAATTTTATATAAATTAGTTTAGGCTTCTTGGTACTCTTATGGGTAGATAGTCTTATTATCTTCATTTGACAGATGAGAAAATTAAGGATTAGAGAGGTCAAGTACCTTACTTAGGGTCACACTCATAGAGAGTAGTTACTGTAGCATTTAGACCCATGCTCTCTAACATTAGGGCTTATATGCTTCAGTAACCGACAATTCTGTTTCCTTGCTCTGAGCTGTCTCCCCAACTCTCTGCTATTATTCCTCTACAGGCATATCTTGCCAATGACACCTTAAAATATTTACTCATAATTTCCTCAATTTATAATTATATATTTTCTTACTTGCTTGTGCCCTGCATTTTTGTCTCTGTCCTCTAACTAGTCTTAAGTTCCATGGAGTCATATGTCCGTTTTGCTTAAATTGTGTCCTCAGGGCCTAGCATCCTGCCTGACTCATAACAAACATGTCACTGCTTTTTAAATGTGTGGAGAAAATTGAGGATGAGACAAGCAGAGAAGGGCATCCCAGGCAGAGAAGGAAGATTTGGAGCATGCTAACGTGACAGCCTCTTGTGGTTGTGACATGAAAAAGTTTTCCACTCTATACACAGGCATTGGTCAGATAAACAGGGCTAAAGAATTGACTGATACGTTGTAAAACTAAAACATCAAAGCCATCCTATCTTCTCTAGGGCTGAGGACAGACTGTGACATCACTGTCATTGCTGGAGAAGATGGAGCCAGTCCACTCTACCCTGAGGTGTGGGCTGAAGTGGCATCACAGTGTCATCCTTTAGCCCCACTCATGGGTTCCTGTTAAGACTCAAGGGCACTTCCCATACAAGTAAGGATCGAGCTATCAAGGCACAGATTCCCACAGGGACAACTTCTATAAAGCAGGCAGAAGCGTGAGATGGATAAGAAGCAAGATGAGTAAGCTGCAGTAACATAGAATTTTATTACATTTGACCAGGAGTCATTCCAACACACTTAACACAGCAAAGGGCAGGTACATGTAATCTTTAAAATAACTTACAAAGATCAAAACAGAATAAAGCTAAGGCGAAATTCTGAGTGTGCAGGAAGGTAACATTCGCAGTGTTAGTTTTACGAGGGGAAACTTCAAGGCCGTAATAGATCGCTGGCTTGTTTTCATTGCAGCGTCTAACTAGCTTTAAATCTACATGTTGAAGTAGCAACTGCAAAAAAAGTCTCTAAAAGTTATGTGCATGTTTGTACGCTGCCAAAACTTACTTACCTTTTCTGATCCTGTTTAAGAGTGATTACAGTTTTACAAGGTCCCTCAAGTTTGATACCACAGAATAAAAGGTGTGAGGAGGTGTCGTAGGGTAAGGAAACGTAGACTTAAAGCGGGATTACAGCAAACAGCACAACAGGAACGACAACTGGGTGTGTCTCATAATTGATTAAACTAGAACTCCCCACTCACATTTTGGGTAGAGCAGCAACTTCCACCATGGAACGCGGAGTTCAACTTGGCTACAACACTGTCTTCTTGGATAATCAGGGCCAGGATGCTGACTGGCCTTGGTTTCAGGAGTGGTTTATGAGGACCCATAGAAAGATTCGGAGTCCAGGAAAACTATGCACAGGTCTGCCCATCCACTGCTGACACCTAGTACCATGCCTCCTCAATATTTTTTGGTCTCGCGGATATGTTATCTCCTCAAAGAGCCTGTCGTGGGGTGGGCAGCTGCTCCTGAATGCTGTCTCTGGACTAGTGTGTTCCCAGGAGACTACATCTGGAGCACAGGTGACCCCTAGTCCTAATAGGCATCTGCAACTCTTGGCCACAGGAGTATGGTTGGCCCAATTGGGGCCAGCCAACGTGCTAGGAAGCAAATGCCCTTGGAAGCAGCCCTCAAACAATAACAACTGGGAGCTGGTAGGTAAATGTAACTCCCTGTGACATTCTGAGTGTGTTTCAACCCTGCACGATTGAGCTGCATGCACCCATAGCAATCTCCTCTCACACCTTTATCGAGATATGATTCACATGCCATAAATTCACATTGAAAGTGTACAACTCAGTGATTTTTAGTATATTCACAGAGTTGTGCATCTTGTATCACAATCTAATTGTAGAACATTTCTGTCACCCCAAATGAACTTTGTTTTTGCAATTAAAAAAAAAAAGAAAGAAAATAACCTACGTGTGAGGTCCTGTGCCAGGTTCTGTGCCAAGCACTGGACCATGTGGGTAAACAAGAAAGATACGTTTCAATCCTCCTGCAGCTTTAAATCCCAGTGGGAGGAACCAGCACAGATGTACAGAAATACGGTAACAAGAGGATTGTAGGCTGTGACAATAAACAAGGTGACTGAGAAAAAGAAAACTGAGGACAAAACTCTATACCCTAGGGTCAACAACAGCCTCTTTGAGGAGATAATGTACCCGTGAGACCAAAAAATATTGAGGAGGCATCAAGTAGATGCAGATGTGTATAAGAATGTTCCAGAATCAGGAAATAGCAAGAGCACAGGCCCTGAGGATTGGGTGGAGAGTGGCCTGAATTCACCTCAGAAAAATAGGAAGAAGATAGAACCTGTAAGGCTTTATACACCATGGGAAGGAGTTTACATTTTATTGTAAATGCTTTGAGATGCCACTGAAATATATTAATCATCAGGTATCATAACCTAACATGCTTTTAAAACATTTGTCTTAAAGCTCTGTGGAGAGTGGATATTTGGCAGGCAAGGGTGGACATAGGAAGACTAGATAGGAAGCCACTGCAACTGTCTGAGCAAGAGGTGATGTGGACCAGAGGTGGCTATGGAGATGGAAGGGAGTAGATGAAGTCAAATATATTTCCGAAACGATAGAAAGTGAGAAAATCCATGCAGTGGTTTTCCATGAAGGAGAGCAGAGAAATGGAGTGCTTACCTGGAGGTTGGCGGGGGGGGATGTTAGAAAGTGAGAGGTGCTTGAGTACATTCGTGATTTCGGTGAGAATGCTACAGGTAGACAGCAGGAATGCCAGCACCAAGAGTGACTGGGTGAGAGCTGGAATGGGTGAGGTCCCAGGTAATGCAGCCGGTGAGCAGCAGAGCTGGAACTGGCTCCAAGCACACTCACAGCTGTCACTGTTGTCTGAGGACTCTGTAGGGGTCCTCAGGCCTACTCAGAGGGAGCCTGACAAAGCAACTCTTCAGCCCTCACTCCCCTTCAACCAGAGCAGGGCTTGCTTTGTTTATTTTACATTTGGGGCTTATGCTTGAACTTTCATTTGAAGAAAGTGACCTGGGCTCAATGAACTTTGAGAACAATAGCACTGCGCTATGCTACTTGCCAAGAAGTAATTTGTTTGGCAAACATCTCCATAATTTTGAAGGCATTCAAAGTCCAACCTAGAGGAAGCAGTGTTGCTAACTCTTTTTGTTCTGTGGGATGTACAAATTAGACAGGGGTGGTGGAAATTGAAGTGTGTGGCACTTAAGAAACCTAAAGGGTCTGAGACACCAGTCTGTTGGTGCCTCTGGCCAGGGGGTGGGTAGAATGGGGGCAACTGGAGTAACCTCCACATCCAAGCCATGGAACTCGCCTTAGAGTTCATAGCCCGATCCAGGACATTTTGAACTCCCTGACAACTCACTCAGCAGAGGGTGGGCCTTTCCACAGGCATCGTTTTTAGACATTATTGAACTGGCTTCTGCTCAGTTTCCTCCGTGTAGGTGAGTGTGACACATACAGGTCACCGGCAATAGTGCTGTCACTTCCTAGCGCACCCTGACATTGACTTGGGTAGCCCTGGGTGGGGACACTGCTCTGCCCTAGTTCTGGTGCTCTCTCACCCATGTTCTCTAAAATAATGTTGTCCTGGGCCTGCAGGCATTATCAGAAGATCCTGGTTGTTCTTTTACTCAATACCATGAGGCAGTGAGGCAGCTTACAGAAATCACCTGTACATAGACACCTAGATTCCAGTGTGGTAGAAATAAACAAAAAAGACATCTCCTTGCAATAGCTTATAGATAAAGTTTTATTAACGCTCATAAATTATATTATTTATCAAAAAATGTTTAATAATTTATTTAATGAATATTTCAGGAGCATATAATCTGCCAAACACTGCAAGGAACTGGCATAATAAAAGAATATGATTCCCACTGTCTTCTCAAAGAGACAAGTAATTATGGCTGAGCCTAATGCAAGCTGTAATGGAATTAATTATAAAGAGTTATGAATGCAGAAAAGCAAGTGGATAACTATCATAGAAACTCCATGAGGGCTTCATAGAAGAGGGTTGACTGACTGGGACCATGAAAGATGTGCAGGAGTTTACTAGGTAGAGAAGTGGTCGAAGGGTTTTCTGGATTTATGAGGATGTATACAATCTTGAAGTATACAAAGTCATGGAGACCTTAAAGGAGCTGATGTGTCTGAGACATAAATACTTCAAGATGCTGGGTGTGGGGCAGGCCCAGAGGCAGGTGGTCATAAGACTGGGAAAGGAGTTTGGGCCTACATAATTGCTTTCTATATTAGGGATACCACTGAAGATTTATAAGCAAAGGGAGAAGCATGCTCTGACTAGAATTTTAGTATTAATAATATCCCCAGAGCAGAAGAGGCGTAAAGTGACATGAGGAGATCTTCAGGAAAACTATCACGGAGGCCTGAAGGTAAGGTAGTGGCAGGGCAATTGGAGAACAGAAAAATAGAGTTTGAGACCTGTAGGAGTTAGAATTTGAAAGATCCGAGAAAGATTGGATATGAAGGGTGAAGGAAGAATTAATATTGATTAGTTTTCTGCTTTGGTGACTTAGAGTAGATGATGATGCCATTAGCCAAGAAAATAAGGGAAGAAATGCTGGTTGAAAGGCAGAGAGGAAAAAGCTTAGGACTTCATAATCATGTGTGGGAACCCAAGAGAACTGTGCTTTATTAAATAGCTACATATGGATTTTATCAAGACATTTGCATTTACCTTGATTGTCCTTTGGTTACCACTACTTTTGAGTTCTTTTTCTAGCAATGAAGATAGATTTGCATTAACTCTTCTACACTCACCTGTCTTCCTCTTTGGTAATCACATCTGTGCAAAATCTGGGATGGAGAGAAGGGTTGTAATTTGTAGAGGCAAAAAAGTCACCCATGAGGGATAGAACCCCAGCCATCACAGGCTTTCAGGATCCTCTCACCAGGAGTTAATTGACTATGGATAATATCACAAACAATGCATTCGTATTGCCACTAGATTTTTTAAAATACCCATTCTGCTATTTCCACATCAAAGCTTGTAAGAAATAAGCTATAAGTGGGTTTCACACCATTTAAGAAGCTCCTGACATTTCTGAAGCCCCCCGGGGTTTACACTGAGAGTCTATCTAGGAATACTGATCTCTAGGGAATGAGAAGGAAATTCTTGCAAATTTCTGTCTAAAAGAAATAGCGAAAAGAGTGCTTGATAGTCAGACTCTTCATAGGAATTGTATTTTTTAAAAAATAAATAATAAGGGCTGCAGATTGTAATTTGCTTTTTACTTTTGCTTGTGTGGCAATGTGTATGCTGAGTGGGGAATTTGATGAAGAGAGTTTGAGCATAATGAGCAGAAAATTGCTAGTGATCGATCTCTTATATACATTATCTTGGTGCCTAAGTGAAAAGAAGGTGGTGAAAATATCCTTTGAATTTAAAACCATGCTAATCATCAGTGTAGATAAATTTTTCAGTGGTATGCTTTGTTTGCTTAATTATCCAAACTCATCCAGGGACTTCAAATCCATTATGAACTGCCCAGCTCCCTGCTTTGTTTTTATTGGGTATTTCATCTTGCCTTTTAAACAATGGTGTGCTTTTGATATGCTAACTTAATGCTTGTCTGTCAGAGAAAAGTCTGTGAGTGTATCTGTGCTGTTCATCACTGTGTATGCAACACTTAGCACAGTGCGTGGAGTATGGTGGGGCCTCAGTTAACCTTTGAATGAATAAACAAATGACAACAACTTGCTACTCCTTCTCTCTACACCCCTAATTGCTCCAAATATTATCACCAACAAAACATAACCGTGTGCTAATTTTCTTCACATAGTGTCTTAATAAGGTGATGATTTTTGTCCAAATCAAGGCACTTTTGAGAATAAAAAGATGCTGCTAATAGTTGTACCAGGACAACTGGCATAAACCAGGACCATCTCAGGCAATTGGGACATATGGCCACTCTATACATAGAGGGTTATGAAACACTGAAAATAATTTTTTCTTGTCTATATTTCAAGTCTTGTCTATTTTCTTGACACCTTACTTGTCTTGATATAATTGATGTGCCCTTTTGAAATGATTCCTGAGTGTTCCCTAAAGTCAATAGTTTTTCTTTTTTTGCCTTCCAATTTGAATTAACATTAAAGTGGCAGGGAAAAGAAGCTCTATGAGGAAAGGTAAGTAACATTTGTGGAGCACTTTTCTAATCCCCAAACCTGTGTGTGTAACATATAGTTGGCTCGATAAATGCTTATTTTAAAAAAAAAGTTCTGTTTTCAAAATGGTAGAATGTAGAACTAGTAAACACTGATCCCACATAAAATTTATGCAAATGATTAAAAACATATTAACAAGATAAAATTTTATGAAAATTGTTACCTGACTGCCCCCCTCCCCCCCCAAAAAAAAACCCCAAAAAACAAAAAAACGAAAGCTTGGGAATTGGAATGCATGTGTTTTACAATGAATTGGAAAATCACTTCTCAGAACATGTATAGAAGTAGCACCAAAAGAACTCCGTTGCCAGAGAGGATTAGAGGTATGGGACAGAAAGGAGACCAGAGGCAACAATCAACAAGGGTACCAGAGTGGCAGCAGCCGGACAAATTGACCCTACACACACCTACACACATCCACACATACATGCACACACACACACACACACACACCACGCACACACGTGCTCACACGCGCTCACACACATACACACCGGCATATTCACCTCTACCCCGGAGCAGTAGAACCTTAGGATTGAGTAACAAGGCAGTTCCCGCAAGGTATCCTCAATGCTGCATAGGAATCAGGAGTGTTGTTGCCTTGCTAAGTGTCATGGCTTCTTCCTCCATCACTCTCACTGGAAACAAAGCAAGCGTGAGCAGTGAGCAGCAGCTCCCTCTCCTCTACCAGGCTGTACAAAGAGAGTTCATAGAAAATCTAGTAGAGAAGTTCAGCTACCAAAACAAACTCAAGAAAAAGATGAAAATATTCACAAAGTTTGAGGAACACCAACATCATAAAAAGATGCCTTATCTTAAAAAAACAGAAACCAGACAATGAAAAAATGTATACTAGAGAAAGTAGTATAGGACTATAAGATAAGCTTATTTCATATCACCAAGGAGATGAGGAAAAATATCACATTCAGAAACTGGGATGAGTGATTATGAAAAAAGGACAATTAGATTGTGGAAATGAAATAAATAAAACTTTTGACATCAGAACTCAAAAATGGACGAACTAGCAGAATAAGCATAATTAAAGAGGAAATTAGTGATATGGAAGACTTTACCAAGAAATTATCCCAGAATGCAGCACAAATGGAAAAAGTCAAATAGCACAAAAGAAAAGTTAAGCAAATAAACATGAAAACCAGGGTTGGAAATCAAGATCATTCCATCGGGGTCCAAACTGAGAGAATACAGAGAATGCAAAGGAACAATAGTGGGTGACATAAAAGGCCCCTCCCCACCCCAATCCAACACACACACACACGCACGCGCGCGTGCGCGCGCGCACACACACACACACACACACACACACACACATCTAGACCTGAAGAAAGACTGAAGTCTTAAAATTGAAAGGGCCTGTCAATGGACAAACAACAACAAAAGCAACAATGGTGACAAAACCCAATTCTAGACATTTCGTAGTTAGGTCAAGCCTAAATGGAAAAATCCTAAAAGTTATGAGAGAGAAAAAGATGAGAATACCTACAAAAAATTACAATCATATTGATGCCACACTCAGCAGCAGCAGCAGCAGCAGCACTACACTGGATACAACAAAGTATTGGACCAAAGAGCTGAAAGGAAATAGCTTTGAGTCTCTAATTTTACATACAATGAAACTGTCACTCAAGTTTGAGGGTAGAGTAAAACATTTTCAGATATACAAGTCCTCAAAAAGCTTATTACTCATGGATTTTTTTTCATAAGAATTACTAGAGGATATACCCCAGGAAAAAGAAAATGAATTCCAGGAGGCAGCAGCTGGATGCATTAATTATGTAACTAAAAACTGGTAATAAAAAAGACATTTATTCATAAGGAAGTAGCGTTTGATTTTTTAAATTATAAATATGAAATTAGATACAATTAGAATTATTTAATTTTCTTTAATGATACAAAATGTCACAAGTCCATAAAGGTACAAACTGGGAAAATCAGAAGCTTAGGACCTTCTGATGAACCCGACTGTGGTCCATAAGGGAGGCCCCACTTGTCCTCATGCAAGAGGAGGGGGAGGTGGGATGCCACAAGCTGGGACAGAAGCAAGGTCAAAGCTCCCCACAGAGAAGTTATGGAAGCCAACGTATCACAGCAGCCCAGACACAGAGCCACCTCTAACCTTTCAGGTAGCATCCTCAAGCTCTGTACTTCAATGTCTGTCAACAACTAGTTCTTTCTCTGTGCCATTTTCAAGGAATCTTCAAAGGTTAACAGGATTTTTATAGGAAGAAAATTTGATAAATCAAATAAAATTGAGTATTAGCAGAATATTGAGATTCTAGAAATGCTTGAACTTGCCCTATAACTCTTTAACTTTCTTCTTTCCAAGTCAAGACATAGAGTCCTGAATGATTTAAGTTTGTTTCCCTTCGGTTGGCGCCCCACTATCCAAGAGGCAGGGGGCCTCAAAGGGAGAGCTTTTTTCTCTTGACAGCTCAGTGTAAAAGTGGAAGTTTGTCAAAAGAGGTTGCTTTTAATTAATGCCTAAGTCTGCAGAACGCTGTTTCCCTTGCATTCATGTCTTACCTGGTGTATGCCTTTGGTGGCCATCTGTGATTGAGACCACCCAGCTCACCACCATCTTCCTGGAAACGCCACCTCATATCTTCTTCCTTTCCCACAGCTAGAGCTGCCCTGACCCTGCCTACCTGACCTCAGTGATTGGCCTGGTACCTCATATACTCTGTGGGCCAAAATCCTCCTCCAGAACTTTCTGTTTACTCCTAAAATCGAGAGAGATGGGGCCCTTCCTCTTTGGAAATCTGTGAGGATGTGATCTTGGTCATGACCACATCCCCAGTACTTTGTTTTTTGGAAAAACAAAGTTTGTTGATAGAAGGAATGAGGCCCAAGAGCCAGGAATCGGGGGAAGAGGGATGGAGTCCTGGTGGAAATGGCCCCTGACTGCAGTGGCGTTAGTTATACCCCACCCACCCCGGATCCTGGGCCGGTAAACTCACCCTGTGGCCTACCTCGTTCAAATGGACTTTCTGTCATTTGCAAAATGAAGAATCTTGTCTAGTCCAGTGCTTTCCCCTGAACAGGTGCACAATAAAGGTCACTGGATCCAGAGGAACAGGCCAAAAATTAATTCAGCTCCAGAAGGAGGAAGTGAGTGGGCCAGGCCAGAGCATCCTTGTTGGGGCAGAGTGTGTGATGGGGGGGGGGGGAGGGGCAGACCATGTGGGAGTAATTTTGTCAATGGGAGACAAATAACCAAGCACCTGGCAGCAGCTTCTGTCAACAGAGCACAGCAAAGGTGACAGTAGGCTCCACTAGGAAAAGGTCCTTTATCTAGAATTTGAAAATAATATTTGGGGAATTCTCTTTTGAGTATTACAGGATTTAGGACTGCTATGATCTTTCTGTGGTCTAACAGTTGATTCTCCTTGCTTTTCCTTTCTCTTAATACTGCTCTTTTGTTACATTGTGTCACCATACTTACATGTAAGTACACGTGTGTAATTCCAGAGGGGAAGGAGAGAGTTAATCCGTCAGCCTGTTGGGCTTCCTAGTGAAGACACATTTTCCAGGTCCTCACTGAGGAAGCAAGCCGGGAAGGGTGTAACTACACAAAAGGCAATCCCACCTGAAGGCACAGAAATCTCTAACCAAGAGTTACTTCTGACCTTTAGTGTTGCTTTCTTTGGAGACGTTTTTATTCATGACATCAACTAAGACAAGCTTTATGCCAGTTTTAAGGATTCTTTGACTTGTCTATATTTGTTAGGCATTTTGTTTTGGACTCAGTTTCTTCATGTGTTTATAGGTGGTAATCAGCTTTGATCTAAACCAGGAGCATGATATAAAAATGATCATTTAACAAGGTGTTAGGATGGGGCTCATCCTGAGTTTTGACTGAGGTGCCAGCAGAAAGCCAGAGTGAGTGTGAGACAAACCCTCATTTTCCGAATTTACAAAGGAAATGATGGAGAACTACTTCTAGGACTCGTAGACCACCCCCACCCCCAACCAAATCAGAGATATAGAGACAATGTATTAAAAGGGGAGAAAATTTGCTGGTAACATTTCTTTGAGAGAGCTGTTGCTGCTCAGTGAGGCCCCTAAAATAAGAGGGTGGGTTTTGGCTCTATCACCTCAAACTTTATGAGAGAGTTTTTTAATGTGATGACTTGGAGAACTTTGAAATGCATTGGAAGTTAACAGACACAAGGACAGATGCCTGAGAAAGTTAAAGTACCCCTGTATCAACAGGGCTAGAACTTCCAAAGTTTGCTAAGCCAACAGCTAGCTAAGTGTTTCCTTTGGATCAGATATGAGTCACATGGAAAGCCAAATTGCTGTATGGTCCTTTGACATTCTATCCTAAAGAGCTACAGAGAAGAGTGGAAGGTTCCTAGCAACAAGAAATTGGAGGTGAATTCAAAATTCTTAGGGGAGGTAAGAAAATTGCAAGTGACAGCCTAGAACAAAGATGCATCCACGCGTCCCATGAAAAATGCCATCAGATGGGTCAGTCATGGAAGCTCTGCAAAGACCACGAAAGCAGCTCTTGGGTGGAAGAGCTGGCTGTTCTCACCAGCCAGGCACAGAGAGCATGAAGCCAGCTTACAGCAGCGCCAATGTGAGGAAGACCTTTTCTGTTCTCCCACTCATCCTCCTTCGACCCTCCATAGAAAGTCAGGGTGAGGGCAGGGGCAGCCCGACGTGGCAACTGGAAAAAACTCCATCGAGCCCCTCTTCCCCACTGTGACTTCTTCCAACCTGAAGCAACCCCAAGGTAAAGAAGGGGTAAAGATTTTAATTGTAATGCTAAATAAAGTTTAGTGATTTGAATAATGTCTCAGACTGGGTGTTTTAATTATTGAATTAAAATTGTGTGGGGGACTTCAACTGACTATGAAACTGCCTGTTAAGAGTGAGTACTAATGCCAGGGTTCCTAATTTTATCCTCAAACAGGATAAAATTAATCCCATTTAATGCTTTAAAAAAATTAAGTTGTATTTTGAGTGCATCACTGCAGAGATTTGTGTAACATCGTAACTGGAGCAATAAGTATAAAAATCAAACAAATGTAATAATGTCTAAAATATGTGAGCAATCTTGTTCAATATGCATAAAAAAGTCACCTTAATTATTTTTAGAACTAGTCAGGAGTTTTTCAGATGTTGCATTTATTTCTGAGCTTTATAATTTATATCATAATTTACCTTTGGAAGCATGATGAAAGGACAGAAAACTAAGGCCAGGAAGACAAGCTAGAGGACCTGCAAATGAAATTTCTAATGCCACCAATTCTTAAAATTTTTGTGTCACCAAGAGTTAGAAGCATCAAAGCAGTGCATCATGTGTCCCAGATATACTTTGACTAAATTCCCAAGAGTGTACTAAATGATCCAAAGACATTTGGATCATACTTCCATAGTAGTATCATGTATCCAAGGATCATAATTGACAGCCTGTTATTGGTTGGTCTTCAACGTCCTACTTAGTTGACCATTATTGAACAACTAGTATATGCCAGGCTCTGTAGATAAGGAGGCAGATAGGTACAAAGTGACCAAAGAATCAACAAGGAATGAAAGTTGATACAAGAGAGATCAGAGCCACTGTGGGCAGTGGGAGAGCAGTACAGGGGAAGCTGTTTAATCTACCTCTATTTAACTGGCCAGCTAGACTTATACACCATCTTACTGCCGCTGCAAAACGTACTGACTGGGGCCTTAAGTATTCTGAAATGCTTTCAGCTACTGTGCCTGTGCACTTCTGCTCTCATCTGTGGAGTGTTTTTGCTGTTGACCCAGAGTTAGTTTCGTTCATTTCCTAAATTAATTATGCCAATCATAATTATTATTGTAATGAAGTAAATTTTAAAATAATATATGATACAATGAAATATGAATATGAAAATAAGCATAGTTATTGCTTTTGAAAATTAAATTGAATGCTTTGGAAAAATACAATAAAGACTAGTCATTTAAAAATTACTACATAACAGTTTAGATCCTTTAATAGATCTTGAAAGTTTACAACTAAATGGCAGACTGTGCCTGCCATTCTCTCACCTTTTCTACCGTAAATGCTATGTAAATGAGCCAATTTTGCTTTTCTATTCATTGTCAACACAGAATAAACATTGGCAGAGAACACACTGTCATTTTCTTACATAGAGGAGCACTGTCAATTGCAAAGCCATTGTCTTGGCCACCAGCTAGGAAAAGTAATAACCTCCAGAAATTCTATTATTTGTGTGCCAGTAAGGCCATATGACCACTGCAGGGCAGGTCTTTTAGCATCACCCACCACATACTTCATGTCAGTTCATTCATTCATTCAATTAATATTGATTGAGCCCACACAGGGAGACTGGCAAAAAAACAATGCCTCTTATTGAACAGCCAGGAGAGAAAATTGGGTGACTCAGCTGACTCTATCAGTATGCTTCCAAGGAGGAATCCTCAAACAGGGCACAGCTTGTGGTGACCTCTCTGTTCTGATAAAGTTCATTTTGCAGGAAGGGCTACTAGCCCAGGACTGGCTTCTGAAGTTTAGCATTCAATTATGTGCATCCTATTCTTGTGGAAGAATAGGCTTTACCTCAACACAATGTAGTGTTGATTACACATGGACTTGTAGACCCCTAGGAGTGGCCGCCAGCCCAGCAGAGCCAAGAAGCCCAACCTAGATAGCAGGAAAGTGCCTTGGTCACTCTGAGTGTAGGGAGAGAGCTGGCTCTTATGCATAGAGTAACCTTTATCATTAATTTCCATAGCATTGATCCACTTCTATTAATGTGCTTATATTTAACCAAATTTAAAAAATTAAATGTTAATTTTTCATGACAATATTTATAAAGTGTTGAAAATTCTGGTAAATATGATGGAGGCTATAAGGTTACTGACTTTCAAGTAACACTATGTCTAAGATGACTTAGACACCACATAGAATTATAGGTCAAATCCTCTTCAACTTCAGAAGGGTTTTAAAGTCAAAGACCTTATTCACATAATACTTATTACTTCTTTAAAGAAGGAATTAAGTAAATAAAAGATATATTGACTTAAGGATTTGTACATATTCTTGATAAATTTAGGTATTTGAAAAGAATTTCCCTTCTGTGCGCCATACATTTCCTACTATGTAAAATGCAGTGGCTTAAACAGGCATTGAGAATGACCCTACTTATCTCACACCATGTATGTAGCCACCAGTTTTTATTTTGAGCAAACGTGATTACGGTACACAAAATTAGAACGGATGTTCCAACAACTCTTGTGTTTTCTCAAGTTAGCTATTAGAGAAGAGTAAATTGAATTGTTCTGAATGTATTGTAATATTAATGTAAAATTCTGTTAGTGTTCTTTCTAAGTTTGGTGAATGCCATTCTATACAGGAGTACATTTTATTTGTAAGACCACTGAATTCGTTTCAAATGTGTATTCGGTGATGGGAGAGAGGAAAGAATGAAAATATCTCGATCCTAGATACCACTAGTGATGGGCAATCTACGCTGGCTCTCTCTCAGCTTCGCATTAATTGATTCGTTCTATGCAAGTTGTTGCTTAAGGAAGAGAAATGGAGGAGCTGAGAAATTCTTCCAGCTCCTTCCTGAGTCAGCACTTCCAAAAGAGAGAGCAGAATGAGGAGCTTGTCAGCATGAGTGTGGGAGACTGAGCCACCCTCTGTGCTAATGGGGCCCTGCACCTCTCCTTGCCTCATCCCCTCTCCTGGGTAGCCTAAAGGTCACTACGGAAATGCAAGAATTCCGATGTTCCTCCCCAGCCCCCTTTGCAGGTTCTGCCTTCCTCTGGGTGTGCTCAGAGGCACTTGCTGTGGGACAGAGGCTGCGAAGGGGCTTGGGAGGGCTTATCGGTGAGACTCTCCTTCAATGGAGCAGATCATCCCAGCAGGAGCAAGTGTCTCTGCAGCACACACACACAGAGGACATGGGACAGTTCATCAGGAAAACTCTGACTAAGCAGAACTGGGTTATAGGTAGCTTATTTTTAGTGTAGCTGTAGCAGTCAGCAGTATTTGCAAATGAGAAGAAATAATGGATGAAGCTACCATATGGGAGAATGTGATAGATGCCAGGAACAGTGGTATGTGTGTTACATACACAATTGTCGACACAATAAACCCATGAGGTTGGTGTTATTTTTACGGCCACAAGAAAACTGAAGGCCAGTGAGTCTGCCTAAGGCCATGTGACTAAGCAAAGAAAAATCTTGATGCAAGGACAAGACTCCTCAAATTCGAAATTCACACTATTAACCTCTACCAGGGATTATAACTAAATGGGAAGGACTCTAAAAGAAATATTCATGCTTGAAAACATTTTTTCTAATATAAAGCCCTGAAGGTATTTATTAGGTTGAAACATATGAAATTGACAGTATTCGACTGCCTGACATACGAAAATGGCAATTTCATATGGTTCAATGATATCCATTTATAACTTCTGCAGAAGATATTCACAGATGGGGGACACACTGCAGAACAGATTCATATTGAGGAACCCCCCCACATTTCCTATGACTCACAGATTTTTATTGTGGAAAATAAAAAGGAAAATAACCAGAGTAATAGAAATTCACTTAATAAAGTTTGTATATTTAAGGCAGTAAGTTTCTATGCATTAAAGTTTTACCATTTGGAGGTAAAAACTGGGAACTCTTTGTAATGAGTATATCAACTCTGATAAAAATTGACAGTTTGAGATGGGGAAACCCAGAATACAAAAGCAGGACAATACAAAATGATGCTCTAAACCAGGCCTAGAAGAGAGATGCTCCATTGATCACCGTTGGTTGGAGGTGTTTATAATGTCCAACGCGTTGTTTATGACTAATTGAACCGCTCAAGACAATGAATACAATTCTTTCATTATACATATCTAGTTGACTTCAGCTAATGCTTTATTCCTATGGATTTCCAAGGTAAAAGAGTCCTTTCAGGTACCGTGGTTGTCATTCGTGCTGTTGGCCAAATATGACCAGTTTTTCTCTCTTTCAAACACAAGAAAATGGGAATGCCATTCCTGAGGCCCCTGTGATTAGTTCAGGCCAGTGAGTTTTGAGCAGGAGTAACAATGTCCCCTCTGGGCTAAGCACTGAATTGCTGGTGTGACTTCGCAGTGCTCGCTTTTCCTCTGGCATGGTGCGTGACAACATTTGATACAGGGCTGATTTCTCAGCCTAGGCCCTGGGTAGGCAGGGGAGAGAGCCCATAGTATAGCTCCTAGCCCATCCATCATGGGTCTATACAGAAGAGAGAAATAAACTTTATTATAAAAATTTGGAGGTTGCTTATTACAGAAGCATATGGAGCCTCTCTTGATGGATATAGGTGTTTTGAATAGAGCAACTACATTTTTGATCCCCTTCTGAAAATTAGGGTTGGGTCTATCTGGTTCAGATATTTCTGCTGGCTCTGACAGACAAGACCAGGGACCTGACTTATAAAAAGGTCCCTGAAAGGGGTGTATTTCATTGTGGGGGGTAGCCACCCTTTCTACCCAAAAGTAGTATCCCTCATGTCTAATGACCAGTTCCCTGAATGATTAATTCAAAGCCTTTACAAAGGTTGGAGGTGTAAAAACTTTATAAGAAATAAAATTTCAGAGAGAACAGAAGCTCTATCTGGGAGGAAATATCACCCCTCCCCTGTCTCATGGAGTCAGATTACCTCCATTCATATCTCTTATTTAATCTGCAGCATCATTACCAGGAGAGTGTCAGAACAAAGATGATGCCTAGAAAGTTTGAAAGTCCATCGTACCTCATTAACATACTAGCAGGAATTGTTTATTAACTAGAAAGCCACACAGCATAGAGGGAAGAAGATGTCTTTTAAATAAATCTTAAGGCAAAAGACAGCCCAAAGTTCCAAAGCACCAGACTGCTCAAATGAACTGGTATCACACCGTGAACAATAACACAGGAGAGTGGAGAAGCAAGAAAAATTGATTTTGTCAACTTCAGGATTTCTTCCTAGAGAAGAACCTGTTTTAACTCTGATTCCAAATGAGATTTTTCTTGAGTAAGAATCCCCATAATTGGAGATGTATAAAGCTGGACAATTAATTTCGCAAACTCATTCTAGAAAAAGTCCTACATACTCATGCCTCACTGCTAAATATCACTAGGGTCACTTTGGAAGTGCTCCCCTTGGGAAGCTATGCACTGACACCAGCCCTTAGTCCACCCTTCAAAGCAATTTTGGAAGTCTTTCTGGAATGGCTATCAGAGTTGTCTTTGTTCCCAAAAATCTGACAGTTAAGTTCATGAACTTGCCACCGTGCACTTACGTTGGCAGGACTGTACAAACAATATGGTAAGGTTTCCTAACCTTGCCAAGGTTATTTTGAGCATGATGACAGCTCTGATGGCCATTCCAGAAAAAGAGTTCCAACATTGATTGGAAGGGTGGACTAGGCACTGGCATCGGTGCATAGCTTCCCAAGGGGAGTAGTTCAAAGGTGACCATAGTGACAATCAGCAATGAAGTACAAATATGTAGCACTTTTTCTAGGATGAGTTCATGAAATTAAATGTCCAAATTTGCATATCAGTAATGTAAGGGGGAAAACAGTTTTCTGTTAAGATCTGAGTCTCTGTAAATAAATTTATATCTTTTTAGTCTACTAAGTAAAAAAATTGCCTGTTTATCAGTTGATGCCAAATTTGTAGCATTTATTCCAGTTTATGGAAAATTTCTGTTAAAATGTATAGCTTTAGACTTGCCTATGAAACCCTCTCACATTTTAGCAAAACAGTGAGTCTTGTCATAATGCCTTGATATCTGCAAAATTCAAAATTACAGATCAGGCCAAGTCCAGCAATCATGTGATGAATTGAACCATTTCACACACACACACACACACACACACACAAGATAACATTCATTAGAAGAAAAAAATATGGGATAAAACATGACAACACATTTTACTGAGAAGAAAAATATAGAAAGACTTCCTGTGTCCTCCCTACACTCAGGGCTTACTGTATCTGCTAGCAGGGAGCTATGAAAGAGCTGGCTGTTGCAACAAATAATTTATGCAGCTCTAGTAACATGCAGACACTAATGCAAATGCCCTACTTAAGAATGCTGACCTTCACAGCACCAAACCAGGGCTCAGCAACCAGGAATTTCCCTTCAGTCCTACATGGAGGAGTCATGTTTTAAAGCTTGTCATCCTGCATAGGGAACTACCATTTAACTGTCATTAATATGCCTTTTAGAATTGAAATTGAATAGCATATCAAATACGTCTTAGCAGCAGATAATTGTAGTTTATAATTTGTTGCCTCCTTTGAATGTTTCACTATAAGACTCTGAATCTTTGCATTGGTTTTGATTGTGAGTACTCAGTTTTGAGGGATTGGTCAAGAAATAAGGTTTTATAAATAAAAAAAGGTTAGATAAATAAAAGTTCAACAAAGGTGGAAACTTTTTACCTAAACCACATTGAAATTTGAAAATCATACTGCATTTGTTTTAACTGCCTTTCGTGAACTAGTTTGTTAGGGCTGCCATAACAAAATACCACAGACTGGGTGACTTAACAACAAAAGAAGTGTCAGTAGGTTTAGTTTCTTCTGAGGCCTCTCTCTGACTTGCAGGTGGCCACCTTTTCTGCTGTGTCCCTACATGGCCTTTTCTCTATGAACGCACACCCTGGTGTCTCTCTGGGTGTCCTAATCTCCCCTTTTTATAAGGACACCGGTTAGCTTGCATTAAGGCCCAATCTAATTACCTTAATTATCTCTTTAAAGACCCATTTCTAAATACAGTCATATTCTGAGATACATAGGAATTTTGAGGGGACACAGTTCACCCCATAACACTTAGCAAATGGAATATAGCATAGCTTTTTCTTGATCATTCAGAATCTGATCTTCAGACATTCATATATTTTTCTGTCCCATCAGCATCACTAGAGAGAGTGAGAAGGTTATAGAATGTGCTTTTTAGAGAAATTCCTAGAATCCCTTTTTCACCTGAGAGTCCTAGACTTTAGCTGGCCAATATAGCAGTCAGTAGCCACATGTAGTTATTTACATTTAAATTAATAAACTTAAGTAAAATTAAAAATTCCATTCTTCACCTGCAGGAGCCACAATTTAAGTGTTCAGTAGCCACCTATGGATAGGGCCACCATATTGGGCAGTGCAAATATCAAACATTTCCATTTCCACAGGATTCTACCAGACTACACTGCTGGACTGTTGCTTCTGTTTTGTTAGCTGAAATTCACCCACTTTGGCTCTGAGATACCCTCAAGAACTGGAGTTTTTATGAACTGCACTGTTTTAGCTGCTGTTTGTTTTCCTTTCTCTTTGTCACATTCATCTCACTTTCTCTCTGTCATTGCTTTTGGTCACTGCCTTGGTTCTTCATCACATTTTCTTCTAATTCCACTCTCTTGCCTTTTAATTTTATGCTCTTTTCCTTCTCACCACCCTTTTCTTTGGCTTTACCCTCTCCTCTCCTTTTCTTTGTTGGAATGGTGAATTTTGCTGTGAAAGTTTTTGCCAAACAGTGAGAAATCTCCTTTCTTCTAATCAGTAAATGACATTAATCTTCATGTCTTTGGCCACTCTTGACATTTTTATTAGTGTTTCATTCAGATACATCTTAGTGCAAGAGAGCCTGATGCCTGAACAGCAGATAAGATGGAGCCACATAGTCTATGTGGAAAGTATAGTGATCACAGAAATTTTATTATCTGTTGTTTCTCTAGTATTTTCTCTTGGGAAATGAATTAGCCTAACAGTTAAGGACTTTGAAATCACCTTCCCTGAGTTCAAACTGTGGTTTCAATACCTATTAACTATTTGGCCTTGATCACATTTTCTAACTTTAGTTTCTTCATCTGTGTGTTGTAAGTGTTACAGCTTCATATTTTCCTGCTGCCTTGACATCCCCACAAACAAACTATGAGCACCTGACCAGGTGATCAGGTATACCAGCATGATAAGTCTGGCCCCTGCCATAAATTCCCCTTGTTGACATCCTCTTACTGTGACCTATGACATTCAAATGCACCAATTAGATTCCCCTCGTGCCTTTTGTTCACGTGTCCCACCTTAACCTCTAGTAAGGGCACTTGCCCATGGGTCCTCACTCTCTTTCAGCTTCCTACCTGCTTGGCTGAGCCTGCTCCATGGATGCTTTCCTCATGGGGCCCCTTTGTGATGTGCAGTGACTCTGTCTCTAGAACCAGGGAACGTAATAAACTTTGTTTTCCTGCACATCTCCTCTGTCCCGTTTTGTGGTTGCTCCTCACTGACCAACCATCACATGAAAGAATACAAAATAATCGTTAGATGGAATTTAAGAACAGTACTCACCTTATAAAGTTGTTAGGATTAAATAAATTGATCTAAGGAAATGATGCCTCAAATAAAGTTTAATAGATAGGAGAAGTTAATATTTCTCACGTAAAGTTTAGCTCTTTATAAGGTGGCTATGGGCCTTGTCTGCTGGACTACTGGTAGTAATCCCAGGCAGAGGAACATTTATTTGCCTTATAGACTATTGTGCACCTATTTCATATTCAAGTTCTGCTAAGGAGTCCCTCCAATCAATTAATTTGTCATCCACTTAGGAAGATAAGACTTATGCAGAGAAAACAGAGATTAGTATAAGACTAAGCATAATCAGATACTAAATCATATTGGACAGACAATACGAGTATGTTCTATAAGATTTTGGAAAGAGAAGTATTGACCTCTGGTTGCTAGTTCCACATGAAAGAATTTCACAGTTGCCACTCTGTCCTAACAGTAAGTAAAAAGCTGAACGGACTGAAAAAAACCAACTACTCTTCTAAGACCCATAAGAGAGGTGAGGATGCAGGGCAAACCATTGACTCCAATATTGGAGAGACTCGCAGGTGAATACAGAGAACAATGCCTTACCAGAGCATAGGCACAAGTGAAACCACCCCAGGAACCAGTGCGGGGTAGGAAAAACTAAACTATAATTGTTGAATTTCTGGAAGCACAGTATGGACAAGTTTGGGAGTTAAAAACTCCAAGGGGATTCAGTTATGGGAAGGGGCATAATGTTGTGAGATGTACCTCTAGGAACACTTCCAGATTCTCAGAGTAAATATTGCTCAAAAATCCCATAGTACTTCTGGCAGGGGTTGGGGCCATTTAGGAATACACCAGAGCACTCTGTTCTTGATAGTAAAGACTGCCTTCAGGGGAAACTAGTTAACCGGAGCCTAATCTGCTGGGATATTATCAGAATTCAATTGTCATAGGGAAAGGAAATACCCAAATCCAACCCACTGTAAACAATCTCTCTCATTTAATGGGGAAAAAATAGTGAGAAGCACTTGTGAAATTAACAGTCAGAGGCAGAGGTTCAGTAAATAACTGAGACCTTATCATAGGACTGTGTAGAATGCTTTCCCCCATCCCACACCTCACCATCACATTACTAAAGACCTATTTATAGCAGTTTTTCTTGCCAGTACATAATGTCCAGCTATCAAGAAAAAAAAATTATAGGCCATAAAAAATGGTACAAGTCACAATTTGATGGCACAAATCAAGCATTCGAAGCAGACATGACAGGAATATTGGAATTATCAGAGTGGGAATTTAAAACAACTATGAGTAATATACTAAGGGCTCTAATGGATAAAGTAGAAAGTATGTAAGAACAGATAAACATCGTAAGCAGAAAGATAAATATCTTAAGAAAAAAACAAAAAGAGATGCTAAAGATCAAAAGCGCTATAACAGAGAGAAAAATTACCTTTTATGGGCTTACTGAAAGACTGGACATGTGGGGAAAGCATGTCCAAGCTTGTGGATATCTTCAAAGAAAAGTAAAACTGAAAAGCAAAGAGAACTGAAAAACAAAACCAGAACATAATATCCAAGGACCATGGGACAACTCCTAAAGGTGTGACATATGTGTAGTGGAAATACCAGAAGGAGAAGAAAGAGACATAAAAACAGAAGAAATATTTGAAACAATAATGACTGAGACTTTTCCCCAAATTAATGTCACCAAATCACCAATCCAGGAAGCTCAGAGAACACCAAGATAAATGCTTCCCTAAGAAAACCAAAAATCTATACATAAATGTATTATTTTCAAACTTTAAAAATCAAAGAAAAAAACCCTTGAAGAAATCATCTTACCTATAGAGAACTAAAGATAAGAATTATGTCTCACTTCTCTTCAGAAACCATGAGAGCAGGAAGAGAGTAGAGTGAAATATTTAAAGTGTTCAGAGAGAAAAATAAAAACCCACACCAACCTGTAATTCTTTACCCTGTGAAATTATTCTTCAAAAGTGAAGAAGCAATAAAGACTTTCTCAGACAAACAGCAATTGAGGAAAATTGTTGCCAATAGACTTGCCTTGCAGAAAATGTCAGAAGTTTTTGGGAGAGAAAGAAAATAATATAGGTAAGCTGCTCCCGCCGAAGGCCACCCAAGCGAGGGTTGAGGCCCACGGAGACCCCACCAGATGGATGAAGTCAGAATGTCAGCATGTTTAAAACAAGATGGCTGGATGAAAATCAGGTGGTGAGTTTATTTAAAATACCAACCAAAAGACATACAAACAAACAAAACCCACATACAACAATGCCATGGTGTGAAGTAACTCATCTGGAAAACAAAAAAGCCCAAGTTCAGTATTGCACCATTTAGTTGTATTTCAGCTCCAGACTCATGAAAGCAGAATGGTCCATGGGGCCAAATGCCCTGGGAACCAGACCGAAGAATGCCATGACTCACATCAGGATCAAAAGTCATGATCAACTTCTTCGTGCCTTAGCCTAAACCCATCCATAGAGCCTATGAACCCAACTCCCTACTAACTGTGATGAAAGATTTTCTTCCCCTACATAAGGCAAGCTAACAGACACGTTCTGTGCAGGTGACCCTCTTCGACCCTGCCCGCTCTCCCTTGAGTGTATTAATGAAAGTACTTCTATTTTTCCTAAAAAATAATAATAATATAGGTAAAACAAAATCAGATTTACATAAAGAAAGGAAGAGCATTAAAGAAGAAACAAGTGAAGGTAAAAGAAAAACTTTTAGCTTTCTTATTATTAATTGATTTAACATAACAGTTCAAAATAATAATAGCAAAAATGCACTCAATTATTTATACTTATGTTTATATCTTATGTACATATGTACAAGGGCTGTCCAGAAAATATCCAGCCATGTAATATGAAAAATAGAGGCATTTATGGCTGGATTTTCCCTAGAAAGCCCTCATATACTTATGTGTGCTTATATATAAGTGAAATTAATGACAGCAATGATACAAGGGATGAGAGGGAGGAATTAGGATTATTTTGTTAGCATAAGGACCTCACACTAAATAATAACAATGACATAATAATGATGATGATGCTTCATGTGACCTAAACTCATCCATGAAGTTTTTAGAGGTCCCAGTGAAGACATAGTTTTCTCTCGGAGAAGAAAAGGAGGAGAAATCAGAGCCATGAGAGATGTTGAGCCAAGCTAGAGAGACATGAGTGAACGTGGAAGATGTAGGGGTACCTTTGGTGGAGCAGAAGTTCTGGGTTAAGGGACAGAATAAAAGAGTAAGGGTGAGAGTGGGCAGACTGGCAAGTTTGGAGTTAAAATCCATGTGAGAATCATAGCAGGGCATTTTAGTTCTCTCAATATGTTCTGAGTAATCTTTAAAATCTGTTTTTTATGATATACACTATGATATATTTATGATTGTTTGACTTATTCAGCTCACTTTCAATGATTACCTCCTAGTTACAGCCTTCCAAATTCTCACCTCCCTTCAGGTTACTAGGAATGATTCCATCTTAGCATCAACTACATGCTTCAGAAAAATTCACCTTTCAAATACATAATGAATAAAGGATTAAATTACAGTGAACCCCCAACTAATCAGAAGAACATGAAATAACCCCTGTGTAGAGGAAGACTTAATTGTTAATATAGTTGAGTGTATATAAAGAGGGATTAAAGCAGTCAGTTTGTTCCAAGTCTACATTTATTTTGTACCCACTATATACTAAAGAAGCACACCTTCTAAAGTATATATTAGAAATAAAAGATATATATTTACCTTCAAATAGCAATAACATACTTATGCAAAGGAAAATAGCCACACAATATTGAACCATTTATGTTTAAATGACAAAGTGAACAGTGTACTATTAAATGATATAAAAGCTTATTACTAGAAGAGATTAATGGAGTAAGGAATAATTCAAAGTATTGTCCTGAGAGTTGCTGGTATTTGAGTATAACTTTAAAATGCATAGCATTTGATTAGATAAAAAGAAAAAGACAACTTCTTTTTGATAGGGAAAAACATTAAGTGGAGTAAAAAGACAAGAATAAGCCAGGGCTGCTCTAGACAGAATGAAAAACAGAGGGCAGGGTCATACCCGATCGAAAACTAAAGGTGTGCCTTCAATGACAGATTAATATTTGTTTTTCTAAAATACAAATTCTCAAGTATTTACCTCATCAAAAGCATGATTCTCTGACAAAGTTATAGAAACATTCCAAATAATTCAGAGTGCCTGTGGCAATGCAAAACGTAAGTCTAAGTATTGCAGTTTCTAATGAGTGCCTCTTCTCAAAATTAGAGATAAAGATTTGTACCTCCTAAAATATAGTGCCTCCTCTGAGTGGCACTTCAGATTCCAGTTAGTTTTAACTAATTTTGCTTTATCTATTAACATTTTTTCTTAAGTTCTCATGTTTTCCAGTTTAATTTTTCTAGTTTTTCTTACCCAACTGCTTTTTTTTCATATATCTCCCCTAAAATCTAGAAATATTCCAAGTCATTTTAGCTCCAAACTAAAGAAATTTCTTTCCTTTATTCATTTATTCAGAAAATATTTATTGAACACCTACTATATTCTGAGAAACTAGTCTAAGGGCTTGGACAAATCAGTGGTCAAATCAGACAAAATCCATGCCCCCACATAACTTTCATTTAGATAAAGAGAGAGAGAGAGAGAGAATGAAAGTTAACTATGGGAATACTCATTATTATGCCATTTCACAAGTAAAAAAAAAAACATTCAGAGGGACAAGTGAATTTCTGAAGATTATACAGATATTGAGTTGTAAAATAAAATTCAAACTCTTCTGTATTCAACCACAGCTACTTATTGGGAAGTAATTGACTACTTAAAAGTAGAAATACAACTCTTCAGCTAGCTTTTGACATCTGAGATACACATATTTTGCACACACACCGCTCCCCCGCCCCCGCAATTCTTCTCATTCTCTATGTGCTGGTTTTGAAAGACTGAGCTAGTGTGTGCTAAAGGTTCAATAGGAAGCAGCATGAATACCTCTAGGGTTAAGGTTATAGTCTGTTTTTAATCCTCATTTCTTTGGAAATGAACATATTGAGAACAGGTAGTATTCTAATCTCTGATCATGAACTAATTGCCTACTTAGCTCCACACTGTCAGCTCCCGGCTTATCAGTACCATGGACAGCAGCTCTCCACCCAGGTCCTTCCAAAAGATTTTATAGTAAAATATTGCATACTATCTTCTGTTCCTCTTCATTTTAAGTATAATACGGATAGGATATATATTATAATAATTATTTAACCATTTTTGTATAATTTACCATATAGAACATTTGTTACCTCTATATGCTCAAGTAGGAAACAGGAAAACGTGCATAAGAAAGGCATTTGAATCTATGTAATCTTTGCTAACAAATGTCACTCCAATAAATCTAACAATAAAAATAAATTTTTAAAAAAGGCATTTGAATTTAACATCCTAAACCAGACCATAGTGTGTGTGTGTGTAATAGTAAAATTTACACAGTTTATGGGGTATTACGCTATATTTTTATTAGTACATTATTTATGTTTACTGACCATCGTTCTCTAAATGAATCATCAAATATTAAAGTTCAAACAAATAATTGGATGTAGAAATCAGATGCTAAGGAAATTTCCTGATCTAAGTATAGCCATGCATAAGAATGTTCAGAGTATCACCTCACTGGCTGACAGCATCATAATTCAGGTAATTTCTCTACAGTAAGATTATCAAATAAAGCAACTTTAAATGAGCAGTCAACCTTCCAAAGTAGAAAGGGCTGTTTATGAAGAAACGCAAGACATCAATGCAAGATAACATATTTTCTTCATTTTGAAGTGGTGAGGGGAAGCATTCTTTATTATTTGTAAGTGGAGAAGTGAACTTTCATGCTGGGATTCTGTTAATGATAAAAATTAGTGGAGAAATTGTGACTACCTAGCAAGAATGCCATTCATTTCTGGAAGAAATACTTTTCAGAACAACCCCTGCTATGTTCTGACTCTTGCAATTGGCTGTGGTGTGGTTCGCACAAAAAAGAATTGACATTTGTAACTTTTAGAATTAGCCACCTAAATGAAGGTACATATACATACAAACTCTTGCTAAAAGGTAAGATAAATAACCTAGTTAATGCTAAAGAAAGAAGAAAAAGAAAGAATCTTACCTTCCATTGTAAAGAAATCTTAGCAAAATGAATGAATTCAATTTCCTAATTTCTCTAGTGCCACCTAATTTCATGTGCATTATGTGTACAAAAAATAATTTTAAGTACCAACATGTGTCAGGCACTGTGCAGAGCAGTGTAAAAGTTGTATATGATCTGCAATTTTTTTCAGCCCTAAAATCTGTTTCTTTCATGTACTAGTTGCTTTGATAGAGTAGAAAATTGACCATTTCCAAGGCTGGTGATACCCCAGCATCCTATCAGCTTCTCAGAAAGGGTCTCCAATCATCCCATAGCCGAGAGGGGCAATCTGACTATGAACAGCTGTGGGGTTGGGCACTGCAGTGTCATGACTGTGCCTGTGTACTTGAATCTTCCGGCAGTTAGTGCCAAGGAGTTCTTGTGGCAATAGCTGAGAATAGAAATTAAAGAGGGTCCAACGTTCAACCAGTTCAAAGTTTAGAAATGTCATCCACTGATCTATGGCATAGCCTTGGCAGGTAGGTTGGGAAATTGTATATAGACAGGAAAAATCATTTAGAAAGAGCAAATGCCTTTGGCTTAGTGTGAAATTGTAGCATTGTTTCTTCCTAGCCATAGCTTTTTGATGAGACACTTAAACTTTCATATATATATTTCCCTAGCTGGGAATCGAACCTAGGCCACAGCATTGACAGCGCTGAAGCCTTAGCCACTACACCACCAGGGAACTCCCTGAAACACTTAAATTTCTTGAGGCTTCAGTTTCTTTACCTTTAGCATGAGGTATCATACCTACCTCAACGCATCACTGTGAGGATTACATAAAACTGTTTATGTGAAAGTACTATGCAAATTCTAAATCACTCTACAAGTATTATGCCTGAGAGGTGAGCAAAAAGGCTATTAGGTACAAATAGAAGAATATTTCTTTGCATTTTTTGCTCCATTATAAAATGCAATGCAAAACTAAGGCCTGTACTTTTTTAACATGGCTTATATACAATATGCAGTATAGGCAAAGAGTTTGGAAATATCGGGACCAAATCTCCATTATAGGTTTATGTTAATACATTCAGTGGAGAAAATGTAATGGAATAATGAAATACTCTGCTGAATCCATGCCACCTGTTTATTTTAGACTGAGAATAAATCTGTGTGTATCTGATGTGTGTATGTCTGTGGCTATATGTGTATGATGTGTGTAAATATGGGTGTCTGCTGTGTATGATATATGTATTTCTGTGATTGTAATATGTGTATATGTGCTGTTTATGCTATGTGTACCTGGAATATGTGGCATGAGGGTATGTGTGTATCCTTTGTATATGTGTGTGGAGGCCTACATGTGGTTAGTGTGGTGTTGTATGCGGGCATGTTTGATATGAGGCTCTGGAACTGATATTTTAATTGAACTCAAATGTTCCCCAGGAACAGAATTTCCATGGGCCCTCATTTTTTATTCTGGTGTCACAACTTGAATTACACTCATCTCCCATGACCTTGGGCCTAGAGTTGTCTTGGCCCAATTACAGCAAACAGCCAACTTCTACATTAAACATGAAGGTTTCACCTTCCTTTTCTTATTTCATAAGAAACATGTAAGAGTTAAATACTAAGATTGTAGGACTAAAAGCTTTTTCAAGAAATAATGCTGATTTTGTGTACATTTACATATTTTTCCTAACTGCCCATGTAAAATATCTTACTTTTATCACCTTCAAACTATAAGAGATTTAAAATATTTAATTAATTCATGCAAGATGAAAGATAATCAAGAGAATTTAGCAGACATTTGTTTTAAATATGTATTTTTTACATTTCTACCAAATAAACATTAAAATGATATACAGTTCTAGCTCTTCTAATGGATCATTATTTTTTATTCATATTCTCTGATTTTTTTTTCTGGAGTAAATAACTATTGATTGATAATCTTACAGCACGAAGTAGTAAAATGATGTACTTAACACTTTCAACTTCAAAGAAAGAAACTACAATTTTTTTCGGTAGTAACGATTGCCCCTTTTATTTTAGAAGTTGTAGTTCTATAAATTATGCCAGTCTGATCTCCAGTGGTATGGTGTCTTATTCAGCTTTCATGCAACAGTAAGCACCAAATTGAGATAGAAAGTACATGCACAGAGTTTAGTTTTTATTAGAGATTTTTAAAGGGCGCTGCTGAAAATAGTCAACAGAAAATACTATTTAGACTGTGTATTTGTTTGAATTACTAGGCGAACTAAGTGAAGCCATTTCGCTGAGTTAGCCACTGCATAGACTGGTGGCTTTACCCTTACTATATTTCAATGTCTAAGATGATACACTCATTGGTAACATCATACCAGAGACTGATATAATATTTCCAAAATCCCTACAGTCTCAACCAAGGTCAGAAATTGTCCTCAAAATAGGCCAGTGAAAATATTCTTAACCTAGAATTTCTTTTCAATTATCACAAGACACATGCACATTAATACATGTTCATTAGACAATCAGATATTTTCTATGTGGAATTGTCAATGGGAAAAGCCAAAAGATCATATTCCCCCATTCTAATTAATTGCTGATTTCCAGCTTATTGTGTGTGTATGTGAGCATGCACACATGCACACATACACACACACACACATCTGTGTTTGATGTACTAGTTAATCTTTATTCTTTACTTTGTTTCTAACTCTTACTGCTACCAAAGATATCTTGAGGTACAAACCCATTTTCCAAAGCAAAAAATTTTTTTGTATTTTTCATAAACAAATTGATAACTTTTAATAAACTCAGTAAATTCATTTTTGTTC
This sequence comes from Lyroderma lyra, assembly GCA_004026885.1. Lineage (NCBI taxonomy): Eukaryota > Metazoa > Chordata > Mammalia > Chiroptera > Megadermatidae > Lyroderma > Lyroderma lyra. The sequence continues at coordinate 365,810 of PVJL010000420.1, forward strand.
CCTTATTTAAACAACTGATTGAAGAGTTACAACAACACAAAAGGACTGAACCATCCGTGGTGTGTACCCTAGACCTGACATCCTGGCTGGTGAATGGCAAAATCATTAGCAAGTTCCATCAACAAGATGAAAATGCTCATGGCTTATGCCTGGTAAGAATAGATAAGAATGTAGGCCACTAAAACAAACAAAACAACAACAAACAAACAAACAAACAAACAAAAAACCCTGTTTATATTTTCTTCATACTGGGCAGTCTAGGAAGTACGTTTTACCACTTTCCTTTTCCCCTCTTACTGCCCCTCAATTTTTTCCCTCAAAATAAAAATCTAATGATAAATATTCATAGAACTGTTGGAAAGGTGGTAATTGAAGGCAGTTGCAAATACCAAGGCACAAATGCACATAATGATTTGTCTGTGGTAAACTGGGTGATGACACTGGTTGCTGAATGTATTTCACTCAAGGCCCTCCTTTACCTATTCAACTTTTATCATTTCCATGTGTTCCTACTGACAGATGCTGGGACCACTAGTGTTTTGGAGATTGTAATATGATTGCTATTTGGTTGTCAAAAACAACTAATTCTTCCTCTCCTTACCCCCTTGTAGTTTCCCCTAACCATGCGCACACATTTCATTCTTTCCCTAAAGGACACATGTGGCAAAGCCAGGGTAGCTATCCACCAACCCCATTTTCCTATTTTCTTGGGCTCATAGCAGGACTGGATTTCTCAGCCTCCCTCATGGCTAAACATGTTAGCTAACTTCTGGCTAAATGAACGTGGGGTAAGTATGCACACTACTACTGATGTGACACAAATACCTTCAGCATGATCCTCCACTCTCTCCTTTCCCACCTGCTAATGGTATGTTGACACCGGTCCATCTAGGAACCCACGTGTTGAAAACGACAGAGTATGTGTCACCCTGGGCTTCTGAATGACAGTGTGGAGCAGAGACTCTTTTATACTACAGATTATACTTCATGTAAGCAAGATAATTGTCTATTGCGTTAAACCATTGAGATATCAGGGTTCGTTGTTATAGCAGCTAATACTATTTTAACCTATACAACAGATCACACTCAAATAAAACTAATAAATTGTTCACCTAGTGTTTGGTACACGGAAGATGCTTAATAAATTAAAGCTAGTATTATTGTATAACTATTGAAAACTATTACTTTGCCTGCTTACTGTACAAGCCTCTATAAGATTGTAACATTATGCACATAATGATAGGAGACGGAAGCTTGCAAGTACATGGAGTTCTGCTTTGCTGTTATTCATGGAGGTTTCAGCATCCATTATTCCTGCTGGAAAATAAGTATAAATGGACATAGTCAAGGGTAATATCCAGCCCCTTCATGGTGCACTTCATATAGTAAGATCTTAATAATTGCTTTTTTAGTTGCCCTAATGAAAATACTAATAAATGCCTCCATTGTGCCCCTCACTGCCCTGTCATTAGGTTGTGATCTGATCACTTCTGCAATAGACCATAAAAACCAGAATGGCCATGGCACCATGGTGAGGCTAGGAACTTATTTAAAAGCAAGGGCTTTAAATATGTAAAAATAATTTTATATTAGTAGCAAAAACCAGTTGTTATGGTTGACATTTAAATCACATCTAAGTATAAGATCCCAACATACAAAATAGTACACAAAATAATAATTGAGGAAATGTCAAATTCTGTAGCTTATTTTCACTTGGGCATGACATTTTTATCAAAAAACTGAAATACCTCTTTGAGGTCTGACTGTGTTAGATCTCTAACCTAAATTCACAAAGTGAGCATTCAGTGTTAGTTTCCATTATTTTCCATCTAGTACATTGGAAACAATATAGAGCAGCTATTGTTGTTTCAAAATAGCATCACCTCATGTTTAAACAGAGCTACAGCAGTCCTTTTTTATCCATGGGCAATATGTTCCAAGACCCCAGGGGATGCTGAAACCGCAAATAGTACTGAACCCTACACACATTTTTTCCTGTACGTACATACACTTCCTGGCTTCTCTTTGGCGTTTCCAGATTGCCAACATCATCACTATTCTTGCACATTGGGGCCATTATTGGGTAAAATAAGTTACTTGATCAAAAGCATTATAATACCGAGATCTTCTGTCTGATAGCCAAGGTGGCTACTAACCAATAGGATGATAGCATATACAGTGTGGATAGGCTGGGCAAAGGCATGATTCAGGTCCTGGGCAGGATGAGGATTTCATCACACTACTCAAAATGGTGGGCAATTTTAAACTTACGAATTGTTTATTTCTGGAATTTTTCATTTAATATTTTCAGAATGCTGTTGTCTGCAGATAATTAAAATCACAGAAAGCAAAACTATTGATAAGGGCAGACTACTGTCTTAAACAATAGCCTTTTGAACAGAAGTTTTAAGTGCATAGACCTGTTAGATGGGACAATTATTTTGGACAAGCCAAGATTTTTCACTTAAAATAACAAAGCAATTAGCAAACAAAGTTCACAATTTGGCCATAAAAGGCCATTATTTACCATTTCTTAACATGTAATTGACTCCTTAATAGAAAATACTATACTATTGCTTGAATTTGTTGGAATGAACATATATTACTTTTTGCAGTGCAAACTTTTAATTGATTTATAACACACATATTAAAAAGTGCACAAATCATAAATGCAACTCAATGAATTTTGCAAAGTCAATCCACCAGTGTAACAATGCTCAGATTGCAATATAGGACATTATCAGTTCCTCAGAAGCTTATACCTCCTTCTAGTCACTAACTTCTTTGTCTCAAGGATAAGAACTACGCTGACCTCTACCACTACTACTGCTTTTTCTTCTTTTTGAACTTTATGTAAATGATATCATAGTAGTTTTACTATATATTGACAGTTTTCCAAAGTAGTTGTATTGAATTATACTCCTGTCAGCTGTGCATGAGAGTTCCGGTTATTCCCATCCTGACCAAATCTTGAAAGTGTTCATACATTACCTTTATAATAACAACAATAATAATATTATTGTTAATACGTGGACACTTGATTAATAATTATAAGACCATCTCAATTCAGAGGGAAAAATTTAAAGTCTATGCTATTCACAAGGCAAGAAATAGAAAATATCATACATAAAATCCCCAATTATTTTATTTGAATTTAAAATTTTTTATTATGAATATGCATATACATGCAGAAAATTAAAGAAAATCACCTATATTTAATAATAGTTAACATTCTGCCAAAATGCTTCAACTTTTTTTGGTGAAATATTAAATTAAAATGTCAATTTTGACCTAACCATTTTTGTATACATCTATAAAAAGTAAGAATATTTTCCCACAGAACCATAAAACTATTAGGACATCTAACAAAAGTTATAATAATTCCCACATAACATCTAATATATAATCTCTATTCAAATTTCCCCAGCTTATCCAAAAAAAAATCTTTGTCAGTTGGTTTATTTAAACCAGGATTTACTCAAGGACCACACATTCCATTTGGTTGTTTCTGAAGTTCCTTTATCTGAGTCCATGCCCTACCGCCCCACCCACTTTTTAAATCAGATTGACTTGTTGAGTAAACAAGGCCATTGGTTCTATAGGATATCTCACCTTCAGGATTTACCTGACTGTTGCCTCACTGTCATTGCTTGTTTTTCCATCCCATGTGTTTCTTGTAAACTGAAAGTTAGATCAAGAATGCTTCATGGAGGAACAGTGGCCTTCACATTGCATTACTCTAGGAGGCAGACACCATTAGCAATGCTTAGACTGATCACTGGGTTAAGATGGGGACCCATAGATCTTTTCATTGTAAAGTTACATATTTATCCTCCTAATCTTCAATTAATCTGCAGATGACACCAACTATTTTTATAGTAACAACAGAAAAATATTCCTTATTGTAAAGGAATATTAAGATATGAGGTATGCCCTGGCAAAATTGTCAGGGAAGGTTTATCTCCAGCATATACTTTCCCAACTGCCACCTCTTTGACCCTTGCTTTCCTTCTTCCTCAAGACATCCTCTGCCCACTCTTTACTTTCTAGGTATAGAGTGATGCTAGACAGAAGATAACAACTGGGTAGGAAAGTTATACTGGAAGAATTCTGGCTAAAACTCCTATATACAATGTCCACACATTAGAAAAAAGAATGTGAACATTCTTTTGCATTTATTACCTGTGCAGTGGCCTTCATTCTCAAAAGATTTTACAAACACTGTTGGAGCAATCACTTTCTCCACCTGTGACAATGTTTTCTAAAAACAATTTATTTTACAGATAACGGAATAAGCTGTTAACTATTTAAAATAGTTATTATCATTAGTCTCACAAAAATATCACCATCTGATGAAACTAATAATAATACGAGGCATATAATAACAGAAGATGGTTGGTGGGGTTGTTTTTCGTAGTGTTTCAATAGTTTGGAAGAAGACATGATAAGGAGGCAAGATTCCAATTCTGCCAATTACATGAGCTGCACAATTACTCGATGAACATTTGTCTCTTCAGTGCACTGTGTCAATTACTGATGTTGTTTTATTGTCCCATGAGGCATTTTACTGGGTCTCAAGGGTGGAAAAATGCTAGAAGAATATGAAGCCCAGAATGTGAAGGATGGACAATCACCGTGTGCAGAGCAGCCTGGAGATTATTGTTTAATACTAATTTATTAGATGATTGCTGAGCCAAAAGGACATAATATCCATTATGTAAATGTTCAGTCATGGACACTGTGCCCCAACACTTATTAACTCCAAGCTGAATATTGAATGGCATGCATCCAAAACCAAATCTGTTCAAGTAGACAAGTACTTTGTCATGAAAAAGCAAGACCATCCAGTAAGTAGTACATTATGTCCTACAAATGAGAGAGTGCTTTTTCTTGAACAATATTAAAGGCTCAGGCCAGAGAAATTGGGCCCTGGGAGAAGAAACAAATAATGTAGTGGGAAAAGAAGAGCATTTCATTGCTACACATTAGTTCACATTTTGTCCTGCCTCTATTTGAACAAATGTCCTAAAGATGCAGTGCAATTCTATGTGCAGAGGGCTGGTGGTTATATTTTGAAAGTCTTTCAAGGATTTAGAAAAGGGTTTGTTCTTTTTGTAATGTTATGCATAACCGTAGGTGACTTGTATATTGGTTTATCTGCTCACCTTAGTGTTTTCAAAAATGAATTTGTGACTTAGTGGTACAGTTTTTGTGCAGGCTTGAGTTTTATGCAGTTGACCTGACAATCTTTTATATATAATAGCCTGCAGAGAAAAAGATATTTTTCTATTTTATGAGCCTTCCTGTGGCTCTGAGAGAGTCCCTGTGACACAGAATTGCCTTCATTGCTTCAAAAACCTTTATATACTTTAAATGACCAGTATGGGAGGACTTATCCACCCATTTCCCATTCCTGTGGCTTATCTTACTTTTTAGATCCTCTCACAGTGTTTGGCAGGAGACAGAGGCCCATGAGATGACTGTTAAATGAGTAAATGAGAAAATAAATGGCTGTATCATGTCAATAAGGGTATGTGTTCTGGGAAAGTCTTGAAACTTAGATGGTGAGATGGTAAACAAGTTAGCCAGTTTTATAATTTTCTGAGCAATTTAAACTATTTAAAACTTCTAGTGATGGCTGTCTGTGGTAGTGTGGGCAGAGTATATGAGTAGAATGCCCTAAGAGAACTGTCTTAATAATTACATTCTTTTTCTTTTATAGGGAACCACTGAACAGCTGTGAATCTCCTATGTGCAACATAACATTTTCCAAAAATATGCAGGAACATGTGACCCAGCTGGAAACAGGCATGAGAATTTTTATTGGTGAAACAGTTGATTAGCAGACATAGCCTGTGTGACTTGTTCTTGCTTTTCACCTGTTTTCTGGGGAGAAGACTCCTGACCCTGAAATACAGTCCTAGACACCTGCTTCTTTGTCCCTTTAAGGCAACTGCTTTCTTTTAGTCTGCAGTCAAACTCCTGTGGCACCATGTCCTACCTGCTGGAAAAAGACTCTCTCCTGTGGCATTCAGGCGAATCTCTCCAGGACAGGCTGCCTCTTTCTGGTTTTGCTGAGAGTCATTCCAATCATCTGTCATAGTCCAGCTCAGTCTTTTGGGGCGTGGACAGCTTTTACCTTTTTAGCTGGTGAACTGCCAGGACAGGAGATAATGACCATGTCAGGAAGAAGTGCTGTTGTTGCAATCTACCTCATGTGAGATGTAATTCTACCTGCCATGCATAAACCTCAGCACTCCACTGACTGTGCTACTCCTTCTGACCATGTTCACTGGACCCTGGCATCCATCCACTGCTGGGCCTGCCATCCCTCAATCAATGAGCCTCCCGGGGCTCCGCAGTGAAAAGTGTGTTTATCTCTTCAGGCCCATTTGGATCCTACCAGTCAATCAGCATAGCAAGGGAATTAGATTATGTGTAAGGTCAATCTTTCAAATCTTGCATGTGATTGTAATAAAACCACCACTTTCTGGAGACCAGCCTTCCAAAAGCAAAGGAGAAATAGTTTCATTGAATAAAAGCCAAAGTGTTGGTGTGTTGTCCATTGAACGGTTAAGTCTCAATGATTTAGAAAATTCACATATCTGGAATGACTTGATCAAGAGATCAAGGAGGCAAATGAGGAAAAAGAGGATAGTTTTGTAGGAAATCTATTAATTTTAAAATGTTGTATTTTATTAACCTATACTTACAGTCCTGAGTTTAAATAAAATTGCAGTTGATTGAATGTAAGAATTTTGTTTGATTTACACCTATTTTCTTGAATCAAACAAACAAGTAAGCATGAACACCATTTTAAAAATCTGATTTAGGAGTTCCCTGGTGGTGTAGTGGCTAGGTTTCAGCACTTTCAACGCTACAGCCTGGGTTTGATTCCCAGCCGGGGAACTACCCACATTAAAAAAAAAAATCTGATTTACATTATTAGTTAAAATATATACCCATTATCTATAGTTTGCCTTATAACTAATCTTTTTTTATTAAAATCTCTGTTATAATTTAAGATTTACATTTATAAAATTTTATTTAAAATTTTTCCTTCTATATTTTAAATAAGAAAACTAATTTTGTTTTGTATATTGGGTAATTTGAGTATTTAATGCATATGATTATGTAACTTTTTTAAAAGCTAGAATTTCTTAGCTTAAAATTAACATTCACAATTACATGTAAAAGTTTAACACATTTGTTCACAACTAACATAATTATTTTTAACATAATTTAATTTAAATTTCTGATCTTTAATATTTTATTTTTAAGAAGATACTTGAAAGGTTGGACCATTTTTAATTACTTGGGTAAATCTACTAAAAATTTGAAATGAGTTTTAATACTTACACAAGTTTGTTTTCCAACAAATGACATTTAAAATTTTTTTGTATTCAAACATGGGGTAAACTGGCTTGTTATAAGACACTCAAATTGTAAATTAATTTATTAAGTATGGAATTAACATTTACTACATATCAATTAAAGTACACTTAAAAATATGGAGTTCCCCGGTGGTGCAGTAGCTTAAGGCTTTATCACTGGCACTGTCAGCACTGTGGCCTTGGTTCGATTCCCGGCCAGGGAACTATCCACATACAAATTATGGGAGTTCCCTGGTGGTGTAGTGGCTTAAGGCTTCGGCGCTGGTGCTGTCAGTGCTGCAGCCTGGGTTCGATTCCCAGCTAGGAAGCTACCCACATACCAAAAAGCAAAAAAAAAAAAAAAAAAAAAAAAAAAAAAAAAAAAAAAAAAAAAAAAAAAAAAAAAAAAAAAAAAAAAATGTAAGGCAGTTGTTTTTGAATTATTATAAATTCAATTAAAATATGTAGACTTATGCCTAGAAATGTATCCTTTAATACTGTTTTCGCTACTTAACAAAAAATAGGTAAAGAAAAATAAGGATACAATGTTACCCTAATAAACTATGCCTGATTTTCAGTTTTGACCTAGAATGGGAAGAAAGTTTGAAGTGCTCTCAAGACTTAATAAATTTATTTTATATGTCTGTAAAATATTAGTTTAATGCTTTATAACTGACCTACAATTTTCAGTATGCTAAAAGCATAGTATGCCCTGAAATACCCATATTTTAGCTTATATATAATTGTCTTTTTACATTTATGAGCCATAGACCAATTACAATGCAATGGCATTGTTATATTTCATTTTCTTCTGTTTTTATGATGAAAGGCAATGATCATTGTGTTCTCAATTTTCCATTACCAGACGGGTAATTTTATTCCTGTGTTCAAGCATTATGTCTCTGCCAGAAATGTTGAAAACTGTCATGTACATGCATTTCATTCTTATTAGGTCTGGCTTTTGGAAACTCCAGAATATACTGTAAGCGAAGCCACTATCAAATGGAGAATCAATTCTCTATAGAAACAGATTGAAATTTGAGACAAGTAAAAGAAAGAAGACCTACCATATGGAAATTAAAATGGCTTCAGGAAAAGTCAACAATGAAACAGCTCAAATTACACAGGCAGGCAGAAACACCACAAATGGCTCCTGACTCACAAAGAAAATCAATCCAAGAAGATGTACTGATTTACATAGTTGATATGCCTGCACGATGGGCATGAGAAGAACATAGCTTTCAAGATACAAAAACAAAACAAAAAACAAAAAATAAAAAAAAAACAGGTGAAGAATTAGATTTGTACTAAGAGCTCTTCAGAGTGAGTGCCATACAAAAGGGACTCGACTCTGGAGTGAGAGCAGGGGCAGCTCTGCCTGTGTCCCAGCCTGAGAGTTGCTCCAAGAAACCTCTGGTGAAAATGAAGCTTTAAGAAGGATTCATTAAGTTTCATAATGGGCACCCAGAGGTGATCATAAACTTGTAAAGAAAGTCTGTCACTTAGTGCTGTCTTATTACACTCTCTACACTAGGTGTTATGCAATTTCCTATTCTAACAGATTGAAAAAGCTCACTTTGATGTACCTTTTATTGATTTTACTGGCTTAAAATTGTCTAACTGTGAAGGCCAACTATAATGTATCAGCCTGTTCATTACAATTCTTTTCTAGTCACAGTTTCTGGAGAATGAATGAGGTAGCCTAGAAATTGAAATACGTACGATAGTTAAATTACTCACGATGGGAGTTTTTATACAGGGATATATATAAGCAGTGTGCTTTTGATTCTAGGAAACAGTGAAGCTGGGTAGATCCCCCACATTTTTTGAAGGCACATATCCACCCCTGTATTTATAGCAGTCCTAAACAGCATACAATGGTATTTACCACCGTCTTTACATTACTTTTTTTTAAGTTTCCTTTTTCTTTCTCTCCTTGATGAAGCTGGCATAATCAGAGTTGGTAAAGACTGTCCACATTCCAGCACCTCTCTCTGTCACACATACTGCCATCAGTTGACCAAAAGCCACAGGTCCTAATTCATCTTAAAATCTAGGAGGGAGGTGAGCACTTTAGAAACACATGCATAGACCGTATCTTCACAGCGTTGTTAAGAAATCTCTGCATTTCTAACTTGGGTTCAAGTCCTAGCCCCACCATTTACCAGCAGTACGGCCTTAGAGAAATCACTCGGTCTCTGTCTAAATGACCAACATCCTCTGCAGTCTTTCTCAGCCTCAGCACTACTGACACTGCGGCCAGACGATTTTCGTTGTGGAGGGTTGTCCTTGGCATTGTAGATTGTTTAGCAGCATTCATGTCTTCTACTCACTAGATATAGGTAACATCCTCTCTGCTCCCTAGTGTGACCACAAACACTATCTCTAGACATTACCAAATGTCCCCTTGGGTGGGAGGTCAACATCACCCCTGGTTGAGAACCACTGCTCTATAGAGTACTTTGATGAATGCCAGACACTTTCCTAAAAGCCCTTCTAGCATTAATTTATCTATTCTTCCCAATATAAGTGTGGGTACTATTATTATCTGCATTTCACAGGTGCAGAAACTGAAGCATAGAAAAATTAAGTACTTCCTGGAGGTTACACAGGGCCTGAGGCTGGACAGCAAACAGGTCTTCGGGTCCACGTGTGTGCTCTTCACCTCTACTTTCTTCTACCTGGGCTGATGCTAGCACCCACCTCAATGAGCTATACTATGTGGGCATTGAGTGACTCAGTGACCGTATAGGCAATCACTGTTGATGTTGCTATTGTCACTATCAAGAGCACTGCTTATCCATTTTGCAAGGCAAGGTTTTCATTCCATGAATCTCAGAGCCCCAGCTATTGCCCCACCCCCAGCCTGTGCCTCAGGGGAAGGGAAGGAGGCAGCAATCTCTCGGACTTTCCTCTCCATCTGCTAATTCCCATTTCAGGTCAGTCCCATCATTCCGGGTCTGTCATTGTTTGACTCAATGGTTCAGAGAAGTCAAAAGAAACTTCATATTCAGAAACAGAGAGGGACTTTTTATAGAATCAGTGGTTCCCAGATTTGGCAGCACATGGTAATTACCTAGCAAGCTTTACAATACCAACAACTCAGGTGCCAAGGACCTCACCCAGAGATTCTCGTTTAATTAAACAAGGGTGAGGCCGGCATATCAGGAGTTTTCAAAGCCCCTCCCCCCAACATGGTTCTAACAAGCAGCCAAGGTTTGGAAACACTGACCTAAGACATCTTTCCTATAATAATGTATTAGTTTACATGATTTTAATATATTAATTATTTACCAATTATTATACTTTACTAATTAAATTAAGGTGCTGTTTTTATGTCAGCATGAGGTAACTAACCTAAAATTTACTTGATAAAAATAAACTATAATCATTTGATAATAGAAAGTTGGCGGAGAGGAATAAATGCAGGAGAGAAGACATAAGGGTTTAGATTTGCTATTTATAAATGCTGCCCTGAGGGTGATCTGATTCAGATGAATAGCCCTTATTCTCTGGTCAGTAACTCAGCAACAATGGACTAGAGGAGTTCACCAAGTTAAAAATAAAATTTAAATGAAAATTTTAATGTATAAAAATATGAAATTGACTAAATAAAAGTCATAATATGAAATACCTTGCTTTCAAGGTGATTGTTCTGAAGTAATTACACTGACAAAAAACATGGTCACAATGAGTTAGTGAAAGAAAAAAAATCTAGTTACAAAATAGTGTATACAGAAATACCAATCCACTTTTCTTCTAAAATAAAAGTAGATATCCATAGAAAAACATCTTAGAAGGATGTATCCCCAAATGGTCAAAGTGATCATTGCTGGATGGTGGGATTGAAAGTCATTTTTTCTTCTTTCTGAGTCTTGGTATCTTATAACTTCTCTACAATCCTTATGCATGACATATGTAACAAAAATATAATTAAATATAAAAATTCAGCTCTTTAGTTCTAATTTCTCGATCATAAAATTAGAACTATAATGGTTTATAAAGTGACAGCTAACCTAGCTGGCTTCAGGCACCCAGTCTCAGGTCCATAATAAATCCCAGCACAGTTTTTACAGTTTTTAAAGTGAATTTCTGCTGCAGTCAGGATCAGGCCTGCACAGGTCCGTGACCCAGTGTCTAATCCCTGGTCCTCCACGGTGGGCCCTCCCTGGGAAACTGCTCTAAAACAGCCAGGTGGATTTACCCCATCTCCTCACACTCGTGGCCATGTGCATGTGGCTTTGTGTGTGCTCTGTGTGTGCTTTCAGTCACTGTTCTCCTGGTGGGGCTTTTTGAAGATTCAGGCCATTCAGTATGAGATTGATTTTGAGCTAGAGCTGGGCTTTGCTTTCCTATTAAAGGAAATAGTAAAGGCAGCTGAAGACATGTTACTGGAAGAGTAGACACAATCAAAACACAGAAAGCCAGCTTCTGCAATAACAGTTTTTTATTTTGAAAGCAAGTGCCTAATACTACCATTTCACTAACACAGAGCTTTACACGCGATAGATATTTGATGAATGAAGAAATGAATGCATGAATAAACAAACATAATCTAAAGCCATCCATGTAGAATGAAAATGAATCTTACCAATGAGGCAGGTCTCTCAGTGAGCCAGGCTTACCTTTTTTTTTTTTTTTTTTTTGCACTTTTAGATTCAGTCTTTTTCACAGATGAATGACACATGGCTCCTGTGGTTATGAGCAATTCACAGATTCTTGTTTCCAGAGTTCATATGATAAGCCATGTGAAAATGCCTTCTGAATGAAAAGAAAATGTAGGGGAAAGCCCTTTCTCTATACTATGTGTGTTTGTGGGATTGTTACATCCTTTTCAGAAGCCATTTTTGTGGTCTGATACATTAACATGCATTGTTCTATAATACTAAATTAGTCATCACATTCAGGAATTAGAAATATCTTCAAGAAATTATTTATTTCATCCAACCCTTGCCCTTCCCCTAGCCCCCTCTGTGAAGAGCACACCTCACCTCTTATGCACATAATGTCTGATGAATACCAAAGACCTCCAAGCAAAAAGATTCTATCATTTCTCTTAGTAATCTTTTCAAAATCCTATTTATCAAAGTGAAATTATGGGATTAATTTGATTCCAGGTATCAGAGTTTATAATCATTACAATATGTTATCATCCTATTAAAAAAACTAAAAATAATTTCCTTAATATAGTCTTTCTAATCTGAGTCAAATCTAAAATTAATCATCTATAATTGTCTAACCTAATTTAATTAAAACTAGCTGTTCACCATCTGGTCTTATTTGTACAAATTTAAGAATCTACCATATCATAAGAAATTCCTCTATTTAACCAATTATGTTAAGCATAATTATTATGTAATTAATCTCAGTTCAAATTACATTTGTTGTCACTTGACAGAAAAGTAATTTATGTGATAAAAAGTGGTTGACCAACTAATTGCTCTGCCAATTGGGCTCTTTTATCTCACTGTCTCACCATTTTTTTAAAAAGTGATTTTATAGAAAAACATTCTTTTGAAATATGAGACTCGATATTGTTAGTGCAAAGTAAACATGAGAAATAATATTTGGAATGAATCATCATTATGTTTTGTAGTTTCAAGCAAGACCTTTATTTGGATGAATTAGTAAGCAAGAGAATAAATCAGTGGTGGAAACAGAACACAAATTAGAAAGCTAAATGTGGGAGAGCAAAAATAATCATAAGGAAATAGGAACTAGGTAAGTAAGAAAGTGTACACTCCCAAAAGCAAGTTTCCTGCAGTATTCTTGATTGTCACTTGTTTCAGATGCCTGCTTCCCTCTTTGTGACTGATAAACTTGCTAATAGAAGAGATGGCTAGTTACTGATTATGAAAAATATACCTTTATAAATAATGCTTATTTATGTGCATTTCCTTTTGCAGACTTATGGAAAATCAGTGATGCTATCCTAAATAGTATATGTTACTCACCTAAAATCTTATTATACAGAAGGGAGTTTTATCATTGAAGGAGTGGGTGAATTTCTAAATAATAAGAAAAAAAAAATCTAAAGTCAAACACTACCTTGCTTGGATAAGGGCTAGGAAGAGAAGCCAGAGAGGAAGGCAGAAAAAGAATGAAAATAAAGCATTTAGGATTCTCACTCTAGCTGCAATCTTATTTCTGAATAAAACTTTCACAAATAAAGATGATAACCTCAAAGAGTTGTCTGCATCTAAAAGACTGAAAATTCATGATCAGTATATTGGGCTTACACTGAAGATCTTACACGATTTAGCCCACTGCAAAAAGGGAAGAAGAGAAGTAAGAAATCGACATCTACCCAAATCTGAGACAGACTTTGCAGGACAAAGGAAGAACTTCTACAAGCTCAGTGAGGAGTCAAGTGTACAGTGTTCCTCTCTCCGTTCCATACTTATTCTGTGCTACAAGTTGGAATAGGTATACTAGGCATTCAAAAGTTATCAAGTGTCCGTGGAAGAATTGGCACTATGACAGAAGGGCTGTAAATTTTTTTACCAACCTGACAAAGGGAAAACGTATAGTGGGGAATTTTGTGAATTTAGTATTGGTTTTAAGTCTTAAAGTTATAAACTGCATGTTAGATAATAGTTTTATGTCTAAATTTCTTGGACTTAAAAATTTCACTGTGATTATGAAAAAGAACATTTTGTTCTTTGGAAATATACACTGAAATATTTAGAGGCAAAGGGGGTACAATTTTTAAAATTAACTTTCAAATTGTTCAGGATAAATATATATAACAAATGTGCCAAAATGTAAGCCACTGATGAATCTGGGTGAAGTATATGTGTATTTGAGAGTTCTTTATACAATCCTTATAATTCTTTAATTTGAAATTATTTCTGAATAAAACTTAGTGAGTAAAGATGATAACCTCAAAGAGTTGTCTGCATCTAAAAATCTAAAACTTTGTGATCAGTGTATTGGGCTAAATCATGTAAGATCTTTAGGTTCTGTGGTTGGAGCTGTTGCTTTCACCTCCTCTTTCTCCTACCCAACTTACAACCCAGCCCCACTCTATAGAACGCAGAGGGCTTCCTGACACTTCTGATTAAAAAAACAAACATATAAACAAACAAATAAACAAACAAAATACACTAACAACAAAGGTATAAGCTATGAGAAAATTTGATACAAAGAACACAACAGCTGATGCTCTGTCCTTAATGGGAGCAGAAAATGTTCAATTTCTTTCTCCAAACATGCATCTCAGCAGTAAAACATAGACCCCCACTTTTCCACTGGCTTCCGTGAAAACCAGATGGCATCTCTCGGATAGAATACTCATGACTACAAAGGTGGCATATGGGTCAGTGCCAAGATGATCACTTACACGGCATCTGCAGATGGTGGTCCACCACATCCTGAGGCAGGAATAATGAGAACAACATCCACTTCATCATCATCTGAATATCCAAACAAACACCAGGGAAAAGCTAATGAAAACAGCACTGGGGCACGTCCCAGGAGGAAGAAGGGGTCGGCTGACTTACCTGAGATGAAATGAAAACTGCAGCAAAACATATGCAAAATATTGAATTTGGCTTTTAATTGAGAATCAAAGATGATGGTTCTAAAAATGAGTATTGTAAAATGTAATGCACTATACAAAGGAAGAAATTAATTCTGTCTATGAAGCTGAATAATGAAAACAAATATGTTTCTCAAATGTTGCAGAAGTGAGTAGGACGTCCCTAAAATTAACAATAAGTCTTTCACCAGGATAGATAAAATGGATGTAATGTACTTTCAGACACTGAAACGGCAGTTTCCATAACATATACAAGTAATGCAAATGGTAAAGAGAAAATGTTATTAAATTAAACTTGATAATTATAGGTAATTTTCTTTAGTTCTGAACTGCAATATGATCAACTAGGTGGTTGCCAGGACCATTATAAACAATGTATTATGCATCCTTCAACATGCCTGAAATTAAACACCTAAATGCATCCTTGATTTCCAGTCCTATTTATTCATACCTCCTGATTATCAATAAGCAATTAACTTTTGCTGGGGAGAAAGAATAAAGAGATTATTGGATGGATGGATGAATGGATGGATAGATGGCTATAAGAATAAATGGCTAGATGAAAGAATAGATAGAAAAATGAATGAACTGAAGGATGGGTTCTGAAATGGATGGATGGGAGGATATATGGATCGATGGGTGAATGGAAGGATAGAAGGATGGAAGAATAAATGGAAAGAGGTTGGGTCTCACATCAGCTCAATGAAAAGTCTTTGGATTTTAATAAGGCACATTGCTTTGATGAAATATAGCTCTCAAATAGTTCATTGTTTCTATAATAATAAAATTAGATTGGCAGTCAACTCATCAGAGAGGAATGGCTATTGATTTAGCAAAGGTTCTGCTTTTATCTCAATGACATTTTAATTTTTCTTGGTTTGCTTTCAGTAACGCAAAAAGCAACAATGTTGCCTAAAGCAACAATGATATATTACCTTTATGAAAGTTTTATATGTGTATTTTAATTTATTTAGTTAAAATTATCCATTCATTTGTTTATTTGCTGTTTTAATTCAATAAATATTGAGTGGCTGCTCTTTGCCAGACACTGTGCCAGGCATGGAGATAGGATAGTAAGCATGCAAAATCATTCCTTGCCCTCATGAAGCTTAGTTCTGGTGGGAGTTGGGGACGGCTACTAAGCAAATCGTCATGTAAATAAATGCTTAGTTACAAATTCTGATAAATGCTTTAGAGAAATAGTATATTGAAATTGAATAAGGTAATAGGTTTCTAAGAAATATGGTTGAGACATTCAATTTATAATTAATCAAAAATTATGTTTTTAATTAAGCCTGTCTTTGGTGAGCTGAATTTACACCCAAGCTAAAATGCTCAATAACTACTGTTTCCCATGTTGTATATTACTGTGTTGTCCATGATTTCATAGTGATTTCGGCATATATTGTGTTCATAATATAAAACCATCTTAAGTTTTTTAGTCTATGAAAACAAATATGTTACAATCATCCAATTCAAGTTAATATTATTAATTTTGATACTGTCTTGGAAAGATAATTCAAGTTGTCAAATGCTTATATTGTTTTTAATGTCTGACCCTTGTAACTGAATCTGTGTCTGTTTTTTTTTCTGGTATTTCCAACCTCCCTTAACAGGACTTTCTTTTTAAGGTACTTGCTACACAAGAAAATTTTGAGAGCCCTCTAATTCTGTCGCTAGTCTTGAAGAACAGTTCTGGCTGTTTTCCTCTTTTATTTGTTTTATTTTAAAGTTCAAGCTATAGTTAACATTTGTTTCTCTTAACTTAGATTTGTTTCAAAAATTAATGTCTTTCTAATGACAGCCTCTCCCCCACCAACCCCAATCCCCACACATTGCTTCCTACTACAGGATTCGGCCAACAGGTAGCCATTTCTTAAATCTGCCTTTTAATAGCATGGCAGAAAGAGCTAGAATTAAAGGCCTGGAACGTTGGCTTAAATGTATTAGTAAATCTTTATTTGTCACTTAACCTCTCTATAACTTACCTGACACATATAGATAATAAGTTTTTTCATAAAACTTCTATGGTAAATAAAATAAGTTATATTCAAATTCTGTGAAGAGTACTATGTTAATTTAAGGCATTTAAAGTGAAATTATCATCTTTTTGTATTCCTTTTCACTGTCTTTGCCCATTTTCATCAAAATGATTCAGTAGTCTTCAAAAGAGAGGCACGGTGCCTACCACATTATAGGCACTCCACAAGTATTCACTTCCCTCTTCTGTCCCTAGTGAAAATTATGTGTCAACTTTAGTATAGAATAAACAAAGATTAATAAAGTTGATTGTATTAATTCCCTTAGGATGTCCCCTGGCTGCAATTTTTTTCTCCTGGCAGGTAAGTGGATAAAAATAATGTTTGACCATAGCCAAAAAGGATAGTTGCTAGCATATAGGGCACTTTAGTGCAAATATCAAGAAGGTGTCCACCTCCCAGCTCAGCCCTGTGTCAGAGTACTTGACTGAGTATCAGCATCACTGACACCCAGGTTAGCCCCCTTTGTTCAGTGAACAAACTGTACAACCACAGATGGCAGCCCAGTATCCACGCTGGAGCTGGGAAATTGGAAGCTTATACCACTTAGCCTTCAGTATAATATCATCCAAACTGAAAATATTGGCTCAGCTATTTCTAATCATACAGATTTTTCACAGACTCTTCTCTTCCACATCTGTTGACTTTAAATCATGAGACATATATAAGTCTTCAAGGATATGCTTGTTTGTCCCATCATGAAACTGTATCTTTTAGGATATTTCTCTCATCATTTTATGCTATTATAGCCATCAAAATGGTGCCTTATTAAGAGACAGAATTAGCTGAGATTAACATATGTGCCTTTCTCTTGACTGTTCTTTCAAAAAGTGAAAATATTGCCTCTATTAAAATAACATAAGAATTTGCATTGAAGGAATATTACACAAAGACGTCTAGATTACACACTTCCCAGTGAAAATACGAACTCATGTGTCTCTTTGATCTGGCTATCGGGGAAGGGGTTTCCTACCCCTAAAGTTCTTAAGAAGGAGCAGACATCCTACGCTCCCTAACTACTTCTTCTGGCTCCTCCCCGACATGACCTGGAGTTTCTTGGAGCTATGACCGAGACATTCCCTAATGGCCATATCTCCTTATGGGAAAAGAGGACCCCCCATAGGAGCAGTAGGGCTGGGTAGGATTTCACGATAAGGCTTATTACCCTTTTTAACAATGTGTTTTACAGAGGTTGAATAGAGAGGAGATAAGGACTCTGTGCGATGTGTGCCAGGTGCAGCCACATTTCCTTCTGATCATGCCCTGGGATCACGGACAGAACACAGCCACTACTCGAGTCTCCACCAGTCCTCCTTTCCATGATCCTGGAGCAGTGGCAGAAGCTCATATGACTCCCAAGACTTTGCTGTCCTACTTTATGCTACCTGGAGACACTAGACAGTGATTGCAGTCCAGAACCAACTTGTAAGTCTTTCAGTTACTTTTGGGTAGTCTGTGCAGGTGTGCTGGGACTTAACCACCATTTATAGCATTGTTTCTAAGGGAAAATATGCCATGCATTTTAAAAACTAATTCCCAAGTGGATTTCAGAGTACAGCACATGAGTAAATTCAAATTTTCTTTTAAAAATAATCTCTATTCAGTGTGAAAATAAATAAACACTTCAACGCGATTATAAACTCATTTCTTCACACGTTATGTTTGTCCAACTTGTTTTTAGATGTAAGTTTAACTAAAAATGCTAACTTTTTGTTCTGAGCACCTTTCTTCTAGTTGTTATTAGTTAATATTTGCACAGATAATTTAGGGTACTTTTAGTTCATGGTGCTCTTTGACATATCTGAAATTTTCACAACTGTGTGAACTGGGTGATTGTTATTACCATTTTGTAAGTGAGGAAACTGAGACTAGGCGAGTTTGACTTGCTCAGGGTTATGTAAATATTATGTGAATAGAACTGGAAGTCAACCCCAGGTCTGATGGCAAATCCCACATAAGCTCTTTCTATAATGTCCCACTGTATTGCACAAACCTTCTAATAATAAAACAACAAAAGAAAGCAAATGACGCCATTGGTCTAAAGGAAAGTTCTTGATTACTTTTTCCAACCAGAAAGCGGTTAGCAGTTGCTTCATTAACTAGCTGGAAGCCTTCCCCTTTTCTTACAATCAACACTTGGCTTGCTCTTACCCCACATTCTTCACTTAGCAATCAGCAGCTTGCCGTTGATGTAGAACTTGGGCATTTCCAAAAGCAGAAGTATATTTTCAATAATGAGCTATTCCAAACAGCATATAAATAAAAAATGTAGGGTTTTAAAATAGTCTTAAAGCCACTTACTTGCCTTTGAGAAATATTCACATCCTTTTTTGGTCACAAGCAGCCAAAGAAAATAGAAGCTTTTGCCTCTCTAGCGAATATACTCAGAGGTCACCCACAGACATGGATCCCAGTGTGAAAAGCAACTGAAACACGACAAACTGAAGTAAATGGAGACTTATTAGCATGATTTTGTTTTGGTGCTGATCCTAGTGCTTATTTCATGAATAATCAACATTATTCTTAAAAATATTCAAGAAAAGAGACTCCATAAGCAGTTGTAATATCCTATACCATTATTTGACAGATGTTGCCATCAATAAGCTTTTCTTTACTACATTTATTTCTATGCAAATAAAACTGTATTTCTCAGTCTCTTTATCTGTCAAATTGAACAGTTTAAAATTCAAAATCCTTTTTAAAAGAACTTGGTATTCCTTTTTAAAAAAAATGTAAGGACCTTTTATTATCCTCTCTTTATCTCTACTGACCATTGTCTAGCATATAACAGGGACTTGATAAATAACGGTTGATAGAATGTTGATATTATTTACTAATTGAATATGTTTTTATTCATATTTTACCATCAGTTCATCCTTTGGGAGATATTGGAGTCAGAGAGAATAATAAGAAAGTTACAGTTACAGAAGCATCAATGGAGTGGTGACAATGACAGTCAATGAATACAAGAGATATTGTCAATCCATTCTGCCTTGACAATTGAATCTAAGGAGCAAAGAAGGAGAAATCCAAGATAATCAATCTTCCTGAGCCTGGGTGACTGGGATGACAGTGATAACAATAGCAGAGTGAGGGAACATAAGATGAGATTCTGGTTCTGTGATAGGGAGATAATTATTTTTCAAACTCCTTAAATTTGAAGTACCAGTGGGGCATCCAGGTAGAGTGTCCAGAAAGCCAGGGTGAGAGTGGAATTTGGGAAAGAAGAATAAGACAGTGATTTGGACCTATCTTCACTGAGGTGTCTGACTTCCTGAAAGTGTAAGGTAGCCATGTGAAAGAGTGTAGAGAGAAGAGAGATGGTGACACCCATGCTGAGGGGGCAGAGGAGGAGGGAGGGCCAGAGAAAGAGCCCTCTGAAAGGGAGCAGGAGAAGCGGCAGAGCCGAGGACTGCAGAAACAAGAGGAGACAATCATGTCCAGGAATTGGTAGTCAGCAGTGGGCAACAGGGAAGTGAGAATACGCCACTTGGAAAGAGAGGTCTTGGTGGGCCTCTCAAGAGGTAATAGAAGCTGAAACAGAAAACAGAGAATTGAAGGTGTGGAGGTAAAAGAATATCTAGACTATGCTCTAAATCACTGAGAGATTCAAGGAGGGAGATATAGCATCCCAGAAACTTCAGTCACATCAGCATTTTAAAGGTTTACTTCTCTAAGATCGGTTATAACTTTTACACTTCCTCTTAAGTATTTTTCAAGTCTCCTCTTATAATCCTTTTCAATGTCCCTTTCCATTGTTTCCAGGCAATTCCCACATTTATCATTTCTTTCCTATAGCATTCGAAAGTTACTTTCTTCCTCTTTAGACTCACAGCCAATGTTTTGGCTGTGAGTCTAAAGAGGAAGAAAGTAACTTTCCCTTGAATATTGCAACCTCCTACTCAATTTTCTCCTGCTCCAGACTATTTCCTGTGAAAAATCTATCCACATCTTAGGAGAAGGATTCTACCTACAACTATACCCTAATTAAATCTGGGTTTGGTTTGTATAGTGAATCCTATTCTTGGCCCTTCGTAGTTTAGCTTAATGTAAAATCAATTATTGGCTTTTCTAATCATTGTATTTGATTTTTAGACTTTGGAGAATTAGCCTAATAAATATTTATTTGGAATGAAATTTAGGCAAATACATCAATGGTAAGCTTTGTGATATTCCATAATTTCTAAATCATCTGACTTTTATCTCAAAAAATTATTTGTAGAAGAATAAGCCTGTGTAATAGTATCAGCTATTTTTAGTGTAATTTTTATTCATTCTTTGACAAAAGAATAAACTAGTAGACTTACTATTTGAGAGAATAGAAAGTTAACAATTTATCAACATTAAACTTTGTAGCAGTTTTACTTCTTTAAAAATATATACATGAACTGTGTATTACAGGATCAGAAAGATTGGGGTCAAATTTTACAATTCAAATAGCTGATATTTTTAACTTTCTCTTCTTTAAAAAATGGTATTTAAATTTTGCTTTTAAATAATAACTTAGTTTACTTATTTGTCTTTTGTAAAGATTCATGATTTTTCTTGTTTTCAGTAGGTTTTAGTCTAAGCCATGGACAATGATAAGTAGATATAAACCACCTTGAAATATTACAAGGATGATATGGAGAGTGAATACAGTATGTTAATAAGCACAAAGAATGGCTAGACTGTATCTATATTATGCAAATTCAGAAGTCTTTTGTAAATTTTATCTCTGGGGAAAATTTCACAAAAGCATTGTCTTCCTACTTTGGATTAGCACTTAACAATTGTAAAAGCTGATTTTTTTCCCTTGTAAATGGTTCAAAAATCATCCTTACTTCTGCATCTTTGGATCTAGAAAATGTTTTATTAAAAAGTCAGTTGTAGAATTTATTCAAGGCTAATTATGACTGAAAGATTTTCTAAAGAGTAACTTGCAGCCAGGGTTATCTTTGGTTCACAGTTTACTCTTAGCATAAGCTAATGAATTTGAAATAAACCTGGCCCAAACATGTTAGACAAAGCTCCATTATCACCCAGCTCTAACCTATCATTTATTCACTGGAAAGAAAAAAAAAACACACAACAACTCCAGTAGAAGCTTGCCAACAAACCAGATGTCACCATCAGTAGACAATTATGTTCCACAGTTTGGCACCTGGGGCCCACAGCCATCATCCAAGGAGGAGGAGAAATAAAAAGTAGAGCATTCTGGCAGACGACAGTCTAAAAGATTCCAAGTGGCTCATGGTGACAATGGAGACTGAAGGGCTGCTTCTTTAATTCTTAACAAGGAGACCCCTGGACCAAAACCCACTCACGTTCTACTTGTTGAGGATATTGTGCTTCTAATAGACACACCAGCATCTAAAATGCTTAGGTGCTCACAGAGGCTGGCCCTGAAGCTGGTTTAGCAGCATTTTGTACACCAGGAGATTTGCCAGCTCGTATAGAAGACATCTTTTGGGGCAGATTATCAATGGAATCTAAGACATTTCCTTCTTTGATAAAATTTAAGAAATGAAAAGGAAAGAGTTATGATTTGGAGTTGGTTACAATGAAATACTGACCAAAGCATATGGGCTGCACTGCATAAGATACCTTTTCAAATCTCCAATTAAGAAATTGGAGATTTACACAGAGAATCTCATCAAGGCTTCTTATAAATTCAGCTGAAAAAAAATGAACTTACTCTTTTTAAATGTGTTTCAATTTGGAATAGACATTCTACAATTCTATCATGGCTCTAAATGAATACTTAGGTGACCTAGTAGATCTTTTTTACTATTACAAAATCTAACAATTAAATAAATAAGTAAATGAGAGTTGAAGTAATTCATTTTTCTTAAATTTTTCCTAAATATTTTTCTGCATGTATGTATTACACTTACACAAAACCTGCTTATCTGCCCATAGTCAGATAAATATGAAGAGTAGACATTAGATTTATTAGTTCCATCTGCAAGTAAATAGAACAAACAGAATTCTAATCAAGTGGAAGCTGCCTTTTCTGTCTTTCCTTGCATTTATAAGTCACCAAATCCTGGATAGCACAAAATAAAGTATAATTTAATTTAAAGACTCTGTTTATTGTGCTCATTACATAGTTATTATATATTTTCATCATCAAAACCAGATTTTTAAAAATTGAGGACATATTTTGGCTACTTTTGATAGTTCTTGATGTTTTGTTTGGATAGTTACCTGGCCCACTTAAATTAATCTATGAATCCACAAATAGTTGTTTTCCACCAATAACCCTTACCATATTTATTAAACTATTCTACATTTTGAGCAAGAGGCAAGATTTTTCTTTCCATATGATGTATGTAGTGCTGAGCAGCTACTTAATTAATATGTATTAATTAATATAAATACATATTATGTAATCACTGTAAATAAAGTAATTAATTATACATTAATGTATGTCTAAAGGTTGTGTTTCCAGAGCATATCTTCCAAGCATTCAATAATTATGTCTATTATTTCATGAAAAGTTAACACATTAGTTTGTTCCTGGAAATGCCATCCCTTTAATGTAAAGGTTTTCAAGTGTTTTGGTTTGTGAATCATTTTGTCAAAGGTTGAAAACAAAACAATGGACCACACACAAGTCCCACTGATACCACCACCTCCTACTTCTTTTGCCATCTGCTCTCCTTAATGAAACCTTTCATGAGAATTACTAGAAAGAACCCTGCTGTGTATTCAAGTGATACACACAAATTATATCATAAATAACTTGCTAGGTTGCCTCTGATGTGAATAAACAATTACAATTCCCTGATGGTTATAAACATTAATGCTATCAGCCTGTGTGGCATTCTTGATCCATGGAAAATTGTTTTCTTGAGTGGCTGGAAACAACTTGAGAATCAGAAGTCCTCAGTTCTATTGCAGGATTTGCATGATCAAGCACAGAGCCTCTCTGTTTATCTGTTTCCTCAATTTACATAGAAAATTGTTATACCTGCCCCCTAATTCACAGCACAGAAATAATGAACTCTTCTCAGGGCCTTAGAGAGCCATGGTCCTGCCACAGACCTGTGAAAATTGAAAGAACAGTAGCAAGAAGATACCAAGCACTCCCTTGGCTTGTAGCTGAAGCCTCACACACCCCCGTAGTCCCTCTGACACCTGTCTATTCTATTTCTAAAGTAGCAAGGAAAATGCCTGTAATGGCCACACTCACAACCAGCCACACCTGAATAACCCTTGCAACAGATGAAACAATGAAAAAGGACCAGTTTCTCTCCTCCTCAGTTCTAGCAGGAACTTTGTGGCACTCTCTCAAGGTCAAGAAGAGTACTGAAGTGGGTGGAGAATTACTGCAAAACATTTCAAGGCCTATTGAAAACTGAAAAGGACATACTTTTATAATAGTACATTAGGTATTGTAGATGCCTCTGCAAAGTTTCTCGACAGAAATGATGACTTTGATTTCTATGTCTCTGATGTATAGTCAAGAAATGGTTGGAAAAGGGTAAAATTAAAGAGAAAATATCATTTAGTCATTGATGTCAGCTTTTTAAAAATTAATATATATGATCTTTGATTTAAGGAATTTCTACCCCTAGTTTTAGGACTCCATGGTGAATTTCTTCATATAATTTGCAATCCAATTCTATGAATTCTTTTTCCAGAAAACCCAGTATTTTTCCATAGAGGAGGGGAAATCCATAGGAAAGTTTTAAGAGCCTACGTAGAACTATATG
This sequence comes from Lyroderma lyra, assembly GCA_004026885.1. Taxonomy (NCBI): domain Eukaryota; kingdom Metazoa; phylum Chordata; class Mammalia; order Chiroptera; family Megadermatidae; genus Lyroderma; species Lyroderma lyra. Next base: position 390,462 of record PVJL010000420.1, read on the forward strand.
ATACAATGTTTCCTAACATTAAGAAGATTAATTTCTTTGTTTCTTACTCTGTAGAATGGAGATTATTCATTCGGATAAATGTTGGGGGATTCTTCATAGTATGGTGGAAAATGATAGAAATCAAGAGACCTGGAATTTGCCTCCAGCATCATTGACTATCTGTATGTCATCAGAAAGCTATACTCCTATAACCTCTTCAGACCCCAGTTTATTACTCTGTAAAACAGTGGCTTATTCATTCATTTATTTGAAAGCATTTGTTAAGCACTCACTAGATTGAGGCACTGTGTTAGGCTCTGGAAAGAAAAAGACAAATAAAATGTTGTCTTTGCCTTCAAAGAGCAGGCAGCCAAGCAGGATGTGACAGCAGCATAATCAAGTACAGAAAAGCAATGGATATTGTCATGGAAAAGTTGTTGGGGAGCCAAAGAGACAATTGGTTGCAATGGGCAGAGAGTAATTTCTAGGGTTGGTAAGACTGACTGCAAGTGCAAGAAGCAGTAAAAGAAAAAAGCATGATGTATGCAACAGTGTAGCCTGTCAGGAACACCACAGGGGTTCACTGTGGCCAGAGAGGAAGTTAGGAGCCAGATGGTAGAGCATACTAGGGAGTCTGGGTTTTAATTTGTGGGTATAACCTTTCAATGGGATCAATGGGCATATTCTTGCCTCACCCACAAAAAAGAAGGTGCCCACCCCACCCACTGCTGGAAGCAAATCAGAAATATTATCTACCAGGTAACTCCACCCCCCACTGCTGCTCATGATTGGATGAGGTACAGGCACTCCATGGATCTGGATGAACTGATTTGAAAAGAGGAGCTGCATTGCAAGTCCACTTTGGCAGAATTCAGAAAGTGCTGTCGTAAGTACTCATGAGGATATAGAGAAATGGGAACCCTCAGGAACTGCAGGTCGAAATGTAAATTTGGTAAGCCAAGCTAGAAAGTAAGTTGGAAATATTTGGTAAAATTAATTATGCACATAAGTAACAATCCCATTCTTATACTTGTAAATCAGAAGACTAATGTTATGGATCGATAAATGCAAGTATACAAAGTTGTTTGTTCCAGCATTGTTTTGGAAGTAGAGAGTTGGAGGCAGCCCAGATGTCTATCATTATGAGAATGGAGAAGCAAATATGATGGATGCATAGGCTGAAAAAGCCTGCAACCGTCAGAGCTAGATGTATATACAGAAACATAAATTTTGAAACAGTGTTGAGTGAAAAAGAAACAAAAGAGCAATAATTTAGTATTATTTACATAGATTCTAAATGGAAACCTACACAAAACAACACTCTTTCAAAGACACATACCATCCAAGAACACATATTACACATATTAAAGTCAATGCTTTTGGATTCTATGCACTTGAGGTCAGAAAACAAAAGTAAAATATGAGTTTAAAGAGTCTTATTCTCCCTTAAGAAACTAAGACAAAAAATTGCATTTCTAATGAGTTTTAAAAGAGGGTATAGCTAAGTCACATTTATGATGGGACATCAAAATGAACATCTGAAAATTTGTCAACTCTGGCTTCTAGCCTACACAGCCTTCTTGAATGAAGAAACACCCTGCAGCTCCTGTCTGTTTGAGGTCCAACCTGTTTCTGTTTCCTGAACTATTTTGAATAGTTTTCTGTTCCTACTCTCAAGAGAGCCAAAATAAATAAATACATACATACATAATAAAATGTGCACAACACGTCCACAGTCAAGGACACCTGTCAGGACATTGCTGACAATCCAAATTAAAAATGATGAGTAACTAAGGAGAAGCATTGGTACTAGAGATACAGAGTTGGGGGAAAACAGATTATAGAAGCCTATTGAAGTCCTATAGGAATGCGTACAATCATGGTTATAAATGTAGAGAGAAGAGAGCAGTCGTATAAGGACTATGTAAAGAAAGAGAAACAAGCAAAAGAGACTAAAAGAATAGCTGGAAGGAAAGAAGAAACAGGAGGGAACATCATTAATGGAAACCAATGAAGGGGAAAAGGGGGCCAATTTCATTATTTACTGCTAAGCCGTCAAGTATTATATATTGAGATGTGGAAAGGTTCCATTTGACTTCCAATTGCAAGGTCATGGCGACCTTTTTCAAAGCAGTGTTTGTGTTGTAATAGTAGCAGGTGTGCACTATCTCCAACTCTAGGGCAGTAGGAGTAAATGGGGTGTCACTCTGGCTAATGCACAGGCTGCTGTTGGCTCACTTGACCCCAGAGGGCAAAATCCAGCCCCCTGGCTTTTCCATGATGATACAAGGAATAAAAAAAACCTTAATGAAGTTAAATTAAATAAAACAAAGATATTCTTAATAAAACAAGAAGTCGTAATTATTTTAAGCACTGGAGGCAATAAATATAGACTGTTCATTGTAAGATTTGGCTTGGAAAGTTGCACTTGAACTCTAAGTCTTTTCCAATTCTAATAGTCAATGATTATAACTCAGAAATTGTAGTTCATAAACATTAAAAATACCTTAAATATGTTAAAGAAATGAAACAATGATTTACTTCTTTTATTTAGAATGCTTATTGTAAAAGTAATACAAATTTAAATAACCCAAAAATACATAAAGTCAAAATTAAATTATTACTTTCACCTCTAACCCACTCTAATCTCACACTCCAGAGAAATCACAATTTCTAGACATACACGAAGATACGTGTATATGTACACAATATTTTACAGAATGAGATCCTCCATTTTTAATATATAGCATGTATAGGCATGAATGATATTAAAAATACTTTAAAAATCAATGTGCTGGGGCATTGACTAATTGGAATGAATGCCAATGGTAAGTAGAGAGGCTGCCTAGTGCACCATGTTTTCCTTGACCAGTCCCAGGGGAGGCGGCAGATTCCCAGCAGGGTGGACAGATCTGCTCCTCAGTGTCCGGCTGTGGTGGTTCCTCTGCTGTCCTGCCTTGTGATTGGGAGATGATCTGAGCTGTACAACCTCCTAGCTTCACTCTTTGGTTCTCCAAGATGTTTCTATGAGGTACATGAAATGTTTTAATAAACTCTCTTTCTGTGTAAAAACAGAGTGGTTTGTTTTTTGCAAGCAAAAACAAAGGTTTGTTAAGAGAATTAAAAATCAGGTGCTCATTTCATTTAAACCAAGAGTTTTGTGATCTGCAGCCATGCGTAAAGAAGTGACCAAATGATCTGTGCCTCTCTTTCCTCTTTTCCTCATCAAGAGTCAGCATGTGTCAGCTGTGGATTGTCAGACCCTAGGTGGAGACTGATCTATGATCAGGATAGGCATTTTGAACAAAACAACTTCTCTCCTTTAGCTTTAAAAATCTTTAAAAAATATGTATTTCTTTATTTCAGATTTTTCTTTTGTAATTAAAGAGGAAAAGCAATCAAGGAAAAAAAATAAAATCTTTGCATATGCCTGCTCTGAAGGAAAAACATATTCTTTTTTCCTGATTACATCAGCAAAAGGCATACAGAACACAATGTTTTCAAATTACTGCTTCAGATTCTGATTATTTTTGAAGTCTCCATGAAATACTAGTTAAAGGAAAAACAGAGAAGAAAATTTCAGATTTTCTCAAATATACTAACTATGCATGTGTTTATGTTAAGAAAATGAACTTTTGAATTTTTGATGTACTATAATACACTGAGAATTGTCCTATAGATGAAGAAAAGGGGAAGGGAACATTCCAAATGTGGAAATATACATGTTTCATATGTTCATTGTCTTTGATTGTGATACATGCTTAACTATATTGCATTCTAGGAGCAGCTAATTTCCATATAAAGTGTAGCTACTTTCAATTTTACTATGTCTTGTCCGCCGTGGAGGCTTTGATTTGTGTGCCCTAGGCTAGATCAGAGCGATGCATAATTTTCTTTAAGTTCCCTCTGTCAGGCACAATTGGTGAGTTTCGGCATCAATTATAACATGGGTGTTTAGAAAGACATTATTCAAAAGGGGAGAAAATAAGGTAAGTGGCATAAAACAAAGCTTAGCAAATCAAAGAAAAATGATCAGAGAGAACTCGATGGCAGTCCCTCTGCACTGTACACATTTGGGCACAGGCCCACAGGACACTTGGTCTGTTTTGGTGATTATAACAGCTAATTGAAGCCTAGTAGCAGAGGGAGATTTCTGCAGAGTCACACCTCATCCCCTGCCATCATTCAGTCCTTGTGTGGCGATTATTACAAGCTGGTAAGGGTGTTCTTTGTAGAACTGAAAGTGGAGTGCACACAGGACAGTCGGGATCATGCCAGGTGTGACTTGTGCAATAGCATAAGACTTCACCCTCAAATATTTTCCGGTGGCATTCTTTCATTCAATTTGCTCCTTCAGTTAGTTCCCTTTGAAGGTGTGTGCTTTTGAAATAGATTAAGAAATTCTATTACCTGAAAGGATAAAAATCAGCCAGTCACACAATGTCAGCCTATGCTGTAACCTCACGACTTTTTCTGACTTCCATTTAATGGAAAGAGCTCCAAACTGGGGACCCGGAGACCTCAGGTCTACAGCCAGCTCTGTGGCTTTGCACCTCCGAGCAAATTGCTTCCCTCCTTCGGGCTTCAGTTTCTTCACCTCTAAAACGACAAGATGACTGTGAAGATCTCTTGCAGTTTGGAGATTCTGACTCTGTGTCTAGATTATCACCTTGGTAATTCAGCACCCTGAAGGAATGGGAATCAGAAGACTTCAACTTTGATAAACCTGGAGAAAGAGAGAAAAATGGGAGGTGAATCATTCCCCGACCAGGAGGGCATATGGGATTGCTAGGTAAGAGACACAAACATTAAGAGAATTAAAACTGGGGGAGAAAACAAACTTTCTCTATTTCTCTACCTCAAGTCATCATGCATGTTTAATTAAGTTTTTCCTTTTTGATCACTTTAAAAGCATTGGTATGTGGTTGATTTTCCTTTTTAAAAAAACCTTTGATTCGATTTATTAATATTGTAAAAATAAAAAAGAAGCCGTGTGCTCCCATCTCAATTATTATACATCCTGCAAGATAGTCATTATTAGCAGTTTGGAGTTTCTTCTTGTAATTTAGACTTTTTCATGCTTATACTACATGCAGGAGATTTATATATATTTCCACACACATCCCCCCCCCCCCCCCCCGCATAACGTGCTCCTTTTCATTTAATGGTGTAACCTTCTCTGCCTATTACAGGGCATATGCTGGCGCGCACTCCTGCACATATATCCCTGACACACTTTAGTAAGCTTGTCCACAGAAGAGGTTCCAGAAAGTGAGATTGGCAGGCTAAGCACATGCACGTGAACGCTTGCTAGCTGCCTTAGTCTGGTTTCCACAGAGCTTAAGCCAAAGGCTTTCGTGTTAGTACTTTCTGAGGACGGTGATCCCGGGAAGTAGGAATCAGAACAAGGAATGCAGCAGGGAAGGAGGGAAAGCTGACACCAAGATGCGTTATGGAGCTGGTGGCTGCTACAGGTGGCTGAGGAATTCCTGAGAAGCCGTATGAAACGGATTTGCAGTATGAAAGAGATTTGCCTCATAGAATATTGAGTCTCCAGCCCCTCTGGTTTGCACATGTGCTGGCTCTGTACATGTTCGTTCCCTTGGAGGCCTGAGCTGTGTTGTAGGTTGTCCAAAAAGCCCTAGAGTGAGGCAAGAGACAGGTCAACTAGCACTTGAGCCCACACTCCGTCCTCACAGCCAGAAATAAGACCCAGGTGAGATCAAGAAGATCCGAAATGGCACATTCAAAGCTTCAGATAACACTAACAACCTCTTGCACAAAAATGTACCAGTTGATTCTTCTATCCATGATGCAAATGTGTCCTTCCCTTTAACAACAGTGGATTCTGTCACTTTTTGCCATTATGATAGATGAACGTTGTTATTTTTATATTTTCTTTTATTTTGCATTTCTGTGTTATTGAGGTTGAATATATTTGTTTATTAGCCTTTGCATTTTGTCCGTTTTGTGAATTGTCTACTATATTCTTAGCCCTTTTTTTTCTATTCGGTTGTAGCTACAGGCTTCATTTTTTTAAACCAAGAAGACTACCTTCATGGAGCTTTGTGAGTAATCGCCCTTATAATCTAAAATACAAATATGCTGCTGCTTACTTGACCAATTTCTAGGATTTAGTACACACTGAGGACAATACTTAATCCCATATATATATATATATTCTTTGTATAATATCAGCAAAGTTACTGCTTTATTTTTATCCCTATTAGAATGAGAATACATAGCATTTCATATGTACCATGGATACTATTTTCCCGTAAGAATGAATGCATTCTACTTTCAAATGCTTTCTAAAACAGTCACAGTTTTCAGCTTGCTGTTTTAATTCTTTGTTCCTTGGAATAATGACTGCGTACCTTTTTTTACGGGGCGGGGGAGGGGGACAGAGAAAACTATTATCCTGTCATAGTCCAACTCCACTCTTAATTTGCTACTTGTCAAATGGCTTCTGAAAGAATACAAGGACTTTTCTATAACCTGCTCACGATATCACTTTAGATCTAATGGTTCAACTGCCACATATGATCTTGTCAGTCAGTTATCAACCAACTGAGCAAGGTCTACTTGATTTTATTCCTTGTTCTACAAACCTAACTTTTTATTCTCTTTTGCTATTTCCATTGTCATAGTTAAGTGTTAAGTGCCTGGAGTTTCACATGAAGCACATTTATTGCAGTAATATTATAAAACATAAAAACAGGAGGATCGTATGATTTTACAGAGTGTGTGTGATTTGTAGGAATATTATAAGATAAACCTAGTTTTCTAACTACAGGTTAGAACAAAACACTAGAGTGAATAATTGTGCAGGTGGCATTTTTAAAAGTAAATACATCCTAATAACACACCTCCTAGGTGAATTTTTCTTTGATAAATAGGATCTATGTATAATTCCTTTTCCTGGCCTAAAGAAGTTGGTTGTGACCCAAGGGAAGGTGACCCCACCTCTAATCCTGGATCTCACCTTACTGGTGTAAGAAAATTCTACCTTCCTTGTTCGTCACTGGTTTAAGGAAAAGCTTGTTTTCTAACTCTGCCTAATAACACAAAAGAGAAATCCCACTCAGGGACTCCTGGGAAAATTTCCTTTCTCCTGAGAGAGAAGCACAGGAAGGTACTTTTCTCTTTTCTTCTCTGTGTGGCTACAGTTGTCTTGCTACCAGCTTGAGGGTGAAGCCAATACTGAGAATATCAGAGTGGGGGAATGGAGAGAACCTGGGTCTCTAAAGGGATCATGGAGTCACAGAATCAATTGACATTGAAAGCTGCCCTGCTTCCAGATTTCCAGTGCGATAATACGTTTTCTTCTTGCTAAAGCTAGTTTGAATTGCGATTTCTGTTTCTTACAACCCAAACCACCTTACTAAATTAGCTCCCTCCCACACTGTGTCAGGGGTATATAGGATTAGTCGGGAGAAATATTTAGGTATGTTTTCTCTTTTAAGGTCCAGAGAGACCATGTAGTGAAACTGGCCTATCACAAGGATTGCAGAGGATAGAGTCTTCAGAGTTTTCCAAAATAAGACCACTTTAAGACTCTGAGCTTCAGTTTTTTCAATTGCATCATGCACATAATCATGAAAATATAATTATTATTTATATATTATTTTTTATTTTATAATCAAATATATTATATATTTTATATATGCCATGATTTTTCTCAATTGCAACATGGGCATAAAAATCATGATAAAGATTATTAGTATAAGATAATAATATATAATAATAATGAAGTGGCAGTTGTCATAAATGTCTTACAGATTTGTTAAGAGGATCAAGTAAGATAATATATGTGAAAGAAACATAAACCCAAAATATTTATAACTTGTAATTATTGATATCATTAATAATAAAAAATGTTTCTTCAATTCTAGATGCCATCAATTATAAGGCACACTATTAAGAAAAAAAATTCTGTCAATTAAACTATGCCTTTATATTGTGTAGCCGGCATCTTTCGGTTTGGCTTTTCTTTTAGTGTACATCAGTGAACTTGAGACCATCTCCTTCAGTTGTCCTGGTTGGCAGGTAATAGCAATTCTTTTGTATGTGTCTTAGAAAAAAAATACTTAACTCAGCTTGCCTACTTATGGGTTCTCCTTCCTTAAGTCCCACAAAGCACTTGGTCATTGCTTTGCAAATAAATGGAACTGCAGTTATTTCTCCAACAGTGAGTATTTGCTTCAGCAATCTCAAATGTATGCTCTACTGTTTTGTTTCCATTTAAACAAAAATTTTCTATTTCAGTCTCAAATTATAGTATAATCTTTTAAAATACATTTAAAAGGACAAACTCAAGATGTGGAGCACCACCTGCATACCTTCAACTGTATGATGTCAAATGTGAAAATGCATGTCTTAAACTGATAAAATAAGAAATTCATGAAATGACAAGAAAGACAGGGGGACCAAGTAACAGAGATACACAAGTCTTCTTCATTGTCCATTTTTTCAAGAGAGGAGATTCAACTGATCGTATAACATTTTAAAGCAAACATAAATAGATGATTTTTTTTAAGGCCATTTAAAGAAAGATACCATTTTTCTTTCTACCAAAGTAACAAAGACTCAAAAAATGAAAAATATTCAATTTGATGCCAAAAAAGTGAAACGGACATTTCCATGTGCCACAAGTTACTCATTTTTATGGAAGGGAGACTTGAGGCCTGCCTGACTTTACGTCTTTTGTGAGTACTTGACAGAATAATTCCTTTGACCTTAATTTCTCTCTCTAATAAAAAAATGCAGAAAAGTAGAGGTAATGAGGTGGAGAAAAATGCTCAGAGAGAGAACAGTCTTCGGAAAGGTGCCCTAAGAAATGTGCGCGACAGAAGCTGAACCCCACCCTCGGCCCTGGATCCAGGTGTGGGCAGGGGCCAGGCCTTGAAGGGAGGGGAAGCTGTTCTTTGTGAGGCAAGGGGAGGAATTTTTTTATTTTCTTGTTGAAGGGTGGGAGAGAGTGGCAGACAGAGGAGAGATGGAAAGGAGAAGTAAGAGGGAGAGAGGTAGCAAGATGGAGAGCAGCTAGGGTGGGTGGAACTCCACGGCGCTGGGGAGAAGAGCATTTTATGAATGAGGGTGACGTTTGTTTGCCCTCAAGTTCTTTGTTTTTTTCCCTTCTCCACTTTCTCTGACTAATATTCATTAACATCAGGTAAACCCACAAATGCTTGATTTCGGTGATTTTTTAATTGTAATTTTTAAGGAAATTGAAAAGGAGCCCTAGGCCATGGAAGGATTGTCCTGGTGTGAGCCTGGTGCAGGACAGGGGGAGGGCCAGTAGGAATTAAAGCCTAATCTCCCCACCTACCACCCCTACACCCCTTTCCCAGCTCCCAGCCTTGGTCAAATCTGCAGAGACTGTGAGGAGGACCATGCATTGGGCAGGAAGTTGATTCATTCTTTCCTTACATATTTTCTGATGACCAGCTGTACATGCAGGCACTGTATGAATACCAGAAAAGGAACAAAGGAGTGTCCATGTCTGTGAAAGGGACACATAATAAACAAATATGATCTAATGTCCCATTTCACAGCTGCTATAAAGAAAGGTAAGACAGGATCAGAAAGCTGAGACGGATGGGATGAGTGCATGCCTCCCGGTGGAAGTGAGCATTGCAGGTAAGAACAGCAAGGACAAAGGCCCTGAGACACAAACCACCTGATGAATGCATATAAGAAGCAGGTCCACAAGAAGGTGTGCTGGGATGAGGAGGAGGAAGAGCCATGTGAGACAGGTCAGAGGAAGAGGCGGGGGCCAGGTCACTGAGGGCCTCAGAGAGAGCCATGGGGTTTTATTCAGAGCATAACAGAGGCAGGAGTGGCAAGGTCTGATTCGCTGTTTTATTTTTGATTGTTTGTTTTAACCAGCATTTTTTTAAACATCACAGTATATCTCAGAACACTTCAGTGACAAAAAATGTGGTCTACTAAGGAATGCGCTTGATAGCTAACTACTTTAGATCACAAAGTTACCATTAGGTTACGTCCATCTCCCAGCAAACATAACCTCACTCTGTTAAAGTAAGATTAACATGAAACTGGAAATGCGAAACAAGCTCTGAGTTAGTGCTTAAGCTATCACTGTATCATACACGAAAAAGCAGAAAGAAATCTTATCTTTCCTTTAAGTAGTTATTGTCATGCCATACAGACTTTTTAAAATGTTAGCAGAAAGCTTTTTAAAAATCCTTGGAAATAGATTATCAGAGGGAATGAGATACAGCCTGCATGGAGGACATAGACCTAGCTCTGCCCAAAGAAGAGCTTGTGTACCTGATCCCCTGTGGTAAAAGACCAGTCTGGAGTTACATGGAGAAGGACATAAAGGTGACAGAGGTGGAGGCAGGAGGGCCGGACAAGGTGACAAAATGATGACTTAGGCATGAATTCAGATGGAGGCAGGTGGGAATCAACGTGTTTTGAAAGAGGAACTGACGAGATTTGCAGATGGATTAGATATGAGATATGAGGGAAAGAAAAGAATAAAAAAATAACATCTAGGTTAGTTTGCTTAATATTTTTAAAGATAATTTATGACTTTAATTACAATTACATAAGCAACACATGTTCACTTTAGAAAATTTAAAGAAAGCAGAAAAATGAAAGAGAAAAATACTCATAACTACTCGTAGCACTTAGGAATATTTTCGTGTATCACATATGTATATAAGTGTGTGTGTGTGTGTGTGTGTGTGTGTGTGTGTGTATATATATATATATATATATATAATGTCTGTATATGTGTATGTATGTACATACATTTATATATATATATATATATATGTAATCCTAATATTCTAAACATACATACTCATATATATACTTATGTACATATATGAGTATGCATGCTAGCTATATATAGTTAGAAAACTAAGGTTATTTGATTATTTATTTATATCAATACAGACTCATGCATATTTATTTTACTGTAAGGATTAAAATTCAATACTATATTTTATTCCTCAAAATTTCCAACTTTAGTTATGAGGAACTCCTTTAAGTTGGGTCCTAGGTCCTTCTTTTATTTTAATTTTTTTAAAGATTTTTTATTAAAAATATAGCTAACATACAATATTGTATCAGTTTCAGGTGTACACCATAGTTAGTCAACATTTACATACCTAAAGTAGTGATCACCATAATAAATCCAGCAACCATCTGACACCACACTATACTATCACATTATTATTGACAATACAAGGGCTGTATGGAAAAGCCATAAATACCTCTATTTGTCATATTACATGGCTGGATGGATACTTTCTGGACAACCCTCAAATTCTCTATGCTATGTATTACATTCTAATGTTATTTATTTTATACTTGGAAATTTGGACCTCTTATTCCCCTTCACGTTTTTCCCTCTTTTCAGATTTTTCAATTAGAATTGACATTCAATATCACTTTATATTAATTTCAGGTGTACAGCATAGTGGTTAGACATTTATATAATTTAAAGTGATCTCCCTGACTAGTTTAGCACTCACCTGGCAGTATAAGTAGTTATTACCATATTATTGACTATATTCTCTATGCTTTACATCCCCAAGACTATTTTGTAACCACCAATTTATACTTCTTAGTCTCTTCACCTTTCTCACCCTGAGTTACATAATCAAACTAAGCTAAACTTAGAGTGTTAAATTCTGAAAATAGAAAAGACAGTGGCACCCTTACAGTACCCAAAAAAAGGAAGGGGATGATACTTTTAGTATTAATATATAATAGTAGAAGCTTCTTGAGAAGGCGATAGGGCTTAACACTGGAGGAGGGAGAAAACTTCCACAGTAAAAGAAAAGAAAGGAGAAAAGATGGCACACAGAGGCGAGCATGCAGGTGTAGTGAGAAGAGGGTGGTCTTCTATTTTGCTGAGGCTGGGTGGGCCCTCGCGTGCCTTTCAGCGCAGCATTTAGTTTACAAACAGATGAAACTTATGCGTCACCTCCCCCACACATCTATGATGTTCAAAGATGAGCTCTGGGAGTCTAAACTACGCCTACATTGAACAACAAGTGAAAGAAAGGAAAAAAATGTTTTATATTCCACAACCAAAATGCTTATCACACCTCAATAAACCTACAAAGCTTGCTTTTTTAATCCCTTTGTGTGTGTGTGTGTGTGTGTGTGTGTGTGTGTGTATAAATGCCTCTATTTTTCATATTACATGGCTGAGTACTTTGTGGACAAGCCTGTGCGTGCCTGTGTGTGTGTGTGTGTGTGTGTGTGTGTGTGTGTGTGTGTATTCTCAGTAACTGTGATCTCTCCAGTATGTTTAAAGATAGAAAAGTGAAATGTATAAATGCAGGCTAAGTCAAGAAGTATAAGATATATAACTCAGATTTCCAATCCAGTTTTTAAATCCCAGAGACATTGCCAAGCTTTGAAAGCTTGGATATACATGTGAACTAAGCCTTTGAAACTTCTGGTGTTTGCCATCTCTGATGGAGATGTCTGCCTTAGGAATGTGCCGTTATTACACTGAGAATGAAAACCATCCATTACAGTAAGTGGCCTGATGTCTCCATGAGGGACTTTCAAATACATGAAGGAAATCGTGCCAGTGAACCATAGTTATGGCGCATGCCGTGGCCGGTGCACAAAAAGAGCCAGAGACACAGAAAGCTTGGTCTGGCTTTCCTGTCTAAGACAATAATAGAGATTTTCCCCCCCTAGAAACAAAGAAACCAGTGCAACATGTGCCTGGAGGAGAGAACAAAGGTTGCTATTTTTCCTTAATGACAGCACTGGGTTCTGAAATTGAGCACAGCAGGTAGGAGGAGCGTGTATAAATTTCAAAAGATATCTAAATGTTACACAGGAGCTTCCCTTAAGAATGAGCAGCACCAAACATGTTAACAGTTTTATTTTTTTAACCCAAAACAAGACATTCTGAGAAAAAGAACCCATATTCTTGCTTCTCTCTGCCTTGATTTATGTCAGAAAGGAGAGATTTGGCTACAGTGGAAGTTGGGGGTGGGGAAGGGCTAACCTGTCTGTTCTGGTGACTTCCCACCTTCGATTAATTCCTAGCCTCCGGGGATGCCTCTCTCCACTCCTCTCTTTGTTTCTGTAATTGTCATTATTGTTTGCTAAATGTATCCCTACTGCTCTCTATTGCAATACAGTGTTTCAGGATCTTAATGGATTCCTCTACTCCGGGACATTTCACAAATAAATCATGGAGATTAAGAAGTTCTGTCTCCCAGGCTGAAGCTATTTGATGCATTTATAAGAAGTCCTAAAAAAAGAGATTTTCTTTTTAAAGCATTGATCAAATGTCCACTATGTAAATAAAATAGGCAAATAGGAAATATTTTCAAGGATGTTTGCGACAAGGCGATTTGATCTGCATAAATAAGAGATTAAACAGAAAAGAGAGCACAGAATTTGTAAAACCAGGTACAGAGTAATTCAAGAAGGACATCAAAGTCCCAATCACTGCTAGATTTAGGAAACCAAAGACTAAACCCCAGCAGTGCATCAAAAGACTGTCTATATGGCTGGTGAAAAACTAAAGATGAATATTCAATGCTATGTCATGATTGGAAATGTAAATGTACGGTTCTAAGAGGCATAATTCCAGATGTTAGATATGTTAATGAACAACAATTCAACAGAGTAAATTTAAAGGTCTAATTGACTTTACTGAAGGATCCATGAATAGGACAGCATTCCATCTGGTTAATAAAGAGGTACTCTGAGAAGTTGTACAAACGGAAAGCTTTCAGAAGTAGAAACTGGGTGGGACAAGAAAGCTAGCAAAAGAAAAGAAAGGATTGTTTCAGGTAGTCACCTTTCTTTGGGGTCTTATCTGGCAGATAACGTCACTCGTGCAGACAGGGAAATACCGACTGGTCTTCAGGTCGTATTTCAGGGAGGGGCTGCAATTATGTCTTGATTTGCTGTCCTGGGATAAGCAACCCCACCAGTGGGCATACAAGTTCTTTTCTTAACAGATAATTAAGAAAGATTCTTTTGTTTATTTTTTTATAGCTAGATCCACAGACAGATGATGAATTTGGAGGAAGGAAGCATGCCAAGGGCTTTGCCAAAAGGCGTGGCAGCGAGGGGTTCCGAGTGGCAAAGGAATGAATTCCTTCATGGTTAGGATAATGGAGCGATCATTCCCTTGAGGATATACTTCAGTGGACCTTTTCAGGTTAGGAGGGATCAATTTTGCTATGGTCAGATGACATTAAATTGTAAAATCTTCTGTTTAGATAAATAACAATGATGGGATAAATAACAATGGCAACAGGAGGACAGAAAAGCAGGTGGATAGAGCAGTAACCAAGATGTAGGTTAAATTATATTCCTAACGGAAGGGTAGAAATTAAAATGGCTGGCAGCTACATTTGTGAGATAGGCTAGGGCTCTTATGGTAAGCTTCACTGGTCTCCCCCACCCCCAAAAAGAGGGAAGTCTGAACGCCTGAGTCTTAACAATCCCTGACAATTTTGAGACCTCTGTGTGCACAGAATTACGTATTCTCCTCTGCCCTGAAGTGAGAAACTCTAGTCACGTTGAGTTTCTAACCTGAAGTTTATGTTCTCGGAATTGTGAGATCATTCTGGGCCGCCTTATCCCTGGTTGGGTGGGCCTTAATTACATCTGCAACTGAACTGGGGCTGGGGGCTGACAGGGGAGAGGTTTGGAATTGCCACAATGGCACAGTGATAAGACGCGGGGTATCTATCTGATCTGCAGTGTGACGCTTTAGCATAATTTGGTCTCCTGTATGTTACCCTAGTTTCCTCTTTGTCTGTGAGCTTTCTCAGCTGAGAAAGACAGATGGCACATTGGGAGACAGTCTGAAAGGAATGGGGAAAAAAAGGGGGGGGTACTTCTGTAGAAGGAGAAAAAGTTGAGAGACTAAAGTAGACCATACTCCCGTCTCCTAGATATCATATTGACAGCATCTGTTTGTTTTAAAATCAATTTCCTTCTTTTTTCTTCTTCAATGAGACTTTGTTAACTGCTTTCACTTTAGTGTTTCAGTGAAAAAAAATAGCACGTGGGTTATCTAGTGCCTTACTTTAATGAAAAAATATTGCCTTTAATATTTCCTCTGTGTTAACTGAGTGGCTTAGCTCTTGATGTGATGAAAACAAGTTATTTGAAGAACCATTCCACTAAAAGAAAATACCATTGGAGTGTCCATTCTAATGACTCAGCAGCTCAGTTTGCCTCCAGCAGAAGTTAAAATACTCAAAACAAAAAGAAAAATGGGAGTGGAGGTGGGGAGACAATTGTAGTTCCTGCTCAATGGTTGAAATGTCTCATAACATTATCACGGGAAAACGGTTTGCTAGGGTTAGGACAGTAATATCAAGATTTAGCTTAAGACTGAAAAATTGCGATAATTTCTCTCCTTCTCTCCCATTCCCACAACCCAGGATGTCAGCTGGGTGAACACCGGCATTCGTAAAGCAGATGTAAGCTTTTGAAGGAGAGAAAAGCTCTAGAGATTAGTGAAGGACAAAGAAGCAGGCACCGTGCAAGGACAGGGTTTCCAGTTCAACAAAGGGATCACTCACTAAGGATGTGGCGAAGCTGGCCTTGAACAATACTGCATTACAGTGGTTATGACCCTAAAAATGGCCTAAAGTACCATTTTCCCAATATCACCCATCAATTGTACAATGCCAGCGAATAGAAATCCCTCCAGTAACTGGTCTTGTTAGAATTTAATTATTTTTCTACACAGTAGACTCTCCATCAACCACAACTCAAGCAACTGGCGAAAACATTTTGCGGGTTGCATGAATTCCAGTGTAATGGTGAGTCTGCTTACGTTTAGCCAGCATCTACTGATCTCCATGGGTGCCAGTTAACCGAAAGGCTCCTGTAATTATTTTACTACCTGTATTAATTTCCCAGGGCTGCTGTAACAAAATACCACCAGCTGGGTGGCTTCAACAACAGAAATTTATTTTCTCACGGTTCTGGCTGCTGGAAGTCCACGATCGAAGTGTTAGCAGGGTTGGTTCCTTTGAAGATCTGGGAGGGAGAATCTGTCCCCTGCCTCTCCTCTAGCTCTGGTGGTCTGATGGCAATGTTTGGCATTGCTTGGCCTGTAGATGCTCACTCCCAACTCTGCCTTCACCTTCACATGCTGTTTTTCCTGTGCACATGTCTCTGTGGTCAAATTTTTCTTTTTATAAGGACATCAGTCATTAGATGAGGGCCCACCCTATTGACCACATTTTACCTTGATCGACTCTGTAAACACCCTACTCCCAAGTAAGGTCACATTCTGAGGTACTAAGGGGTTAGGACTCTAATGTGTTGATTTTGGAGGACACAGTTGAACCCATGATACCATCTAGCTTAGTGGGCATGAATTCAGTTGTTTTGTGTTGTTTTTTCCAGCTCTCCTTAACTGAGAACAGCCCCCTGCCCCCGGAAAAGAGAGTAGCCACTGAGACTTCCGGTGTGAAGCTGGTGTCTCAAATTACTGCTTCCAAACGTTTCCAGAATGGAGTTGGGCCTCTCTTGGACCTAAGGAGCACACGTGACAACTACAGTGGTACTTAACCCCATGCCTGCTTTGGAGGTTGTTAACAAGGCTTGCAGTTCCCTTCCAGGGACTTGCCTTCGCCAGCAGCCAGAAGGGTGTTACAGTTCACCTCACAAAGGTGGCCCCCCAAATTATGTAGTATCAGCCACAGAAGACCTACTTCTCCCACTAACAATGCCACCTCCACTGTTATGGTGTCGATTGCCCTTTTCTTGTGGGTGGAGAGGACCTCAATGTAGAGGGCATTTGACCCAGCAGAATCAGCTCTTAGAGGTTTCCTCCAGCTGGCTATTCCCTCTACTGAGAGTACTGGGAGTGGGGCTGAGGATTCATTTAATGTCTATCCTCACCTGATATTACAAATCGAATGCAATTTATGTCATGAGGCTCTTGAAAAACACCCACTACAAGTAGACAGATAAGGCATATCTGGGGGCTTGGACTTACAAGGAAGAAAGATGACATCACAGAGATGCAAAGGTGACTGCATGGTAGCACAATGAGAAAGTGGTATGACAGCACCAAGTAACAATTCAGGCATCAGGTTAATCAGCCTTTATTTTTGCACATAACCCTCCTCTGGGGCTCACTCAGGAATCAGAGTGCTAACAAATTTGAAAGAAACATGAAGATCTTAGGTTTCCACCTGTGTGCCTCACCTGGACAGCATATTGACATGTGTGTCACAAGGCCACTGATGGCAATTTTTCCTTTAGCTCTTTGCCTGCCAACGCTCAGCCACACAAACCCTGAGAACACCACTGAGGAGATGGTATCAAACAAGTCGGGGATGCAGGGGGAAAAAATCCTCAGGCTGCAGGAGAAATTATTTGTGGGGTCACAAATGTTGATTTCATTGACCACTTACCTTTGGTCGTAATGTGTAACCTGAGTTCACCCAACCCGATGGCAATGAGGACGTTCTGTAGGCATTCAGAAGTGTGTGCATAGGGATTTTGGAAATGTTACTGATAAAAGTCAAATGCTCTTCTTTATGATTGTAGGAAGGACATATTTCTTGAAAAAAATGGCAGTATTCCACTTCTATTATTCTTTTATGAGTCAGATGGCTATATCATGTGGATTTTTGAAAAATAAAGAGAGAGGTGATGAAAAATATTACCAACAGAAGAAAGCATATTTCAGCTTTGGCTTTTAAAACCCATACTGCAACGTGTACATTTTGTTTTTATTATAAACACAAGTCCATTATTTCCGGCAAAAGGAAAAGAATGCTTACTATTTGTAATGAGACTAAAAGCACATAAGAAGGACTGAATTTTATCATTCAGTGAAAATTGGTTGCTTCCTCAATTGACACAAAGAACTTCTCCTACAATCTATTTATTAGAAAGTAACTTGAACTCAGTAAAATATAAGCCAGGTTCTCAGGTTGAAAGTTGCAGTGTACACTGCTTATACGTCATCAATTTTTATTTAGATTCAGTAGGTACAAAAAATAAATAAAACCCTTTGTCTCAGTGACAAATGAAGCGGAATAGTCATGTGAGGAAATAAAGGGTAAAAGACTGTGCTGAAGAAGTTACAGGAGAGATGCTGTAAAACCAGGGTTTTTAAACATACTCATTCTATTACTTCCCTGAGGCTATGAAAACTGCCTACTGTCCATGTCCCCCTCAGCACAGAGGCCAAAGAAGGGTTTCCGAAATTTCCTTCTTTGGGAAAGAGGGAGGTAGAGTAAACTTATTCTCTGTTCCTGTCGCAGGAAAGAAGTGATGATTGGGGGGAGGCCTATGTGGCGGGTGAGTGATCACAGGAAAATCTGCATGGACAGGAGGAGTTCCTCCCATTGCTTATTATGGATGAGAGGAAGAGTAGCCAAAAGTGGACCTCATCATAGGAAAGTGCTGGAAATCTAGTGTGGTGCCTGAAAATCAGAAACCCTGAGAGCTGGGTCAAGCTCTATTATTCCCAGGCTTGTGTTCTTGGGCAAGTCACAAGTCTTGGTTCAGAGTCTCAGTCTCCTTCTCTATAATATGAGCATAAATCACAACTCTTAGAAGTGTTGATGAGATTGGGGTGATGAAGATTTGCAGGGAAACACACACAAATGACAGTGCAAATGGGAGCAGAAACCATTTTATCAGCTGGACTAATGTGCTTAAGCTCAATAAGCTACATAGGTCTTCTCCCTCTGCTAGAAGGCCAGTCCCTAGAGAACAGAACATTCAGTATTTGCACATGAAGAAGAAAAGAAAGCTCGAAAAATTGCCAGCCCGCTTCCAAAATCCAGACTCTGGGCAAGCTTGCCACACGAGGCTGGATGTAAAAGGTCAAAAAAAGAAGATTACTCCAATGCAAGTGTCTCTTAAATGTGGCCACCATGACCACCACTAAGTGTGGCCCAGTCAATACGGAATCTGGAGATAAACAAAGCAGGAGAGGGAGGAAAGGACTTCCCTGCCACATGTACCCTCTTACCTACTTATCTCAAAGAACTATGGTGGCAATCAAATGAAATAGTAAGGTGGAATCCCTCCGTCAAGTACCATGCAAGTGTCATGGGTTATCATTTTTATCACTACAGGGAGGAGCTGAGAGAGATTTTGCTAATGAACCACCATAACAACCCACCATAACAGAAACACGCCTTGAGATGTTTTTGAGCCTCTCCCTTTGGGGAATGCCAATCTACTCTCAATGGTGCGTCTCTAGAAATGCGTTTTTCTTTTTTCATGGATTCTTGTTTTTCAATTATGATTGACATACAGTATTACATTAGTTTCAGGTGGACAACACAGTGATTAGACACTTATGTACCTTACAAAGTGATCGCCCTGGTAAGCCTAGTTCCTATCGGACACTATATACATAGTTACTACGACACTATTGACTATATTCCCTGTGTTGTGTTTTACACCCCCAGGGACAGCCACCTGGATAAGGATGCTATGATTCAGAGCTGGCCGCTCATGCTCCAAAGAAAGGGGAGCCTGACATTGCTTTTTTTACATGAAAAATTATACATGTAATGTATTCTTTTTGTTAATGATTCACATAACATAGAAAAACATAGAATAAGTTATAAAAATTTCTGTACAGAAAGCTTCCTACTTGCCCCTCCAGACCTGTTCTTTACCGTTCTGCACCCTGAACCCTGCTCTGCCCCTGCTGTTCTATACAGGCTCCCTCACCTCTGACTTCCAGGATGGTTCGGGCGTAAGGAATGCTGGCAGGGGCATGGAAGAAGGGAAGAAAATGTGTTGGTCAGAGTATTCATTTCCCTGGTTTTCTCCCTGAGTGGTCATCATAGACTGTCTCTTGACCACAGCTTCTCTCAAAGCAATCCTTGTCCCATTACTTCTTTGTGCCTGGGTTCTAGGAACTATTCTCTGCCCTTGTCCCTTCAGACTGAGGAATGGTGACAACCTTGCTGTTTCTAACCCCAGGGAACTGCATTATCCTTTGGGGTTTCCGTACAGCCTCCTCATAATTTGTTAATTATTAAACACTCCTTAAATTATTCTAATTTGAAAGCATTTTATATTGAATTAATTTCCTGTTAGAAAACTGATACTGTCCCTATTCACACTGCCCACCCACTTGCCAGACCATTTAGCCTACCTTTACACATGTACATGTGTGTATACATGTAACACTCACATGTGTACATATACATTGATATACATATACATATATGTATGATATGTGTGTGTATATATATACATACAGATATCATTGTTTTGGTTTTTAATAAATTACCATCATTATATATTTTGTCTGGTTCCTTGCCTTTTCACTCCTAAACCTGTTAGGAGATATTTCTATGTCAGTGCATTCCCTATCTCACGCTTTTTAGTGACTGAATAATATTCCTTAGTAGGAATTTTGATGGTTCATTAAACTTCTTACCAATAAAAATGTATCTTATTTATAATATTAATTAACATAAACAATGGCACAGTGTATATTCTTATACATACATCTTTATGTATATATGCAAGTATTTCTTTATTAAAAATTTAAAACCTTTTTCAATTGCAGTCAACATTCGATACTGTATTAGTTTCAGGTGTACAGCATAGTGGGTAGATATTTAGATAACTTATAAACTGACCCACCTGACACCATACGTAGTCATTGTAATATTATTGACTATATTCCTTATGAAGTACTTTGGATCCCCATGACTATTTTATAACTTACACAAGCACTTCTTTAGGAAAAATTACTAGAAATGGAATTGCTGGGTTAAAGGACATTGGTTTTAAATTTTTATGGAAACTGCCAAATGACTTCCAGAAGAGTGTTACCAGTTTTCACTCTCACCGACAGAGGAAGAAAGGGCCAATTTCTTCATGAGTGCTTAGATTGATATTATCTATCTTTTTCAATTTGGTCATTCTAATGGGCAAAAAATATCTCATTGTTGTCTTGATGTGCATTTTCCTGATTACTGTTTTGGTTGGGCATCTTTTCATATGTTTATTGGACATTTGGGTTTTTTCTTCTGGGAATTGCCTCTTTAGATCTTTTGTATATTTTTTTCTATTGGTTTGTTTGTCTTTTTGATATAAAGAAGTTTTTATATTTTCTTTACATTAATATTTTGCCTATTAAATATGTTGCAAATATTTTCTCCCAGTATTTATTTGATATTATTTGTTTGCTGGCCTACAGAAATTAAGAATTCCCTTAAGTTAAATCAGTACTATTCTTTTTGCTCTAACACAGAAATATAAGAAAAACAGATATTTAAAGAGTTGGATTAAAGTCTAACCCTTTGGGCCATTTATTTTATTTTTAAAATTAATGTAAAAATCAAGTATTCCCTTGATGTACAGTTCTATGAATGTGAACACATGTATAGATTTTTGTAACCACTACCACGTTCAGGATAAAGAACAGCTACATTACCTAGAGCTAATTTTAGTCACACTTTCCCCTTGCCCCAGACTCCTGGCAATCTCTGATTTATTATTCTTCATATAGTGGTTCCCAACATTCAATATTACCCTTTTAATGTCTGTGGAGTACAGTGATATCTCCTTTTTCATTCCTGATATTGGTAATTTGCATTTTCTTTCTTTTTTCTTTTGTCATTTTTGCTAGAGGCTTATCAATTATATTGATCTTTTCACAGAACCAGCTTTTTGTTTCATTGATTTTTCTCTATTTCTCAATAGAGCTTACTGCTTTCTATTTATTGATATTTACTCTAATCTTTATTAGTTCCTTTTTCCTACTTGCTTTGGGTTTGTTTTGCTCTTATTTTTCTAGTCTATAAAGGAGAAAGCTTAAGATTATTGATTTGAAACTAGTTTTCTTTAAAAGTATTATAAATATTTTATGCTACAAATTTCCCTCATAGCTGTATCTCATACATTTTGAAAGTTTTTATTTTCATTGTGTTCAATTCAAAATATTTTCTAATATTCTTTCACTTTATTTTTGATCATTGGATTAGATATGTTTTATTTCATATCCAAGTATTTGGGAAGTTGCCTTTGTGTTATTCATTTCTACTTTTATTTCATATCTTTGGCCAACATACTTTCTATAAGGTTGAATATTTTTAATTTGTTAAGATTATGGTCTATCTTGTTAAATGTGTTCCATGAATACTTGGAAAGAATGTTTACTTTGCTGTTGTTGAATGGGATATTCTATAAATGCCAATTAAATCTAGTTGTTTGATGATGTTGTTCAATGTTGGTACATCTTCATTGATTTTTTTTTGTGTCTATTAGTTCTATTTGTTCTGTGTCTACTAATTCTGCAAAGAAGTATTGGAGTTTCCAAATGTAACTGTGAATTTCTTTTTTCAGTTCTATCAATCTGTTTCATCCATTTTGAAGCACTGATGCCAGATGCACGTATATTTAAGACTGTTGTGTCCTATTGAATTGACCATTTTTTAATGATATTATGATCTTTTTTATCTCTGGTACATTTATTTATGATAGTAACTATTTATGATAGTAATATAGGCACACCAGTTTTCTTCTAATAAGTATTTACATTATACACATTTTTATTCTTTTACCATGTATAACTATATCCACTTGTATCATTTTATTCAAAATGTGTTTCTTACGCATGTATATCATATCCAGAGTGTGTTTTCTACGGCCAACATATCATTGGATTACATTTTTTAAAAAATCTATTCTAATAATCTTTTTTAATTCATGTATTTTTACCATTTACATTTAATGTAATTATTTATATCTTTGTATTTAGATCTATCAATTTATTATTTGTTTTCTGTTTGTTTCCTTGGTTTTTTATTCATCTATTTCTTCTTTCTCACCTTCCTTTTGGGTTATTTGAACATGCTAATTTATCTATTATGCTTCTACTATCTTTTTTTGAATAATTTTTATAGTGGTTGCACTTAACTTTCTATGACCTGTTTAGAATCAATCTTTTACCACTTCAAATGGAATGTAGAAAACTTTCCATCAAGTAGGTCCCTCCCTCCCTCCCTTTATGTTGCAATTGTATCACGTATTCCATCTATATTGAAAACGCTATCTTTATACAAATGTTTGCACTATTTGTATGCACATTCACTTCTTTAGCAGCTTTATAATCAGCTTCTCGATGTCCTGAAACATTTATCTAGGATTTTTACTGAAATTACAATAATATATAAGTATTTGGAAGAGAATTACCATTGCTTAATAAAAGGTTTGACACACAAGAAATACTTAGTAACTCTTTGTTGAGTAAATGTTGAATAAAACAATTTGTATTACTGAGGGTTCTCATAGAGGAACATGGTATGTCTTTCCATTTACTTATATATTGCAAATATTATTTATAAAATATTTAGTTTATTCTTATGTCAGAATAATTAATTTGCACATGAGTGGCTCAAGTTGAACCAGTCATACCATTTTGACTCCCTGGGCCAAAACTGATTTGTCCAGGAATGGAAAACTGACCTAAGTTGTGACAATTATAACCCTTTCCAGAACTTTTAAATTCAGAAACATAAATAGTTGTAGTTTCTCTGAGGTGGTAGATGGAGTGAAATATGGGTCCCTGTCACTGAGTGTAGCCATGACAATGTCCCATAGGAGGGGAGCCTGCCAAAAGCATCAGAGGGATTTACATCTTTCTTGGTTCCAGTTCCAGGAACCCAGCAGAACTCCTGCTTTTTCTGCAATCAAGAGAGTGACAAATCATCCTTCTTAGCCTAAGTTTGTCCAAGTTGATTTCTGTCACTTTAAACCAAAAGAGTCCTATCATAAATATCCATAATGATTCAAAGAAGGTTATCTCTGAGGTGCCAAGTATGTATCACTAGAGAAACTACTTTCATGAGTACGTAATGAATGTTACTATTATAATTATCAATTAAGTGTTGTTATATAAATGATAGCTTTTAAAGTATTTTAGAGAACTTAAAAATTATTTTCAAAAGTCATTCAATCATTTTTCTTGCAGTCTTTCTTAACTTATTTCATCTAGCTAATGATAGTTCATGTAAATCAATCAAAGATAAATTTAAGGTTAGTCCCTGTCAAATTATCTCAATTATGAATTAATTAAATATTATAGTGCTAGAATTTTTTCAGGTGCTAGAATAAGCTATCATAATTAGAAACCACAGATATTTCTAAAGTTATAAAAAGTCTTACAAACATATCAATAGTAACAGATAGGATTGTCAGATGACTTACTGTAATCAGTATTCCACCATTGTCATTACTCGAAATAAAAAGCTAAGTAAAACTTTAGCAGTTAACATTCTAGAATGACAAGGAAGAGCCTAACAAATTACCTATAATAAGCTATGTAATCTCATTGTCCCCCTTTATTCCCCATGGCTGGGGATTGTTATTTCCTCCTACAGTCTCTCTGCCTTGTCCTATACCCATACTCATTCAAACTCTGAAGTCAACTATCTTCTTGCTCAGTTTTAAGAGAGACTTAAGAAGTTCTTCACCAAGCATCAAAGTTCATGGTTAAGTCAGCTTTAAGGCTACTCTTGCTTTGATCTTTTCCTTACAACAATGGGAATTTCCAGAGCCTTCCTTGAATTCTGGTGCTTGTGTCTGGGCTCCATTGTTTATGCTAGAGCTCCCTAATGCCGACTGCCCACTGCTCTTCACCCACCAACAGACTTCCTTTTTGTTGTGCTCACCTCACCTCCCAGGACAACCTTCTGATGCCAATGCCTGTGTCCTGTACAGTCACCTTCTATCTTCTGGGACCTCCTTGATCTTTCTCTCCATCTACTCTTACAGGAGCATCTAGACCCCAGAATCCAGCCCTCCACCAACTGCTCATTGTGCTACCACCTCAACTCTAGTACCAGTAGACCCTGAAGTTCCATTCTTCACTGACAATATAAATCTTTTCTTGACCATTAGGCAGAATGGTTTCTTCACCTGTGCCTTTAGTATCTTCTATGAACCTCTATTATAAGATGTAATAAATGCATTATAATTGTTTACCCAGCTTCACTTTGAAGGAAGGCACAGCATTGTATTCAATCTTAATATTCCATGTGCCTATACATACTTCTAAAACTTCAATAAATGTGTATCATAGTAAAGCTCGGTTGCAATACCTCAAAAATTTTCTCTATTGAACAGAATATTATCATCTCCCATTAGTCAGAAGATCTATTGATCATTTTTGTGACTAGTAATTCTCTCCCATTGCTAAGCATCATGGTATCCAGGAAAAAGAAACAAGACCACTACTTCACTCCATCTAAATCTATCTTGAGTATCCATAAGGATGCCAGTGTTCTTCAGGCCACAGTAGTGGGGAATGAAAGGCCAGTACCGCATTTCCCCAACCTACTTCAGATCATGGCTATTTCTTTTGTTATTAGCTATTGCAAGTGTTTAGAAGCAGCAGTATTTATTTTCCTTTTTCTTGGTATTTATTAATTCAAAGCTGTTTACCTAACCATATGTGAAACACTAAGCAAATTACTCTAGGAAATATGAAGCAGAAAAATGTCTGTTGAAGCTTGCAATTCAAAGGAGGGCTAAAACATGGTGGGGCGGGACTATATATGAGGAAGGCAAATAGGAGGTGTCCCCAAAAATTCACCAACAAAATGCTGGGAGAATTTAGAAGATGGAGGGAAAGGACACACATATCTCAGAGGGAAGGAGCCCTGTGTACTCTGTGCAATGGCAGGTGCTTAAGAGAGGTCCCACAAATGCCTGCTCTTTGCTCCATACCAAGAATGTTCTCAACAGGTAAAAAGTAGCTACTCTAAAAAAATACCAATCTAAGTAGCTTGAATTTTTTCTGCTTCTACTATTTCTGATTCTACCACCATGATATTTAATTCTTTAAGAACCTTAAAGGGATCCTTGCAAGTCTGCCTAATAGGTATTCATCAATTCAGCCAAGCTAAAAGAGCTGTAAATGAAACTGGCGAGTGATATTATTGCACTTGCTATAATTTTCTTTTCCTATCCAGCAGAAGATGGTTGGAGGATCTCAAACTCCTGCTGCTGTGCAGAGAGCCAAAGGGCCACCGATAATTAATGTGGACTGATGCTGAATCCATTTCTCTTTCATCTTTAATATGTAGTAAAAGCCACTGAAATATGAATGCAGAGACTTGGATTCAATAGTCTTGATGTCCTTCAAATGAATCAGATTTAATTATTCCATCCTTATAATTCTCCCTTTCCTGGTCTGTAGGGAGAAACGTGTAAGTGGATCCATGGAGGACAGTTAGATGTCTACGCTATTAATTTATTAACTTGCCCTAGGTAGGGGTGAAGCTTCTGAACATGGGAGAGTGGGGAAAGTCTTTCCAGAAGTTTACCCCCTTGAGGACGAAGAGCAAGGATGATTATTTAGTTGATACCAAGATTATGAAATCTGTGCTGGGTTTCTACAGAATCAGAGTGTATTGATGATCGTGCGGCAAGTTTGGAAGACTTAGAGCCAAACCTACACTCACCTTAAAATGTCAGGGCATCAAATTACACCGTTTAACATTTATTCGAGGTTCTGCATATCTCCTCTTTATAGTTCTCTTTTTAAACCCAAATGCCTCTGGTTGCAGTAGAACACTGTTGCAGTATTGCTATGCTTAACAAGAATTGGTTTGTCAGCTTCCCTCTAGTCATCACTATCATGTCATCCTTAGGGTCACAGCCATCATTTATCAAGCACCTATTTTATTCCACACAACCACACTTATTAGGTGCCTATTTTATTCCAAGCATGCCATATCGGGGTAAGAAATGGTGGGTACATGGAGACTGAAAATGTAACTTAAAAATCATTCCTAGCAGTTATAGATGGAGCAATTATAAATTCCTTATAAAATTCTTCAAGCCAAGTAAATTGCTTTTCTCTCATCAATGTCTAAACATCCACTTCTGTAGGTTAGCAAAAATAATTTATATTGGGGCTTGAAATATACTTTGTGCTTTTGTTTAAATGTAAATGTGCTCATTATTTGGGGCATAATACTATGAAACAAGAGACTCTCCCTTAGTTTCTGTACCAGGTAAAGCAATATCCTCAATGAAGGGGATCAGATCATTCCCACTTTGACCCTTGCAAGAGGCTTATAGGGGACCAACTGGGCCGCAGTTAAGCTTCCCAACATCACCTCCACCACTAGATGAGGCTATTCAGAACCCAAGGACACAGGCCAAGGGCAGGGGCAATGGGGATAAAATATATGTTATTGGATATTGTTGGAGACTGTGTCTTATAGGACGTAAAAAGGTTAAAGTGAGCCTGTGTCTGTTGGTGTCCTGATTTCCATCTTGTTTGTATATAAAAAATAAGTATGATCTTACCCAGAGAAGAAATTATCTCTAATTTTAGCAGCCCTCTAATGGGTTGTTTCTAATTTTTCACATTTATAAATAGTGCTGCTTGATTATCTTTGTAATATATTTTTGTGCATATCTATGATTGTTTTCATAGGGTAGATTTCTGGAAGATGTATTACTGTTAAGGCTTTGAATTACATGCTGACTTGTCCTCAGAAAGGTTGTGCCAATATCCCTGCCACCAACAACTGAAGAATGCCTGTTTTCCTATACTCTCACCAATATTGCCAGCTACATTTTGGGGGAAAAAAATTTAAGCACATCTTTTGTAGCTATGTAAAGGTTTATGGACAGGTTTAAACTCATTTCACAGCACCATTTCTCTAAGTGTGGGTTTTGTAGCCCTCAGGTGGTATTGTGCTGGGACTTCAGATCGTGTTACAAATAGCATTCCAAGAGGAATTGATTAGGGAACTTTTTCTCTAGCCTCATGATATTTCTTTAAAATGTTTTCATTCATATTTTTGTATCTTTCTAAGATATGTAAAAATCAAATTATAAAAGTAGTAGATAATTTTAGAAGAGAATCCAAATATGGCTATGCTTTTATATTCAAACCAAAATCTAAAAACTTAGATTTGGGGCTAAGCATTAGGAGTTTGTTTCTATGAACCGTACTGTAAGGCTCTTCCTTACCCCCGTGAAATGGAACCTACATTTAGAGTGAGTGCTCTCTTTTCTTGGAGAATTTTGAAAACATCATATTTTTGTAAATTTCTGCTGAAATACTTCATTTTTCCCCCCAGGGATTTTGGGTAGCATATGTACATTTACTTTTCTGGGAACATTTCAAGAACTATGAATCTCACCTTTAACAGGGGTATGTAGATGCTTTGTGTAATATCTTTAGCTCCACAAGGCCAGTATTGATTGAGTGACCTGAGAATCTTTTT
Source organism: Lyroderma lyra (assembly GCA_004026885.1). Lineage (NCBI taxonomy): Eukaryota > Metazoa > Chordata > Mammalia > Chiroptera > Megadermatidae > Lyroderma > Lyroderma lyra. Next base: position 418,676 of record PVJL010000420.1, read on the forward strand.
GGTCTTCATTTGCCTTCTTGAGGGTTGGTGAGGAGTTTAGATCAGTCTGTCTATTGTTGCCTTTTGGCTCGTACACCACGTTGGCAGCATTTGTCTCTGCCTCATCAGTCTCAGCTTGACATTCACACATGACCAACTTCTCCCTGTACCTTCCAAGAGATAGTCTAAATCAATCTGGTTCTGATTTAAGTCTTATTTCATGTATAAAATGAAATTGTCCACATCTGAAATCCTATATTTTGTTGGGTTTGAATTATTAAAGCTTTGATATCTTTCATTTGGTTTGGTTCTTTCATGTACCATGTTATTAATGATTAAAGGTACTTTCATTTGTTTATCCACAGGTACAATCCATTTGGTTTTCCAAAATTTTAATTTGTTTCATTCTGATCCAGGACCTGGAAGACGATTTTGTACGTGACAATCTTCTTGGATCTACCAACCTTGGTTTAGAAATGTTGTAGAAAAGGTTAAAAGTGCTTATCCTCTGTCTCACAACCTCAAATTTTCAAAAAGCCTCTAAAAATATTATCATTTGAAAGGTGCTGTCCAATCTAAACTATTGCTCCTATTGACCTGAAATTCAAAATATGCTTACTTCTTTGTCTAAGACATGTACACCAGAAATTCCTATCAAAATGAAAATCTTGCTTTAGATGATAACATGTTAGTGTTTAATAGATTGTCATGTTAATAGCAGAAACCAGGGCCCTAAGGGGAGGTGGGAAAATATTGAGTATTTTGAAGAAAGGAGGAGCCAGAGTACAGAAAGCAAACGTCCAAATGGAGAGCATTGATGAAACACTCAGGAGAACGTCTGAGACAGGCATTAGAGGCAGAGCATAATACAAATAGTTCTGAGATCTACCTTTTATTGAGAACCTACTTTAGGAAAGCTAAATAATTATTGCATTCATTCAAATTAATATGACATTACAACCTCTGTTGCATTATGTGTGATTACTCCCTAGTTAGAGGTGAAGGAAGTTAAGGCTCAGCAGAGCTCAGAAAGTGGCCCAGCCTTGAGGTGTTGACAAGTGTAGGAGCTAAGATGGGGGATTGCTGCCTGGCTTATCACCTCTACAAATTCTTCCCATTTTGTCCTTGATGCCCCAAGTGGGAACAAACAAGAAATGGGGGAAGGGTGGCTCCTGGGGATAAACAATTTATAATGTTTAGTGTCACCTCTGCCAAAGACTTCCATCCAGGACATTTAGCATCTGAAGAAATATTTTAAAATCAGTTAAATCCAAAAATTTAAACCAAGTGACTTTCAATGATTGATATATCACAAGGTTTAATGTAACCTAATATAAAGTCAATTACATGTCTTTCAGATTCAAATTCTTTTTGGAAGCAGGTGTAAGAGTGGACTTTGTTGTTATTCCACCTCATTACCAAAAAAAGTATTTAAGGCAAATTAAGTAGACTGTAAATAACATCAACTAGAAATATATGGTAAATAAAAATAACAGCATAAAATAGAATTACTATTGAAAGTAATTCAAAATGGCACATCATCTATCTGATAAACTTGCTGTTGGTAGACTATTGACTTTCAATAGAGAATAAAAAGAGAAACCTGAAGATATATGTGCATAAAATAAGGCAAATCAATTACTTATATAGCAATCAGGCAAAAATAGTTCCATTCGTTTCTTAAAGGAAGGAAAAGGCATTCCAAAGATCACTGACATTTACTATTGAGGTATTGTACCTAGAATATATTAGATGCTCAATAAATAGCCATTATTAACATGACCATCATTTTTTATTTTTTTTAAATGTTGCTTGTGGCTTATGGTTTATAATGGCATGTCTTCACCAGTGATGAAAATATTCATATCTATGAAGCAGAAGAAAACACAAATTTCTTATCAATACCAAAAACTAAAATTGTCATCTAATCTATTGCAAGTAACAAGAGAATATACCAATTAAATATAAGTCCTGTAGAGATAAACTGAACAAAACAATCAATGTTCAATACAAGTACATGTCATGTTTCCAGTAACAGCAAATCCGATGACCAAAAAGAAAGCATAGATCTATTGTATGCTCCCAACTAATTGCCTCTGGCTCAGCGTCTATGCCATTAATAATTAGAGTCTATGCCAACTAACAACCTAGCAGTCCACTCTTTTTGAAGAGGTCAAAATACAGCTGTCCAAACCAAAATATCAGTATATCAAATCCTAGGAGACAATAGGTTAGACTGTTTGTTGGACTAGTATGATGTATGGCATCCTAATGAGTGTAGTTCCAACAAATCCAATGCTGGATCAGGAGGAGAATGAACAGAGAACATTGATACTAAAAGCAGCAGGGGATGTAGGCTTTGGGGGTCCCATTATACAGATGTCAGAAATACAGTCAACAGGTGTAGAAGATAATCCCACCTGTCAGTGCCCCGTGAGGATACTTGCCAGAGTTTGAAGATGAAGCTAGCATTGGGCATAGCAAAATGACCACCAGCTAGAGATCTGGGAACACTCACAGGGGGAGTGAGCAGGGCCCGAAAAGGAAAACAACTGTTTGTTGTCAAAGTCTGGGCCTGGAAGGAACTCTCTGATGAAGGTTAAGAAGGAAACAAATAGCTCAAGAATATTACAGAACCAGGAGACTAGCTTTTATTATAAAAACAAAAGGAAAAACATAATGCTGAAACAAATATACTAAAACCAAAAAAATTAGAACACTGAAATACTTAATTGTATACTAGAAGACACCGTTTTTATGATATAAGAGCAGAAAAGTCTAAAAAAGACAATCATATCAGTTAGGATGAAAATTAATTGGTTTTAAATGTCCTGTTTAAACATAATGAAACCCATTTGCTTAGGTAAAGGAAGGAGGGGTGGAATAACCAATTCTATCTATTTAAAAAGATGCACGTAAAAAAAAAGAATACTGAAAAGTCAAAAATAATGTACTACAAAAATTGAAAGGGAAACAACACAGGGTGAACATATGTACTAAGGCAAACAAATGACAAAGCAAGGATCAAAAAGATAATGCCAAAGAATTCAAGACAAAAGCATTGAAGAAGTAAGAAAGAGCATTTTTTCTTGTTGATGAAAGGTAAAATTCAAAATAAAGAGATTAGATATTTGTAAACCCTATATAACATAGCATGATATACATTCTAAAAGCTTAGATATTCAAAGAAAAATGGAACAAAGAACAATTTTTTGGAGTGTTAAACTAAAAGCAAATCTTGGACTCTTTAAATTTCCTCTTAAATATCATGAAAATTTTACAAAAATTGTCACTCACTCTACTGCCAAAAACCTCAATAGTTTCCAAAAATAAAAAAAGAAATTAAACTAGAAATATTATCTGTTTACTATGTATTAAAATAATAAAAAATAAAACCTTAAGCAACATTAAAAACAAACTTTTTTATAACAACAGATACATATACTTCCCCAAAACAACACTTTAAAAACTATTTGATCAAAACAAAAATAACAATAGAATATTTTGTAAACAACAAAAATTGAAACAATAGTTTCAATGTTAAGGAAACAGCTTGAAAATAAATAAATCATTCAAGTCAACATTTTAGAGAATACCAAAAAAGGTAAAGAAAGAAATAAAGTCAATAAGGTAGCTTTTAGACAAACAAATAAGCAACAAAGGAAGTGGACTAAAGCAGATAGAGCTCTGACAGACAAGAGGAAAATAGCCACAATGCAAGGAGCAAATAGACATATGTAGGAATGATGGGGAGACTGTAACAACAGATACACAATTTAAAACAATAAGAGAATATGTTGTATTACTCAACACTAATATTAGAAAACTCCAGTGAAAATAAGTTTGTCTTTAGAAACTAAGTTACTAAAATTGACTCAAGAAATACTCAAAATTAAATGGATACACAACCACAGGCAACATGGGAAAGGTGTAAAAGAACTACTGGCTCTGAAACAAGATGCAGTTTTTTCAAATGTTGAAGGAACAGCTAATGCTACATAAATCACTCCAAAGAACAGAAAGACACAGATAGCTATATAATTTATTTTATAAAGATAACCTAACTCCAATACTCAAAAAGAAATGCCAAGTCTTTTTTGGCATTTCCAAAAGCCTGAATAAAATTGCTAACTAAATTCAAGGGTATATTAAATCATCCAAGTGGAATTTATCCCCAAAACTCACAGATCTATTAAATAGACTCAACAAGAAAAATTATGACAGGATACATAATACATACATGCTGGAAAAGATTTTGATACAACTCATTCTTAAATTTTTAAGATTAGAAGACTAGAAGTTAAAGACTTTTGGAACACTGTTCAATCATCCCAGAAGGCACTCAACATCCCATTTCAGGATAGTGTTAGAAGCAGCTCCATCACAATCAGGAGCCAAGCAAAAATTCCTGCTACAGATGTTATTGTATAGAATTACGTACTGAGTTCATGCCAATAAAATAAAATGTGAAACAAGATGTGAAATTAAAAACAAACACTGGAAATATAGGAGACAAAATTATCATCGTTTACTGATGATTATAGGTAAAAAATTAAAGAAAATCATGTTTAAAATAAAACCTCTTAGAATTAATGCGAGTTCAGTAAGTTAGTCAGAAGTATAATATCATTGGCTTTCCCATATGCTGACAATCTCCAGTCAGAACTTGTAATGGGAAAATACCCATTTGTTACTATCACAATAAATTCACTGTCTTCAACATCAGCTGTGTCCCCTACACTCCTGAGAAATCATTCTTATCAGTTTTCTGTCCACTTTCTATCCCGTCATGATCATCTACCCTTCCACCCCTTTCCCATCTTATCAGATAACTGCCCCTCTGTCATCAGATGGGAGCCCTTGCACCTTCCTGCCTCATCCTACATATCTACTTGCATCTGAACCCACCCTCCTCTTTCCTTCCCACGGTATGCCAGTGGTCCCTCCTCTTTCCTTCCCACGGTATGCCAGTGGTCCCTCCTCTTTCCTTCCCACGGTATGCCAGTGGTCCCTCCTCTTTCCTTCCCACGGTATGCCAGTGGTCCCTCCTCTTTCCTTCCCACGGTATGCCAGTGGTCCCTCCTCTTTCCTTCCCACGGTATGCCAGTGGTCCTTCCTCTTTCCTTCCCACGGTATGCCAGTGGTCGCACACTTCTCCCTGTCAACAGCCAGGCCTCTCTCTGTCCTTACATCTCATCTCTTCCCACCTTCTCAGAAATCTCACATTATGAAGTATTCATTTTTTCTATTACAAATCATTAACCTCTCCTTCTTTCTACGAGGGCTGTCTAGAACAAAATCCAGCCATGAATGCCTCTATTTTTCATATTACATGGCTGGATACTTTCCAGACAGCTCTTGTATTTTTATTCATTACCATATAAATATGGTAAAATATGTCTTATCTTTCCACAATCCTTGCTCCTTATTTTCCAATTCGATTCCCTTTTCCCCTTCACAGTCTTTTTCTCCTTTTAAATAAATTTGGAAAAGTTATTTACACTTATCACTGGGAAGGTCCATGCAACAGGAAAATTTGATCACGTAAATTGTCTCTTTACACCTTCTTCCTGGAATACCCTCCCAGTAATCCACCCTTTTACCTAGTCAACTGCTATTCATTCTTCAGCTCTCAGATCAAAGTATACTTACTCACATAATGTAATCCAACATCAAGACTCGAATACATGGAGAGATAGTATGTTCTTAGGTTAGAATACTAAATTCTAAACAGATGAAAAATTTTCTAAAATAATTTGTAAATATAACACAAATCCCATCAAAATCCCAATGGAAGGTAGATAGCATTGACCCTAAAACTTGACAATGGTAGCACAAAATGATAAACTGATCTCACTTGTTAATAAGGATGGTAAAACTCTTTATAAAGTTATAGAAAATTAGATCCTCTTCTTTACTGAAAATAATACACTATGGCCTGGTAGGATTTAGGAAAAGAAAAAATGTTTCAACATTGGAAACTAAATTAAAAATTTGTCTCACCAATTTAATAAAGAAATATGTATGTCAATCACTGTTTAAGAGACATTTGATAAAGTTTATCATTTGTTCATAATAAAATCTTAACCTAAAGACATCATATATAATATCAAAATATAAAAACCAATACAAGAATGACCACTCCCTCCTTTATCATCAAAGAACAATGTAACAAGGCCAAAAGAAAATGAAAGACATAAATACTGGAGAAGAGGAGATAAAATCTCTATTACATGTCGATGATAGAGTTGTTTCCCTATAAAAGCAATTAGAGTCAACTGAGTTAATTCTCATAAACAAAGTGAAATAAATACCTTCATAATACATCATTAAATTCATTTAAACTAGTTAAATATTCATTGTAAGTGGAATCAAATATATAGAATATCTAAGAATAAGCTTATCCAGTAATGTGTTAGAGCTATATATATATATATATTTTAAATTATAAACAAGTTTTCTGTAGGACATTGTAGAAGATTTGAATCAATGTAGAACTATATCATGTACCTGAAAGTTTTACTATCAAAATACCAATTATTTTCCAATCAAACTCTCATACAAAATGAATCTGACAAACAAAACATGTTTCTAAAGTTATCTAACACAAAAATTAACTAGTAAAAATAACTAAAAATTTTTGAAAAATAAAAATAAGAAATGGGATTTTCTTTGTAAGATTTTAAATGATAAAATAAAAATAAAATAAAACTGGCATGGAAGTGGGTAAAAAAATCAAAGAAACTATGAACACTTATAAAATTTTAGCATATGATAAATTTCATACTTCAAAAACATTAGGAAATGACAGGTTATTTAATAAATAGTATTGAAATATCTAGTTATTTATTTAAGAAAAAAGATAGATCTTCTCTACATCACAAAATCACAAAAACCTCAGAGATTTAAATGTTTAGAAAGTAAAGTATTATAAGACTCTTTATATTGTAGTATAAAATTTTCCGAGGGAGTTCCCTGGTGGTGTAGTGTCTAGGCTTCGGCACTGTCAACACCACGGCTTGGGTTCAATTCCCAGCCAGGAACTACCCCTTCAAAAAAATTTTTTTTCTAAGCAAAGTAAGAACTTTATAAAACAAAATATTGAAATATAAATATGTAAAAATTAAAAGTGTTAATACATTTAAAAAACAAAGACAAACATAAGGTAAAGAAACAGACGAGAAAGAAGTATTTGCAATATGTATTACAGGAAAGAGTGTTATCCTATCAAAACAGAAATAACTTACAAATCAATAAAAAGATGAATGATCCTGCAAGAAATGGGGAAAGAATATAAATTGGCAGAATAAATATACAAATATCTGAAATATTCAATATCTCTGACAATGAAAGATCTTAACTAAAATAGTCTTGACATAACTTTCCCCCATATTTAATTGACAGGCTTTCATAAATTATAATAATCAATTGTGATGAAGATGTGGTAAGACACATTATAGTAATTTGGTAACTTGATATCACTCCTCTTAAAACTAGTTTTTACAGTGTTTATCATAAAAGTTTTAATAATCTTTAAGGAAATAATTAAAAACATAAAGACAGTTTATATATTGTTTATGTATATTATTACAGCCTTACTTTTGTTATTGAAAATTGTTAGTAATCGTGACCAGTTATAATGGAATGATTAAATGGGACATCCACCATGTATCCATTAAAATACATATTTTTGAGAAACATGTGGTAATATACTCATGTGTCAATTGAATTAGTTTTAGTTAAAATAGCAGAATCTGATTCTGTTAATAACCACATATTAGAGAGAAACTCAGCTACCTCCCAGCTAAAATAAAAGCTGAACAAACAAGCTTTAGGAAAGACCCAAATAAGGAATGCCCTGA